>WBMV01007620.1:135681-179083 GCA_013396655.1 Campylorhamphus procurvoides | reverse complement strand
GTCAGGGGCGGCCTTGGCCTCAGCACCGTGGGGCACAGGGATGGGGACAGGGATGGGGATGGGGACAGGGACGGGCAGGGGCACGATGACGGGGTAGGGCACCAGCAGTGTGGCAGGGGGCACCAGTGGGGAGAGGGGCGAGCTGAAGGCCTGCGGTGGGAGGGTGGTGTAGTCGGGGGGTGGCTGACAGGGGGCAGAGCCCAGGGCGCCCTGTGAGGGAAACAGGTCCTGAAGGACAGCGGCAAACCCCGGTGTCTGAAAGACAGGGGGCAGGACGGACTCTTGCGCTTGGCCAGAGGGCTTGGGGTCCAGGAGCTGGGGCTGCCCCACAGGGGTGGTGGTGCTGGGGAAAAGGCCAGTGTGCAGCGGGCTGGCAGGGCAGGCAGC
The DNA here is from genome assembly GCA_013396655.1 of Campylorhamphus procurvoides. NCBI lineage: Eukaryota > Metazoa > Chordata > Aves > Passeriformes > Dendrocolaptidae > Campylorhamphus > Campylorhamphus procurvoides. Next base: position 178,696 of record WBMV01007620.1, on the reverse strand, counting down.
CCCCGGGGGCAGCACCAGGGGTGAGTTCAGGTGCTGGAAGACGTGCTGCTCCAAGAGGACGGGCAGCGGGACGGGGCCCTGGGTGGTCATGACGTAGGGGGTGGCAGCATTGGTGGCTGGCATCTGCGGGGCAGCGCTGCCAGCAACCTGCAGGTGGATGGGCAGGACAACGGGGCTGTCCCCCAGGCAGATGGGCTGCAGCACAGTGGCCGCCACCTTCAGGGCCACCCCGCTCTGTGACTCGGCCGGCGGCGTCAGGATGGAGGGCGCAGGGACTGTCACCAGCGGGGAGAGGGCTTTCTTCATCAGGTCAGCCGAGTTGATGTTCCAGGCCTCTGCTGTGATCAGCTGGGCCACCCCGTTCTCCAGCTTGTTGTTGGCCATTGCCGAGGGTGAGTTGGTGACATCCATGGGCAGGTTTGAGGCATCCTTGTACAGCTCCTCCATGTCGCAGGGCTTCTTGGGCTCTGCAGACACCACCTCTACATCGCTGTCAGTGGGACCCGTGGCGGATCCACACTGCCAGGAGCATCAGCACCGACATAATCTGGCCTGCAAGCCAAAACACATATTTTAGGCACCACATAAATCTCCTCCCTAAAATAATATTTGCAGTTTCCTTTAAAGACCCCATCACCAAAGAAAAGCCATTAAATGTTTCCATGCTTCAGGGTAACAGCTCCATAATACAGTGCACTGTATATACAGAGATGCTGGATAAACATACATCCGTGAGTGTTGTGCAAAGAGTTTTCAGAAACTTGTATTTAGCCATAAACACACATAATTTAAAAGGCCTCAAGACTGCCTCCAGCCAAAAAGCCCCTCCCAGTATGCAGCCTGAAACAAGGACTCATGATGCCCATTCCACTTTTTTAAACAATGCTTAATGTAATGACAGTGCACGGCAGAGCTCAGTGACAGCATGTTGTTTTAACTCAACAAAAAATCCCCAAACAAATTATTTCCAAAAATATTTCGGGCAAGAAATATTCCACCATTGGCAGAAGATACTTGATTCCTCTTAAATACTTGTCCCTTTTTCATCCGGCTAGGATTTACAAAAAGCAAGCAGACGAGCTCTGCACAGTATGTACAGCACCCCCAAAACTACTGTACAGAGGATCAGACAGGAGCATGGCCAGGCAACAGCAAAGCAAAACCCATCCAAACCCTAGTGTTCACCCTGCCACAGAGCTAGACAGAGACAGTGACATGAACCAGGCACCTGACTCATTAAAGACCTGAAAAATAACAACAACAACAAAATCAAAGCAAATTTACATTTATTTTGACAGCTCAACTCTTTATATCAAACAACCAAGTGGCAATTAAAAAAGGGCAAAGATGGTTTCTGTTCATGGCGAAATCTGCAGCCTATTACCCTTAAAGATTAACACCTCCCTCTCCCTGGGAAAAAAAAAACCCAAAAATAAAACCAAAAAAACCTAACCAGCAAATTAATGGCACTGTGCATCCATTTATTTAGAAGATAAATAATTTCTGCCCTGTGAGTTGGTGCCAGCAGACTTTGGCTGATGCCTCTCTGCTTCACCTGGTGCTGCCTGCGCCTCTCCCGAAGAGTGCAGTGAATCCTGCTGTAGAGTAAGAATCACCATGGAAACTTGTCCAGTTTCAACTCCGTTACCATGGGAGAGCGCCGGCGCACCCCAAATTTACATTTTTCACCTGCTCACGACTGAATTCTGCTCCCTGTGACAAATCATGTGCCACTGCTTGGCACCCAGGCCTGTGGGAGCAAGACACTTCCCCTGCAGGCACGCTGGCTTTGGGATGACAGGAGATGACAAGGAGGGCAGTGCTACTCCAAAACTGGATGGGTAGAGAGTCCCAGCTTGGGGATGTGCCTGTGAGAGCATGCAAAGAGCTCCACAGCTCTGGTACTTACAGAAATGATTTGCTTATGCAGATGTTTGTAAGACCAACAAACCCGGAAAAGGGACAGGGAAAAAAGGAAAAAAAAAACCCAACCACCACAAAAAATGTCCAAGGCAGGGAAGCAGGAAATCTAAGTCTCTCCTGAGACTTGTAAATCCTTGGATTTGGCAGTGAGATGCTACGGCAAGCACAAGACAACCTACAGAAATGCCAGGAGTTCATAGCAGAGGCTGGTTGGGTAAAATGCTAATAATTTATCAGGCATGTTTGAGTTCTTAAAAAGGATTTTTAAAAGTAAACAGATGAGTCATTTCTTTTCCCCTCCTGCTGCTGGTTTAAGGAGAATTCCGGATTTTTCTCATCTCATGAAATGTTCTGCAGAAAACATTCATAAATACAGGGTACAGGGGGGTTTTGTTTGTTTCCTTTTTCAAGCCTTGGTTGAGACAGATTACAGGGAGGCAGAGATGCCCAAGCACTCAAAAACAGGAGCAAAAATAAAATTCCTTTTTCAGAAAGTGACAAGTATCAATATAAAAAGCATGGGGCCAGTGTTGTTTTGGAAAAAAAGAAGAGCAATTGTTTCTAAAAATAAAGACAATGAGGAGACAGCTCAGCAGATTCAAACTGAAAAAATTAGACATAGCAACTTCTTTTATGGAATAAAAAGCCATTTTCTACTGTTCTTATATAATCTCTCCCTCCCTGTTTTTCAAATGACCATTTTAAACCCCTTGGTCTTTGCTGCACACACCAGCATCTTTGCTCCTCCAGCTGCTGCAGCACAGACGGGCATTTTGCACGACACTAGCTCTTCCCGATGTTTCTGTTTGCTTGAGAAGCGTGAGATTGCAGTGTTTTCACAGAGAATTAATGATCTGGCAGGGACAGGAAATGACCCTCTGTTCCCCTGGCAAACCCATTTAATGTTGAGAAACAGAAAAATTAAGATGAAAATTATGCTGTGTGAGAGACTTGAGGGATTAGCCTGCTGTATGGACCCATGGAGAAAGAGACAGATCACTGCTTAAGATGAAAGTATAAAACATAATAAAATCTCCCCATTGCTGCTTTAACAGGCGACAGGGCTGGAGGCAGAGGAAATACTGGGATGAGGGGAAGAAGAGCTCATCTATCACCATCAGACACCTTGAAGAAATGCCTGTGGGCTTGGCTGGGGTTTCTTTAAAGCACAGTCAAATATTGTTTTCCACACTGAATCCTGTATGTTCCTGGGATCTGTAAATACGCATAGGTGAGCCTGTGGTCCTACACCACCCCTGGGAGGGTCCCACTATGCAATGGGAAGGAGACAAGAAAGGTGAGGTGAAGCCCTTGACCCAGGTTTGTGGGTTTGGGGTGGGTTTTCCCCCCCTCACCACACCTTTCCTATGTGCAAGTGTATCTTCCAGTACACCTGCTTTTGAGAATGTCATCACTACAGAAAAAAAATAACATAAATATACATAAATATATATACACACTTAAAAATATTTCCAGATCCTGCCTGCAGTCTGCAGTTTGGCAGTAGCTGGCTGCCAGGTACAGTGGAGTCCCAGCACATTTTGCCTTTGGCTCCTTGTAAAGTAATTTTTATGTTCATTTGGGAGTGAATCCCACGGCTGCTAAACAAGTGTTAGACTAAACACCTATTATCAAGGTCAGTAAGCAGAGAGAGTGAAAAGGATCCAAGTCCCCAAGCCTCAAGTGAGGAAACCTTTGAAGATCTGAGATCAAGAGAGGCTGAAGGTGTCCAAAGAGGTGTTTTGTAGTTCCTGAACTCCTTTTTTACATCCTATGTACATTGCGTACATGGTACAAACCTGAAATCAACATGGAAGTGACTGAAACTAAAGTCAATTTTCAGTATTGGTATTAACAGCGACAGGTATACTATATTACTCCTTTAATAAAAATCAACCTGAAGTATGTGCTGGGTTTGGGTTGCTTTAGGGGCCTTTTAAAATTGCGGCTTCACTACACATAAATTATTCAGTTATCCAGATTTTAAAGTAAGTTTCACGTCCCTAATACACACAAAAGAAGATAATATAATCGAGTGAAAGTGCCTTAAGTTTCCTCTGTCTACCATACCTCAGTGCTGGAAAATCCATTAATTTCATTTTCCCTACTTATCTATTTTATATTTAATTTTATGTTTGTTCTAATTGAAAAGAAGTTTGTAACACTGAAATGAGCCCTACTGTAAATAACCCCAGCTTTCCCATCGGGTGCTGATAAGAGTTAAGTTCATGGCACTATGCAATGATGTGTGTAACTGTACAGGAAATGGTATCTTAGCTATACAAAAATGCCATGGAAGGCTAGTGATAACTCTAGCTTATTTTTTTATCTCCTGCTGATGGCCCTGCACCAGACTTTTCTCAGGGCTGCTGGGTGCCTTCCTGCGGGGCTGTGCAGCACCGTGCACAGCTATCCCTGTGCTCTGCTTACTCATCCCTACCATGACTTGTACCTCCCCGTCTACACAGAACTCAGTTTATACTGTGCACACCACGGGAAAAGACTCTGATGCTGTCTTTGTGGGATGCCTGGCTCAGTATCTCCCGGAAAAATAGGGTTTCCCTTCAGTATAAACACCATAACAGAAAACTAGAAATCTTGACTTAATGGGGCAGCTTCAGGACAAAATTATGGTTGGACTTGGACTTCAATGTTTTCCCAAAACTCACTGCTTAACATCACTGATCCTCCTTCCAGAAGTAACGTTTCATTTCTGCTCTGCAGAAGCCCGTTAACAAGGGCTGTGGTGAGAGCACCCCTGACAGGGATGTCCCACCATCCTTCTGGAGTTCAGCAGACCTGCTGATCACCTCCGTGGCCTGCTCTGGCCCCCATTGGGCTGCTCCTGCCATGGCATCACCCTTGATGCACCATGAAACCACATGCCCAACCTGCACCCCACTGGCACACAGGGCTTCTGAAGGAGCTCAGGCTTGGGCCTGCTCGTCCTCAGCTGTCTCAGCAGCCAAACCTGACCCATGTTTCTGCATCCTTCTGCTGTAAATATGCAAGTGAGCAATGAGGACACATATGGAGACAGACCAACCAACTACAAATTGTCTCCCATCCTACGAATTTTGGTCTCTATAGTTTCAGCCATAAACAAAGGCTTTACCATATTATTATTGGTGTTTTGTTGCTAGAATAGAAAAAATCTATTTGAATGAAGTGAGCTATCATCTACCAAATCCATGGAACTATTACTAGGCAAATAATGCATAGGTGGGCTCTCCCATACATGCAAACCACAGATGATTTCAGCAGTGTTTGCCTCTCACATTTCCCACTGATTCATCTATTCCTTCAGGCATCTGGGACTGTCAATCCTAGCTACCCCACATACCCTTTTAGTGGTGTGAACCTCAAGCACCAAAGGGCAAAGAAGTAACTAACTCACAGGTCGTGGTGAACTTGCCTTCTCCTTGTGTTGCACCCTTTGTGGTGCTGTGTTTGATACCCCATGCACACATCAGGTGGATGCAGAGGCACCAGGAGGGACAGTGCGCCCTGTTCCCCTTCTGCCTGCAGAAGGGCTGATGGTGAACCTCTCAGAGGTACGGGGCAAGCAGAACCAAGGAGAGCCACAGGACACTTCTTAAGACAAGCAGGCCTTCACCCTCCTGGAGAGGCACCATTCAAAATCAACTGAGGGCATGGAGACAAAGGCATTGGAAAGATGTGCAAAATTAATTCTGGTACCAGCTAGAGAGAGAATGGAGGGCTACACTGGGGTATCCCTGCCTGTACAAAAGCTACGCCCACAGCCTTTTCTGCCCACCCCTCTGCACAAAATCTCCTGCTCACCACACACCTATGCACTGCCCCATGTTACTTCTCACCCTGTGGAACCTACACCATGGAGGATGAGCTGGACACTGCCAAGGAGCAGTTAAATAAGCATCTCATCAGACAGCCTCAAAAGATGCCAGAGAAATAACAAGGCTCCACTGCAGCTCATGCAACAGGTACTCTTATTTTCCACCACTGCATTATGGATCCTTCCGGGAGGCAAAGCTACTTGTGTCGAGGCTCCTATCCAGGCAGTTAAACCCTGGGGGAATGAGAGGGAAAGGAAATCATTACAGCAGTGCAAAATGGCACGTTATAGATGGGACACTGACAATATGTATACACTGCTTCGCACACAGCATGATTGTTCTCAAATGCAGGGACTTGACTAACTGATTGTACTTCGGTCTTTTAAACAGTTCAGTTGAATAAATACCACACCAGTCTGCCTACTGCACAGGCTAATCACCTGCAAAGAGCGTGTTAGAGTCATATTTTTGCTAACTATATTGCTGTTGTCAACAGTCTGTAGTTAGCAATCCATTCTGGGGGGGAGAGAACTCACTTTTTTCTCATTTAAAAACAAATCAGAACAATTGAGAAAAAAAATCCTGTCATGGGCCTGAAACCGATGCCTTTACTCCCAAGGGCAACATATACAAGACAGACAATAAATGCTGTGGAAGGAACAGAACATTTGCGTGACAAATGTCAACCTGTATGAGTTTTTATACCCAATTTGAAAGCTTCACAAAATTCTCTACATTTGCAGTGAAAACTGTGACATACCCCAAGTGTAAGGGAGATTGCACTTGCCACTGTAGTGCCAGATGCCTTTTCCCTTCCCTCCTGCTCCAGTCACACACTACTTCACTAACTGGTTGTAACACTTAACTGATGGTCTCCGCTTCCAAAAGGACCACTGCTCACAGCCTAGGTAGTATTACATGTAAGCCAGCACTATAAAAACAGAGCTACTTTGAAACTATTTGAGATTGATCTTGGTATTCCCAAATTTTCAAGTTTCTCCTATCTGCAGCATATCCCGGTTCCTGGGGTCTCTAAACTGTCATGCTTGGAGGAACCTTGCAGCAAGTTTATGAAAATAAAACCTCTCCAATGGCAGTTTATTTTTTATCCTTGCTATAGTATGGAAATGCCTGAACAGCATCAGCTTGCTTAGCCTCCAGTAAGCTGAACATACTCTGAGGTGGAAAGAGTGCACAGAAATCTGATGTATTAAACCTGACATGTGAAGGACAAATATAAATTTGCCAGCCATAATTACTGCTGAGTCACGTGCCACCCGGTTCAGTGACGTCCCTTTGACCCAGCAGGTGCTTCTGACTCAGTGCATTTTTCATGCTCCAAATTTCTGTTCCAGCAGGGAAGAAAAGTTACTGTTTTTGTGACTGCAGAAATACCTATTTAAATCAGCTTGCCCTCCATGCAGCTGAAGTGCACAGGTGCCTCCTTCCAAAGCATGACGAAGTCCCTTGGGATGGGAATGTCAGTGGCTCCAGCATGGTGTTAGGACAGATCCATCAGTGCCCAGCAACCACACTCCTGCCCTGAGCACCTGTCATGGGAAGGTGCTTCCTGCATAGCCCTGGGGGAGCATCTTTTCACCAGGACTTTCCCAAAAGCCAAATTGGAAGTCTGCTTGCTCCAGGGAAAGTCCTGCTGCACTCCTCCTCCCATCTCTTAGCCCCATTGTGCACTGCTCAGAATCACTGAATCACAGATGGGTCAGGCTGAAAGGAGCCTCTGGAGGTTACCTGGTCCAACTCCCCCTGCTCAAGCAGGGTCACCTAGTTCTGCTTGCCCTGGACCACGGCCACGCTTGGAGACTCTACCACCTCCCTGGACAGGCTGTGCAAGGGCTTGGTCACCCTCACAGTGAAAAACTGTTTCCCAATGTTCAAAGAGAACCTCCTGTGTTTTAGTTTGTGCCCATTGCCTCTGGTCCTGCCACTGGGCCCCACTGAAAGGATCCTGGCTCCATCCTCTGCACCCTCCCTTCAGATACTTCTCTGCATCAATGACATTCCCTCTGAGCCTTTTCTTTGCCAGGCAGAACAGTCCCAGCTCTCTCAGCCTTTCCTCACAGGAGAGATGCTCTAGCCCATGATCTTTGAGACTCATGGTCAGCTTAGTTTCCACCAGGACAGCCCAGGTCCTTTGCTGCCAAGCTGCTTTCCATCTGGGCAGCCCTCAGTGGGTACCGGTGCCTGGAGCTGTCTCTGGTGCAGNTGGGCCCCACTGAAAGGATCCTGGCTCCATCCTCTGCACCCTCCCTTCAGATACTTCTCTGCATCAATGACATTCCCTCTGAGCCTTTTCTTTGCCAGGCAGAACAGTCCCAGCTCTCTCAGCCTTTCCTCACAGGAGAGATGCTCTAGCCCATGATCTTTGAGACTCATGGTCAGCTTAGTTTCCACCAGGACAGCCCAGGTCCTTTGCTGCCAAGCTGCTTTCCATCTGGGCAGCCCTCAGTGGGTACCGGTGCCTGGAGCTGTCTCTGGTGCAGGGCTCTGCACTTCCCCATGTTGAACTTCAAGAGGCTCCTGTCAGTCCATTTCTCCCACCTGCTGATGTCCCTCTGGATGGCAGCACAACCCTCTGACATATCAGACACTCCTGCTGGTTTTGTGTCATCTGCAAACTTCTGCAGTTATGTTCTTCCATCATCCAGACCATTAAGGAAGAGATTGAGCAGGACTGAACCCAGTACTGACCTCTGAAATACATCACTATCACTGGCCTCCAGCTGGACTTTGTGCTGCTGATGTCCACCCTCTGGGCCTGGCTGTTCAGCCAGTTTCCAATCCACTGCTCATCCAGCCCCCACATCAGCAGTGTGTCTGTGAGGATCTTACAGGAGACAGTGACAAAGGCCTTCCTCAAGTCCATATAGACAATATCCACCATTCTACTCTCATCTACCAGGTTCTCCTCTTATCATACAGTAGGTCAGCTTCCCACAGGGAAGGCAAACTGACAGTGGATTGAGAAGTCAAGAAAGTCTAAATTAAAATCATATGAGGGAAAAACTGAACTTACTCTAGGGATCTCACTTGCATCAGAGCTCCTGAGATTTATTATACCTTAACCTCCACAGCTATCATGCATGTGTTTACTTTTATAGTAAGATCATAGGAGGAATGCAGACTCATGCTAGCATTCTTAGGCTCAAAAAGTGAAGTACATGATTTTCCTATGGGAAAAAATATTTTAAAGAATTTTGCTTGTGATTAAATATCCCATTTAACTGATTATTTAGTATCGCTTTCAATCAAAACATTATATTCACCAGCAAAGCAAAGAAAAATGAGCTGGTTTGAGTACACAGAGCTAAACAAAACAAACGAGAGCCCTTACTTTACAGTAAATTTTAAAACCCATGCATTTTGTTTTCCCAGCAATCAATACACCAATGATAACAAGAGGAAAAGGATACCAATTAAACATAATTGCCAGTCCTGCTTCCCCAAAACCTGAAATAAAAAGCACTCAGTGTCAGCCTAATAAAATATTTGTTCCTTTCCCAGTCAAGTGCTTTATTAAACAGCCCTTAAAGCATCTCAGTTCTTACAAGGGATTTCCAAGTTTGATATCACTGAAATTACTTCAAAGCTTCATTAGTTCCCCAGTGGAGGTTTGTTCACTGCTCTGAGACACTTGGCTCACTATTTTGTCCTGACTCTCTCCACTGATCCCAGGCACAGATATTTTTACCACATTCACTTGGCATTTTCTGACATACAGATGTGAATTGGTATCAGTGTGGCACAGGCTGCCATCCATTGCCCATCTCTTCTTGCTTATGTGAACCTGTCTCACTCTTGGTATGAGGGACAGGGGCCCTGCCATGGCCCAGTTACCCAGTCACACCCAACAGGTTAGTGAGGTAAAATTAAAAATCAGTTCTTAAGCCACTACAGCACTTTTGTACGAAAAACATCTGACTTTTCCCCATTATACCAACATAATTTTGACCACTTTGTCTCCCAACCAGCCACAAAAGAGAAACATGCCAGAGTACACCCTCGAGGAGTAAACCAGCCTTACCAGCACAAACCCCATAAAGGAAGCAACGTGCCATCAGTACTGTGTGTGCCCTGAGTGACCCAGCCCTTCAGACTCATTGTAGCCCTTTTCCATACGCTCCTTACAGCACTCCGGCTCCAGTAAAAAACACTTTTTCTTGGTGCAGACAGGGCTGGGAGGGGACTCCCCTTAAGCATGTCTTGCTCCCTGGACCTTCTTGAGACAGAGAGGAAGAACAAACAGAAACCAGTTTTATTATATTTTAAAGTCATGGAGGTTAGAATAGCAAATTCCAACGCTTCTGTAACTCATCTTAAATCAACTGAAAGCCACATTTTCACATAACCTCTCATCATCCTAAGGCTGGCTTAAACAAATAAATAAATAATGAAAAGGAAAGCAAAACCAAGTGAAAACCTGAACCTTCCAGCTTGCGGTTCCTTTCTGGTGACTTACAAATGCTCCTATCTAAGCACACGGGTAAGGATGTGCATGTGATTAACCACACACACATGTGCCATTCAGCTTGCCCTGGTGGCCCAAAAGGGCAAACCCTTTCTCCTGCCCAGAGCTCTGATGACTCTGATGGCACAGATAACTGTACCAAATGACAAGATTCAGGGATGGGCCAGAGAGCGGGGGATCAACAACAGACTCATCAGCTTATTTCCCCTTGTGGGACAGGGTCTCACTTGGGAGCACAGGCAGATACCAAGGTGCAGTATTGCAGTGCCTGGGGAGCAGAAGGGGAGAGGAGTGTTCCCTCCTGCTGTGCAAAAGGTGGTTATTTAATACTTTATCTTTCCCCATCAGTATGAGTAACCAAATGCTCCTTCAGCCTGGTGCTTCAAGTTCAAGTTTATGCTCATAGTTTCAGATTTATTAGACTGAATCTCCTTCTCTGCCACCCCATCACTTTGACAAACCAAGCCAAACATTTCATCAGCTAATTCTCAGCAGAAAGTATGCACGTGGTAGATTTCAAGCATTCATGCACCACTGTTTCATAATGTGTGGATGGAAAAAACCTTCAAGCAAAAAAAAGCCGCTCACTTCTATCCTTGCAAAATATTTAAGCAGCTGCAAGGATTTCGTTTACGAGAGAGAAAAACATATAACTCCTGTAATGTGAGAAAAAATGCAGCATTTCTTCTTTGAATCTCACATCCTTTTACATACGCTTTCATTACAGCGTTTGTACCCAGTGTTTCCTGGTATGACTTTGAGGGGCAGAGAATTGACCTCTTCTGTCCATTGTGCCATGATGCACGAGATGTCAGATGAATCCTGACTGAACTCAAAATAACACCAGCATGAGGTGCAGCATGACAGTGCTGATGGATGTAACAAGAAAACCTCACAACCTTTCAACGTGTTTTCACCCACAAGGCCCAGTTTTGTCTTCCTAGAAGCCCCCAGACTGAACTGTGAAACTGATAGATGGCTCTCACCACAAATACTAAGTAAATAACAAAAAATACTGAAAATATGTCATGTTGCATCTCCGTGCCACTGAGGCTACTGCTGGTCAGTCAACCAGTCTAGGTTATGACCAAATCACAGAATCATAGAAGATACTGAGTTGGAAAGGACCCATCAGGATCATCAAGTCCAAGTCCAAGTCCAATTCCTGACCCCAGGAATCTCACCATCTGCCTGCTTTGCCTTCAGACCCTTCACCATCCCTCTGGATAATCTCTAATAACTTGATATACTTTTTATATCGTGGTGTCCCAAACTGCACACAATATCTAAGGTGAGGCGGGCCCAGTACAGAGGGATAATTCCCTCCCTTGACCAGCTGGTGATGCTTTGCCTGATGCCCCCAGGACATGGCTGGCCCTCCTGGCTTCCAGGGCACTGCTGACTCATATTCAACCTGCTGTCAACAAGGACCCCCAGGTCCCTTTCCAAGGTGCTGATCTCCAGCCTCTCTTTCCCCAGTCTGTAGGAACATCTGGGGCTGCCCCATCCCCGTGTGGAATCTGGCACTTGCCTTTGTTAAACTTTGTTAATCACAGTCGGTGATTGCTCATATCTCTGATTTGTCAGGGTCTTTGTGCAATTACAGATTGCAATAAATTACATTACCTGTAATGCCTACAAGCACCCCACATGCACACACATACATGCAAACACTTCTTCTCTAGTGCCTTTTCCCTCATGCATTTGACTGTGAGGTCTAACGTGCAGCAATCATTTTGGCACATGATTGCCACAAAGCGCAGACCTCAGGCTGGTGTCCAGTTACCACTGCAATCCCTCAGGAGGATGAGTGGGAACACATCCACGCACACCCTCACTGAGGTGCCTTCCCTTTCAGTCCAGCTGCAGGCTGCTACTTGTGTTTGCATTTCCCCAATGTGCCTTATTCTCCCTCTTCATCATGTTTTTCTGCTGCTGGAGCACTAATAGTTTGTCTAAGCATGAATGTCAATGTCTGAATTTTACTAATTTGATGATCCATGAACAAAGATCTTTAGGCCAGCTCAAAGCAGTCTTCGCCAACTGGGTATCCCAGCTCTAAATGACACACTGCTTGTAATGCACAGAGGTGAGACTATTCCAAACTATGCCAAGCCTACACAAAAAAGTAATAATGCTCTTTGTCATCAGGAATCCAGACTCAGACTACTCAGAGGAAAAGGACTGTATTTCAGGAAACGCAGGCAGGGCAACCAGCACTGTAAAAATAGCACTGCTATTGCAGGTAAAAGTAAACAGCATTTTCCTGATTCTATGAACAAGCCATCATGAACATATTTTGAAGATGCGTATTGCAAGAGGAAACAAGGTCAGTCCTGCCCACACATTTCCATCAAACCTTTGGAGAGAACATACACCATGATGAATGCAGTATACCAAATTTTGTTATTATCACCTCCCCTATCTTAATGATGGCTGCATGGTTCCAGAAGAGGAGTGTGTCCCCGTAGGATATAGAGGCCCTGACATATTTAGTGCAGCATTTTTCACCTGCAATTTCCGCTGTGATGTGTGCTATAACGTGTTCAGAAAAACTCAGGGAAACTGCAGGATGCACAACGGCAATTACAGCTTTCCCAGAGACTACTACGTTAATGGACCGGCATCATCCATCACCATAGATCGTAACTCCTCTGGGGAACGTCACCAGGCCACTCCAATAAATCTGACTGGGAGATTTCCTATTTGGCTGTTCAGCTCGGCCTTAGGAAGCAGTTCAGCAACACACTCTGTGGCGTGACTGGTTCTCCTGGTGAGGTGATGTTGCTCTATGGCCATGAAGCCATGAAGCTCTGGATGTAAGAGGTCCCTGCACACAGGGCTGCAGCCTGGCATTAATTCCTCACACGGCTGCTTCTTCAAAGAATCGAGTTTTGGTACATGGATTGTAGACAGTGATGGAAGAAAGCTGACTGCATAGCTTCAGTCCTTTACCAACAACAACAAAGAAAAGGAAATAAAAATTAAAGACCAAAACTAACAGAAAAAAAAACCGAACAAAAATCCTGCCAGCAGAGTGGTGCAGTTCTGAAGTAAATTGTTTTTGCTGTCAATCTTCTTGATTCTTCAGGCCACCTCAGCAGACAGAGCAGACTGTCTGCCATGAAAATGTAAGGTGGTGCACTATTAGGGAAGAACATACTTCTCACAGGTTCTTCCTTCAGGAAAGCCAAACAACCAACCCACAAATAAAAACCTCCATGGCTGTACCATGTCCTAGCTTATCCTTGTAATAACAGGAGGATGGGACCTGAGGCTGTTTCCCCTTGTCTCCCATGCTAATGCAAATACAGGAGCAGTATAAGACAGGCTGAAGGGAAGGTCAGCCCCATCGAAGCCCTTTTGGGAGGCAATTCTCAGCAAGGGGGTCTGAGGGCACTTCTGCTTCTCCTGCTTTGTGTATATTCTGTTTCAGGCAATGATATATTTTCCTGATACGCTTTTGATGTAGCTGGAGTTAACAATTTCCTTGTATTGGGGGTGGGGAGCTGCCACAGCATTGCCGCTCCCAGGCTTAACCATTCTGAATTCTCTCTTCCCTTAAGCACCAGCTTTCACCACTCATCCCACAGCACGCTTGTCCAGTGCCAGGGGTGATGTGCATGGTCCTTCTCCCTCAGCCTGGGTATGCAATGAGATGGCACCAACAATGCCTACACCCACTATGATAGGGCCACCACCACACATGCCCCTGGAAATGGGAACAGCTTTGGGGTGCCACCCATGCCTGTCCAACCCTCCCCATCTCCATGTGCCAGCTTTTAAGCAACTCATCCCCAGGGTGGCCATACCCTTCCTGCTGTTTCAGTGTGGGTGCACTGGGTTTGGCCAAAGGAACAGGGATGGAGACTGAGGGCTTGGACTACCAGAGCTCCTTCATCACCAAGTACCTGATGGTAACCAGAACGAAATACAGCAGAGCCTGGGAGATTAGCAAACAAGGAGGAAGTATTAACTGCACAGTAATTTCAGGGAATAAAAACTGCCTATAGCCTGTATAAATCATGAGAAACAGCACACGCTCATCTTGCCTCAGGCAAATCCATATGTTGATAGCAAGCTCAGCTACAAAAATTACACCCTTCCCCGCAGATAGAAACAGTAAGAGCACCCAAGAAGTACAAAATATTCAATATTTTCTTGGTGGGGTGTTAGAGAAAACAACTATGCTCATTTAAGAGCTTGCTGTTGGCAAAGGGGGAGGGCAGATGCCACCCGCAAAAGCTCCCCTCCATCCCTTCTGGTGGGACAGTCAGCACCTGGTCTCTGCACTTGCCTCATGCTCAGGGGGCAAAGTCACTGCCAAACAGAGGGGCTGCTGCAGCTTTTGGCTCCTCCTGCATGCAGAACACGGATGCATGTCCCACACTGCCCCAAGAAACCCTATGGCTCCAGCTGGGCTGTCCTGTCCAGGCACTGCACATGCAGGGATGGATGATCTGTGAGGTACCAAAGCAGCGTGTGCCAAGCCACTGGGCTCCCAGGGGCCACTGCTGGCCTGTCTTTGCCCAGGATGGTGGCTGAGGGAAACCAGAGGCATCTGCAATATGAGATGCACAGCAGGAACAAGCCACACCACTACAGGGGTTGCAAAAGAAGCCCTGAGAGCTAAGGCGGCAACCAAGAAAAACCTATGTTTTTACTGCCTGTCAGTGGATGCACTCCTGTGCCAAAATGTTGGTTGAGCTGGGTAAACATCTGGGCAGCACAAACCAAACCAGAGGAGACAGCTGACCCCTGGTAAGCACAAACCCTTTGTGACCCCAGCTGCATGCTACCCAAGAAGGTGCCATGGTCCACAGTTCAAGAAACTGAGCAGACAGATGCTGGCCATGGCATCCTAGGAAGGGTGGCGACGAGGGCAGGCGTAGGTGACCATAAACTCTGACAAGATGTGCTCCGAGAACAAGGCATCAGAGCTGCCCTAAACTCAGCATCCAGTTTTTCCAATGGGAAGGACAGGTCAGGCTGCAACAACCAAACCTGAATTTCCATGGCTGACTTATACAATTAAAAGGGCCATCTTCATGGGGCGCATTTCCCAGAAAACACTCCATGCAGGTTAACTCAAGTAATCTCAGGGGATGGCAGCCACCTGCCAGCTGCTGGGCACAGCACTTGCTTCTGTTTGGACACAGGCCCTTGGCTGGACCTCACTGGTGAGGTCAGGGCCAGAACTCACTGCTTCCCAGGGTACGTGGCCATGGGGAATGTGCTCTGGCACACACCCATCTTGCCACCCCCAGGCATCCTCCACGTCCAGTGGAAAGGCTCTTGCAGCATGCTGCAAAAGCATGAAGAATCAATAAAATCCATTGACTTTTTGTCTGACATTAGCAATTTCATAGCTTAATGCTAGCCAGAGCAAGAAGGAGAGCATGCTGCTACCAAAAATAAATTAAAGGGGGAGCGGGTCTTTAAAGATCCCAACTCACCCAGTACGATTAAAACCCAGTAAACCCTGCCAGATTCTTAGAGCAATTAAGGCCAATTTGGACCCTGCTCTGGGTGAAGCTTTTGCCAGGATCCAACCACTGGTGCAGGCTGGCAGCAGCCAAGGGGTGGGCAGAGGAGCATCCCATGGGCAGCGGGAACACACCACGCCTGTGGTGATGGCACCAAAGCCACCGACCCGACAGCAGCAGCAGCAGCGATCACAGTGCTGGGGGACAGCCGGCTGTTTGGGTTTAGCTGTCTAAACAGGCACTGAGGGATTAGGTCCCCGTGTGTCTTCAGCACTAATTAAAGGTTGTTTATTATCCAATTGTTCCCGGTAGTGTATATTTCTTCCTTGTGTAAACACAGCCGACGCCAATGTCTAAAAAAACATGCAAAACCAGAACTGGAGGAAAGGTCTGCATTTGAGCAAGTTATGGGGTGTGAGGGACACCCCACAGCCTGCCCTGCCAGCACCCAGCTCTCCCTGTCCAGCAGCCACGGGAATAAGGGCAGCATCCCCTTATTTCATCAATCAATTTTTGGGACCCTAGAAGGGGTTTACCTATATAGTGTCAAACAAGGCCCTCTGGCATTATCTGCGCCCTTGATAATGCCAGTGGAGAAGAACTGGTGTCTTCTCCAGACCTTGGCTTTACGTGGGTGGGCACCAAGTGGGTTTGGATGGGACTAACGCCCAGACTTTACATCAAAAAACCACTGAAGCTACAAACTCAGGCACCAAGGAGAACAGAAATGCAACCTTACCCTCATTGCCTGGATGGTCCTCACTCCATGTGGTTGTGTTACAACGCACTCTTAAATATACAAGTTAACCCCTCTTTTTCAAAAGGCCTTGTCACACTGCAAAAGGTCATATATAAAAGGAAAAAGTAATTTTTTTTCACAGGCCTCTTTGTGATTTCCAAGCTTCTGACTCCAAAGCAACTCTAAACAACACTTATTTCACGCAGATTTGCACATGGGATATAAAGCGTTTAAACTGGTCTATGAATTCACTTTTAATGATATAATGCTACTTGCTACTCTTGTAAATGTATAGAATTATTTTAGTCTTTCTCTTGCTGCATCTTACAAAGGCAACACACTGGAGTTTCAGTAGTTGCATTTTTAAATGTTTATCTGGGTCACTGCTACTTACAGCATAAGAAGATTTAGTGAACCCAGTTTAGCATCAGTCTAGTGCAACGTAAAAAATTCTTTAATTAAAACCCAAAGAATTACATTGTTTGGAGGGTAAAAATCTCAACATTATCAAATTAAAGTGTTTGGACTGATTTAAGAAGAAAATACACCCCCAGGCAATTTCATTCAAAAGGCACTTGGGCTTTTGGGGCTTTTTTGACTTGTCACAAATTATTTCATGTAATTGGCAATTTCAGGTATAGAAAAGAGAACATAGAGCATTACGACGTCAGGATTTCCTTTAATGGTCTGATGCAAAATCAGGAATAAAGATGTGATTCCCAATCATGGCAGTCCGTCTGGCACACATGGAGCACTGCCATGTGCATTCCAGCTTGCCCTGACAGGTCACACTCCTGGGCTCCTGCACTGTGGCCATCACAGGAGACGGGGGAGAAGGTAACCTGCTTTGGTGGCACTGCTCCCACATCCTTCTACTAAGACAAATAATGTGCAAAGAGAGAAAGCAAGGAGGGATGTTCAGAGGCCAGGAGTGGCACCAGTCTCTGTGCATTTCCAAGTGTCCTAGTTTTCCACTGTCTTGCAAAATAAAGGAAGATGTTGGTCAGGAAAGGCAAAGCTGCCATTCACATGGGAAATGATGTGGGAGGCTGAACAGGCTGAACAGCCTGAATGCTCGAGCGTGTCCATGTGACGCAATAACAACATCCTTTGGCATCACACTGCCCGTCGGGTGACAGGGAAGTGACTCAGAAGACAAGAGCACTTCAAAGGTTCATGGAATACTGGTTTATTTTAGCTGCCATGGAGCAGGGAGGACTGCAAGCAGAAAGCATCCGCCCTGCATCCTGTGGCTGCTGCTGGAGCAGTTCATCCCCCAGAACAAAAGCCTTCCTTCTCTTTTGCCTTTCTTCTGGTCAGCGGAGGAGGGCAGGTGGGGAAATAGCTGTCACTGCTGCTGCTGAACCGCAGCCAGCTGACACTGCACTGGAGCAAGATGAGATCTTCAGTGCCCACCCCATTGTGTCCCAACAGGAAGTCAAACAACTGTCCATCCATCAGTAGGGTATTGGTGTGATGGAAACATTAGGGTACAGCAGCTGCATCACTATGATCCACAGTTAATTATTCCCCATATCCAAACAGCGGCAACGTGGAGACAAAAGGAACAAGCGGGTAGTTTGATCCTGTTATCGACTGGATGCTAAGAGGGAAATAACTAAGAATAAAATAATTCTTGTGTCAGAAAGAGAGAAAGGGTGATGGATTTTCTTCAGATTATTGAAGGCAAGAAAAGGAAAGTCATAAATTCTCAAACCTACAAAGTTTTTTACTTAGTTTTTTCAAACACAGACAATTTTTACCAGGGTTTTCTGGGTTGCTTTTTGTTTGCTTTTTTCAATTCCTTCAATCACACAGCTATTCACTGGATATGGTCATCTACAACTTCAGTTTTTAGGGTTCCTCTGTGACTGCAAGAGAGCAGCTTCTGGCACTTCAAGCCCTGCTGCAGCAGAAGTCATCTCACAGTCAGCAGGGCCAGCTACACATCAAGGCCCCAGAGGAGTAAAAAGGTCACTATCTAGTTTCCTAGAAAGAGGGGATTTATTTTACTATACTGTTTTTTAGAGATTTATCACTTCCTTTACCTTCCTCCATACGCACAGCGAAGAAAAATCTGTTTTAAACATGTGAAAAGCACGATTTCCATTACAGAGTAAATTTCGGGGATAAATTAAGAAAAAAAGGAGCTATTATTAACCCAGAGACAATCATCAGGCTGATGAGTGAGCACAAGTGTCTGAACATAAGTGTTGTTCAGCATTTTTACAAGATCAGGTTGCCTGCCACGTCATTCTTTGGATGATCTGAGATCACTGTAATCCTTTTCCTTAGAAATACAGCCATAAGAAGTTATTAAATATTGGCTTTTGGGTTTGTTCAAGTAGGTATAACTGCTTCCTACTCAACTGCCTGGGAAGTCTGCTGCTGATCCTTCTGGAAAAACACATTTTCCCCTATCATCAGGTCCCACAGGAATGTAAGGCTCTGAAGCCCTACATTCAGCTTGGTGGGATTTTGGTGCAACAGCTTCAGAGAGCTGCAGTGGATCAATGTAAGTGATGCCAATACCTCTGCAAGCAGGTCAGACACCAATCCTGTGGAGACCATGAGCATGCCCCAAAAAACTGAAGCAAGGAGCAAAAAGAGTAGGAAGGATGCAGAACTCCTGACATCTGTATTGCAGAACTGTGGGGACCTCTGAGTTGTCTCCAGATCAAAGGACCACTTGATAGCAGTCACCAAACGCCTTCTAGCAGAACACCACCATTCACCTCAAACTTCACACATCCTCCCAAGAGAGGCCACTATGTTGACATGCTTCATGATTTATTCCTAGGACTAGCTGTAGAGGAAGGAAGTGGTAGCACATGGAGATATGGCACCAGCAAAGAGTTTGGGGGATCCAATTGTGGGACTGCTGTGGAAAGTGGAGATGGTGCAGGGTACAAGACAAAGATAGTTCTGGGCATTAAAAAACCCCAACCAATCAAAGAAAAAAAAGGCCCAAAACCCAAAAATATGTATGACTGATCTAGGGATGATGAACAAGTAAATGGAGGAAGAAAACCTAGAGCTGCTGACCCAAGGGATAAGATGAATGAAGCTGCAGAGAAGCCCAGAAGTAGAGGTGGTGGAAAATTAAGTGTCAGGGAGGATACAGAAAACAGTGACAAATAAAGAGCTGCTGTGTACTGTCCTTGGCTTGCAGAAAGTAGATTCCTTGAGGGATATCTACTGAGTCTCTAAACATTCCTCTGATCACAACGGAGGAAGTGATCTATTTTCATAACTGTGAAGGCTGAAGAAGAATTGGGGTGTCTTGATCATACCACAGAAAGATAGGTCATGCAAACAAGTGTACTTGGACAGACCATGCTCTTTTACAGACCTCCATGGGCTCTTCACAATCTAGATGTGAAGGTCTGATCTGGACTGAATGTCCGACCAAAGTGACCAGCAAGCAGTGGAGTCCCAGGGCATCCCCACAGTGTGATCTGCAAAACTGTTCTCAGCTAAAATTGCAGGAGCTGAGTTTGTGTGGAATGAAAATATATTGAGGACAATGTAAGGCTCTTGAAGGAAAATATTCTACTATCTGTCTGCAGTTACTCCCATGTACAAATCCCCTTGCATTTTTGTCTTCTAGAAGGAAAGAATATTACACTGAAGCCATTCCTAAGCAACAGCATTTCTTGCAATGACCGAAACCCAACTTTAAATGCATGTTGTCATTTACTAAACCATTAAGAAATTTCTTATCATTGCCTTGAAGCCACAAATTCCTGTGGCCTGCTTAGACCCATTTTGTGCTTCAAATTCTCAAATCAGCACAATACTGAAGATTATTAAAAAATGTGTTGTCCTGCAGCCAGTAAACATCACAGAGAGCATCCCCAGATTTACACCCCAGGGTTGTACGATTTAACAGATGACCTCCAATCTGAGAAACAAACTAAGGAAAATGGAGTCTGGAAAGCAAACAAGATACATTCTCAGCCAAAATGTAAAAGAACTTGAAAGAGACAAAGAAAAGTCAATACAGATTTTCAATTTCATTACTTTGATTTAATAAAATCCTTTGGATAGTGTTGCTTGCTCGTACAACCACAGAAATTGTAATGGCAAACATTGTACTGTGATTTATGGATTGAAAGGTTGTCTGATTTCATTATGCTGGTAAATATAACAGGGCAGACACCTTCTCTTGGAAAGCTATTTCTAAATTGCTACATCAGTATTCAGATTCAAAATTGATGTTTACCTTCTATAGGAACAGCAATGTATCTGTAAGTCCACATATGCGTGCACACACACACACACACACACACACAGACTTGTATTTTTAACATTTCTCCATTTTTTGGATCACAGGAATATATGCTACAGGAACTGCTGCTTTATCCCAAACCAGTCTATACAGCTGGAAGGTTCCCAGTCCAGGACATTTCTGCCAATTGTACCATCTTCTCTCACTAAAATTAATTCAAGCAGAAGGACCCAGCAGAGGTTCAGTTCAATCATTTGTTAGGCCAGACCTATGAAGGTACAACTTCACCTTCAGTTTACAAAGGTATAATTGATGGATAAATCACTGAAGCCCTAAAATATGCAGTCCAACAGTTATGTTAATTCTATTTATATTTTTCAGCTGGATTAGAGCACAGTAAATAATTTTTTAACTAAACTTTGCCTTTCACTCCTGGTTTTGCAGCAGAAGTACCAAGCAGTACATTAAGGCAGATTTCACATACCGGAGCCCTCACGCCACTGTCTACGATACCTATGGGACAGGAGGCTGACAGGGAAGCAAAGCATGTGAGGCAGCACCAGTGAAGGAGAGAGAAGCATAAGTGAGGGGGGAACGTGGCCAAAGAGGGACAAGGACGTGCCTTTGCAAGGTGGGTCCTGGTGTCCCTGCTGAGCCCTGCCTTGCACACCTTGTGCCACACATCCCTCCTGGCTGTCCCCAGAAGTCTTGCCCTGGCCATTCACTCCTTCTTCCCCACAGCACCAAGGCTAGACTTCAGGACAGCCACCTTAGGGAGCCAAGAGAGCCAAGGTCCCACAGCAGGCATTTCACATGCTCTGCAGTGCTGGGGGAGCTGACAGCAGTGGGACAACCAGGAAGGATGCAGACCCACAGAGACAGTGCCTGGCAGCACTCCTCCACAACAGGGACTCGTGTCAGGCTGCCCTGCAAGCTGTGCCTCTGGAGCACATCCTCCAGTGCCAGCTCACACCCCCTGTGTGTGCCAGCCCTTGGGGCAGCAAGCCTTCAGAGGGGGCTGGAACGGGTTGGGAGAGGACAGTGGGGACACCAACTGAAGCTCCAAGGACACAGACCCATCCTCTGCAGGAAGAGTGAGGGCACATCCAGCCATCATAAATAAATCAGGCCACATCCCCATTTCTGCTTGCCATTGCAGGAGCCCACAGGGTGATCCTTTGCCTTGTCCCCCTCGATCACTGTCACCAGAAACAACAACTGGTGCTTATCAGCAGAGACATCCCTGAGAAAGAGTGACTTCAGGACACAGTGTCCTTCCCTGGTTCCTTGAACCCCCAAGACAATTTACAGTGCTGTCACTCGTACAGATTCCCTCCTCATCTGCACAGTTCTTGCCTCTAAATTTAACATTTTGCTTTCTAAATAAATGTCCTTAAGAGTCTTACAAGACCTTGATGATAAGCCATTGTATTGATATTCTGGTTCACTTTTCAAAATATTTGCAGAGTATAGGATAAATAGTGTTTGCTTTTATCCCTTCTTTGGGAGATAACAGTTGGGTAACTTACGACACTCAGATGAAAATTTATTAGTTAGCATTGGGGGAAGCGAATCCTTCCCAAAATTAGCCTCTGACCCAGTTAGTCTTTCATAAACAAGCAATGATTTAAAAAATCCTGAGCAGATACGATGTTTGCAGCCCCAGCATCAACTTGCACGAATGTTGGAAGGTGTAAGCATAACAAAGCTACATCAGCCATATTTCACAGCACCAAGACTGAGGTTGAAAAACCATGGAAAACTTCCCTAATGAAATGCCAAAGCCAACTAGCTTCACTGCAGCTAATCCGCCAATCTTGATGGCAGTGCAGATTACCCAGCCTGCTAAACTGACAAGCGCCCAGGGAAGCTCATTTCTGAAGGATTACACCTCCACTTCAGTTTGCCGCCTTCTGAGTTATTTGGAAGAGCCCCGGAGGAAACAAGGTTCAGCTCATCTATTTCCTTCTGAGGGCTTTCAGTACACCACCCAGTCAAGCAACAACAGGACATATACACAGAGCGAGACAGAGTCCCAAATATTGACATTCCTGTGCAATAGGCCAGTCACCCACAGATAGCAGGCGGAAAGCTGCTGACAGATGCTGCACTATAAACCTTCTAAGAACCTTCAGGTTTGGCGACAAAATCCGCTGTTCTCCATCCGTGCTGCCCCGATGCTTGGATCTAAGTAACACCCAAAACGAGAGATTTCTTTTTTTCTCACACTGGCTATCTATAGAAGATCCTTTTTTGTAAGTCTCTGTTGTGCAGCTTCTGAATGTCAGGCCCAGCAAATCAAAACATTTTATTGTAATTTCGTATTGTTTACTTTTGCAAGGCAGGATCTTGGCAGAGACAAGCACTTCCTCCAGGGACAAGGAGGATGGGTCTGGGAGGAGGGGTGGATGGAGGGATGGAAGGAAGCATTTTAATGCAGACTTCCTCATTGTCTGCTTTAATAGGGACCCTGGCTAAAATACAAAGGAAAAGATAACTAAGAAGACCTTGGCTACAAATTTAGGGACCCCAGAGAGTGGGTGTGAGGATGCATCAGGTCAACCTACACAGGCAGTGACAACAGATCAGGGATGCAGCATGGCACCGGGAAAATGCCACCAGTCCCAGCCCATCTGCTGCCGCTCCCTCAGCAGGTTTGGGGAGGATCCTGGGGACCTCTCTGGGCAGGCACAGTCCAAATGGCTATGGCCAAGAAGGTATAGGGAAGGACAGCCCCATTGTGCTCCCAGCACCCCTGCAGAGCCAGTGTGTGTCCCCATCCATAGACACTCCTGGCTCCTTCCCCAGACCCGCCTCCTCCCTCCCCAAACTTGCCCTCCAAGGAAGATGGCACCATCAAAGCACCTATTTCCTCATGAGGACCCTTGCACTGTTCCAGGATGGAGAGGAGGCTTGTCAGACCCTTCTGGCCAGGGACAGAAAGCACCAGTGATTCCACCACAGGCGACATTCTTCACTGCACATTTCCAGGGAGATTTGATGCACAACCTTCAAACGTTTAGGTAAGCAATATTTAAGTAGATGAGAGGCGATTTAAGAGCACTAGGTTCAGGGAATAAGGCCTTTGTAACCTGTCACATTCACACCCCTCACAGGTACGTGAGCCTGCTGCTGAAGCGATGGTCCTCCAAAGAACCTGCAGGAGAGATGGATCATGACAGGGCAGCAGTATGGCCAAAAGGAATTTAATGACTTCATTTTGTCCCCAGCTGTCCCTGTTGGAGACCCACACCTTCTCACCTTCTTTAATCCCAGCTTCTTTGGGCTGCTTCACACAAGACAAAGCCCCAGGGCCAGGCCCACGGAAGGAGTCTGATGACTTGAAGTCATGGCTCGCCCTGTCTCTGCCACCACCTGCAGTCACAGGCAGACAGCTCCCCACTCCCACTGCATGCCTGGCAAACCTCAGCAGAGTCAAACTGCCAGCTCTCTGCTGGGCATAACAAATCTCCCTGTCCTTCGGCATTGCCTCTCCTTTTGAAGCTTTGTTTTGGTAGAAAGTGGTTCACAAAGACCTTTACACAAACTCACCCCAGCGACAACTGCTTTATTACGTAAAATGATTCACTGGTGTTTAAAAATCCCACAAACAGGAGCCCTCACTGACTTTATGACCGACTTCCCACGAAGGCACCGAGGCCAGCAATGGCTAATGTTCCGTCTGGCATCAACTCCCCGTGAATATCTCTCAGCAATAACAACTGATAGCAGAGCTTGGAGCCTACACATCATCCCCCTGTTTGTACATAAATTCCCTTTAAAAGGATTTCGGCATCCTCACCCTGCTTCTCCCCAAGCGTTTGGGCTCTTAAAGCCAAGTCAGCCAGACAGAATGGTGCCATGCAACTACAAACAACATGGGACAATTTTTTATTACAATACGGGGAACTATTCTTTCTAAAAGCAGTGCCAGTAATATGCAGCGTGTAAGAATACACATTTTTTATAAAGAGGTTAGATACTAATTCCTGCAGCTTAATTTTTTCTTAAGGGCAACAGCCCATTTTTCAATTAAGGCAGGATAATATTATTAATCATAAAAAATTGCTGATGTGTAAAATTGCTTCCTTTCTGGCTAGCACTGGCAGAGACACATGGAACATGCTGCCTCTGAATTAGCGTAACTCAGTGGTAGCGTGGAAGCTGTATCATTCCTTTTGGTAATGATTCACACTGCTCCCAGTCTCAGCCGTGGGGAAAGGCACATCCCTCTTGGGAGCATGCAGACCCACGTCTCTGCTGTGCCAGGTGCAGGCTGGTAGCATGGAGTCTGTGGATGTGGATTCCCATGGAAGACGAAGCAGTGTCCACCATGGGGTAAAAGCTGGCATGCCTGGGCAGCTCCATGCCAAGAGGGTGCTTTAATGGTCTCTGTTGCCTGAGCATTTCCAAGGTACTGTGTTTCAGCACCCCATGAAGAGAAAGATGAGGTTTCTATCCTCACCCTCAATTTGGCAATCCCCAACTTAAATTTAGCACTCTGGGACTCTCTGGTGAGGTCATCAGTGCTTTGTCTTTAATGCTTTTTCCCCTTCCCCTGACGCTGAATGGGTTTACCTAATTGCAACCAAAATAGCTGTGTACACTGCCTTCAGATGGGGACACCAAAAGCAGCATGAAGGAAAGAGAAGAAATAAATAAACAACCCAAAGCCTATAAAACAGTAAGCTATGAATAACAAAACCTCTCCTTGCTCTGTAGTAAGCAAGGGAGACTCCTGGACTGTGACTTGGCAGGATCCAAGAAGATGCTGCAGAGGTGCAGGTATGCCAGCATCCTGCAGGAGGACAGCAGCTCCCTGCTGCAGTAACCACCCTGGTACCCAGCTACTCCCCCTGCCCAAACTGGGCAAATGGGGACCTCTCAGATCAGTCCCAGTGTAAGTGCCCCACTCTACCCCAGGCCAGATATGTGAATGTTTCAGGTGGACAGGAGGGGACTGGCACATGCCCTGGTCTTGCTCCTGTAGGCAGCTGGCTATGACCTTCAGGAGCCCTCTATAGGACTCAGGCAGAAGCACCCAAGTGAGGAGCAGGACTGTGCCGGGCCCCTCTGTACTGGAGCCAGGAAATGACCCTCTGGCAGGTTTGCTGGGGATGATGGAGCTGGAAGGAGACAGACTCGTTTCTGGCTCTGCAAGTGCCTGACGTGTACTTCAGTGGCATAGATCCAGACAAAACGCCTTGTCTCCAGTCATATGTCCAACCCTTTTCCCATCTATGGGCAGTTTCCCTTCCACACATTGCTGTCATATATCCCCTGACTTCTGCTGAGCCTTTGCACTCCCCTGCTTACAGGACCTCCCACGAGCAGCTCACTGCAGTTATCTTCTTGGCAGCTCAACCTTTACCCATCGCCTGGAGAACTTTCAGCATCACTCCTAACTTACGTGCCCCTGTCATTCTTCTCTTCCCTCCCCAGTATTGTTTCCCCTCTCTTCTGGAGATCGCATCCTTCATACTTTTTTTCCCCTACAGTGACCAATCTCCTCCCAGCTGCAGAATTCCCCTCCTGTTTTTCCCACACACAATCAGCTCCATAACACTATTCCAGTTATCTGTAGCTGTGTATTATTAGTTTTCTGACATCACCAAATTCCTTCTTATCTGAAGCCGGTATTATTTATACACACACATATATATAAAAACAGCCATCTTCCACCATCTTATTAACTGCTGACTGACAATAAATCATGTAAGGAGAACAGGTCAGACACTGGGACCACCTTGGGGAATGCCCCACCCTATAGTTATTGCCTCTTGGCTAATACTACACCAAGAAGAGCATGTTCACTCTGAAGTCTGAGGAGGCAATTCACATAAACAGAATTGCGAGTTTCAGCCAAAAAACTCCTTTCTGACAAGAGTCACTGCTAATCATATGACTACTCTCATTAAGGCCAATGAGAACTGGAAAAATCTGCAGGACAGAGTCTGCGTGTGTCTCCTGGCTGAGATGTTCAGCTGTACTTCTCCCTGTGAAAAAGAAAACTAACCCTGTACTACCAAAGCAATAAACATAGTGGGATTACTGGTCAGGAACTCAATGGATATTAGTTCCAACAGCACTATAGCTAGTAAGTCCTCATTGACAATAATTGCTACAAACAACTGAACTACCGGAGAGAGATTTTCATGCTATCTCTACCAATACATACATAAAAATACCAGTTTGTACAAATCCAAAGTATGTGAGATTAAA
Source organism: Campylorhamphus procurvoides (assembly GCA_013396655.1). NCBI lineage: Eukaryota > Metazoa > Chordata > Aves > Passeriformes > Dendrocolaptidae > Campylorhamphus > Campylorhamphus procurvoides. The sequence continues at coordinate 151,791 of WBMV01007620.1, read as the reverse complement.
GCTAATGGGCTAGCTTTATTGAGCATCTGAAAAATCAAATTAACTGCAATCAAATTCATGGCACAACTCAGGGTTCATTTCATTACTATCAGAAAATTCAATCTCTGAAATCTTACAATATTAAGCTAAAGCAATGATCTTTCTGTTAAAGTTCTCTCTTTTTTTCATTTTAAGGTGAGAAAAAGCTGGCAGGCCTGGAGAAGGTGAGATTGAGGATTCCTGATGGATACTACTGAAAGCTTGGCAAACATTCAATCAATTACTCTTATATAAGGGAAAGAAAAAAAACCCAAATATCCTTCCAAAAGCACATTAAAATACATTTTGCAGTATAAATTCTATCTCTTGCCCCTATTTCTACATCACGCCTTTTCTTGCAAAGATTAAGTATATACACACATGCATATATAGGCATTTACATATTTAAATTCAAAATTAAAATTCATTCGGGAGCTACTTAAATCTGCTCATTGCTGCAATAACTAATCATCTTATCTCTGTGCCATACCATAGGTGGGAGAGTCAGAAGTTCATTGCATTAAATGCAGGCATCTGCCTGTTTTAATGAAGCTGCCTTTTTGGTTTATTTTACAATAAGCACTCTTTAACCTTACTGCAAGACCTAGCTGTAGAATACTCACTGCAATTGCAGTCTCCTTTTTTATCTCTCCTCTTCAAGGTTCCCAGCTAGGTTTCTCTGCAGGAGTCAAGTGTGGCTTTAATAAGGCAGATGAGGCAGCCCTTCTCAACTGCTTTTGATAGAGGTGAGGTGGTCAGCTCTTTATTGACTTTCTGCGGTACTGCAGCTACGGACCGTACAGACAATCTTGCTTTATGAGCATGCACCAGGCAGGAAATGGGCCTGGAAATTTCCAGTCAGTAGTGTTTGATGCACTGTTTGAAAAGCTGCACAATGTGCATATAAAGGAAACGAAGGACAGCCTTTTTCGTTGTTGTTGTTGTTGCTAACCCATCAGGCTGCAGTCGCTACACATACCTAGGAAAGCCTGTTCAGGAGCCATTTTAGGAATTAATATGTCTCAGGAAAAGGAAAGAAAACAACACTGGTTATTTTGTGCACATTAGAGAGTGCTGTGTATCAAAGATCCTTTTATAAACACACACATAAATCACATGGGAGGTAACTAGCCGCTAAATTATTTTACTGTCCTTTTCTTATGCAGGCAGCCACAGTACATACACACTGTATACAGTGCACAGCTGCACTGATATACACACATCCTCACAAGGGGATGTGGAAAAAAGGAAGCAATCAAGGGCTGGTATCATGTACTATTAAGGTTTTATTGATACCAGCATGGAGCAACTGCATCACAAATTAATGGATGCGCACAAGCTACACACATCCTTCCCATCAAGTGGCAATAAAACCTGGTAGCCTTCTTCACCCTCATACATGTATTACTTCAGCTATTTACCCTACTCCTTGTTTTCCTGCACTGCACATCCCTTTTCACCCACCATCCCACATCTACACTAGCAAGGCACCTTCTTCTGCTCTGACAATGGGGAGATGCACACTCACAGCCCCCTTCATGAGCTTCCCACGTGGTGCCTCTCTGAACCAGCTCTGTAACGACAGACAGGGTCCTAACTACACAGACAGGTGCTTTGGAACCCTCCCCCAGAGATGTCTCCACATATGCAGACACAAAACTATCTATTAAAATCAGGTTTGACATCTCTCTGTGCCTCTTCTACTCCCTGCCATGGGAAGACAATATCCTCCTGCCCCAAGGGAGTGCAGTGATGGTGTGTGGATCAAAGATGGCAAGCAGGTTCAGTCACTTTGGTGATGGAAGGCCTACAAAAGCTGTTGCAGACTTTAGTCCCTCCAAAAGTGCTTTGCAGGTGTAACCACACCGGGTTGCACACTCCAGCTCGCACCCATCTGCTGCAGAACCACTCTGGTCAAGGACTGGCTGAGGGAGCCAGGTTCCACCTCCTGCTGAACACACACCTGAGGATCCAGATCTGCATGGTACTCATCACAGTTTTGCATCTTTCAGCTAATTGCAAAGCTGTTGGAGACTCTGAAAATAAAGCTATATATACACACACACAGGGGTTCAAAAACCTTACAGCTGCACTGTTACTATCAGAGGATATACTCTTATTGCATGCAAGATATAAGCTTAAAAACCGACTTCAGGGGACATAAAGATTTGCTTAACTTTCATTACACTAGCCATTTGGTTTATAGTTACCTGGATAATATGTTTTGCCTTTTCACAGCTAGCACTGAGCTTCTTCCACTGCAAGGTATTACATGTTACACATAAATGGAAGAACAGGTAGAAATTGAGGCAGGCTGGAATTTTAGTTAGCCACTTGAAAATGCATGGACAATGATGGGCAGATGATACTGCTGCACACTGCAATGCCAACTGAATGCTCCTGAACTTCTACCAGCTAGATAAGCATTAATGGACAGCTACAACATAGTCCTTAAGGAGGGGTGAGGAACATAGAACAGAACATTTCCATACTGTGTTTCACACTTCATACCTAAAAATGCAGCTACAGGGAACAGGCACGCTGTGCAATAGCAGATGTTAGACTCTCACGGTACATACATTGCTTTAATTCAGATAACCTGTCCGAATTAAAAAGCTAAACACAAGATAAACGTCCACTTTCTCTCCTGAATTCCCCTCTTGAGTGGACCCGGTTTTGCTGGTGTTTAGTTACCTGTGTTTCCTCCCAGTTCCCCACCTGCAGTTCCCCAAAGTGTGCTCTTACAGCAGATCACCTTTTCTTTCCACATCAAATGTTGCTTACATCATGAATCTTATCAATTTTCTTTGCTGATGGGAATTAGCCACTGCTTCACTTTAACCCTCTCACTTGGCAGAAGGTGGAGACTGGCCTGGCCTTGCTGCCAGTTTGTACTCAGGTCTACTCCCAGTAGGCAAGAGATGCTTAGGGATTCTGGAGAATCATATGCATTACATTGATTTCATCAAAATTACATGCAAGTTTCACTCTCTAAAGCAGAACTCAAAACAGTTAAACAATTAATGATTTCTTAAATTCTTAAGACTTTTCTTCGGCATGGGTTTAAAATAAGAGAAGAAACAGAATGGCATTGTCTTTCGGCCTTTTGCTGGTGGCAAAGCAGATTATTCCTATCATATTCTGCAGGGGTGCTGTCAAATGCTGTTCCAGGCTATGGGCCAAAACCTACTCCCAGCCCATGTGCTCAGCTCCCACTGGCATCAATGATATCTCCAGCACGGACTGACAGTAGTAAATGGGCAGAGATGTGCTGGCTGCTCAAATAGCACGATCTATGTGCTGAATAATTCATTTTAAACTGTTGCACAGATGTCAAAATGTTATTGCTGATTTCTAGCCAGCAGAATGGGCGTTTCTTCTGATATGAGTGTGTTGTTGCCTGTAATGGCAGGGATGATTTGGGGGATGTCTCAGCGAGACAGCAGAGTCCATACATGGCATGCCTGGGAACATACAATTAAAATGTTCACTACAGGCCACCTTTCACTCTCCTTATTAGGATTCTCCTGTGGATGCACTCACCCACTGTCTCAAAAAAAATTTCAGAAAAGCAGCTTAAAAAATGCTGTGCTCACGTATGTTTTGAGTGTACAATCTCCAACAATCACTTTGGATTTTGATTTTTGCTAAAGTCACACAGAAAAACTCTGAAGTACAAACAACTTAAGAGTCACAGGTGAGTTTGGACAACAAAGTAGATCCAAAAAAAACCAAAAAAACCCCCACACCTCTGTAACTGGGAATACAAAGATCTATCCTACATAGTTTGACAGCTTGGCCATGGAAAGAGCTCCACAGTAGAAGTCAAAGACCTCCCTCCCTTCAAAAATTAAGGAAGAGGAGTTTTCCCGTCTCCTCCACTAAACCTGGGCCAACCAATCCACTCAGCACCAAGATTGTCCAGGTGCTGGCTTCCCCAGCTGGGTAGCCAGGTGGATCCAGCTGCTGATGGCCAGCAGTCACCACCAGACTGAGGTGGGACTCCCATATGCAGGCAGGTTTGGGTGGTATGCGAGGGGTGGCTGAGGGTGACAGGAGAGATGGAAGGGAAATGGAAGAGATGCAAGAAACTCACAGATTTTGAACTGAGATCAGAGACTGGGGACCTCTGACATGAACCAAAAGAGAGAATGCACCCCACACCAGCCCAGGAGCATCTCTGCCAGGGATGTATCACCTAAAAAATGCAATTTTCCATGCTCCTAGAGGGGCTTTCTCGTGTCCGCTGGTCTGTGTGGAAACAGACCTATGCTTAATGAGGTCTAATTTGTTTTAAATCCATAGGTTTCTTTTTAATAATTAACAGTCCCATCACTCAGCAAAGTCATTCTTTACCCCTGACTACTTGCTATTAGGAATGAAATTTACTGTGAAATACTGTTAAAAGGTTGAAAGCAAGTGACATAATTCAAGTTTTAATTAAAAAAAATATATATCACACAAAGCCAGAGCAACAGAAGGAATAATAACTGAATGAGCAAAAAAAAAACCCCATCCCAATCCAATGTCTCCTCTTCCTAATTACCCACTTTATTCTTCCCAAGCTATTTGAATTCTTCTAACTGGTTTCTCCTACTGGATGCCCTGTGCCCAGACCACATCTAAGTTTTTCACTCTGTGATTCCAGGAACCAGCGAACATGTCGGCACCATTACCATGAACATTACACACCCTCACGCACCAGGGTACAGGAACTACAATTAACACATTAAGAAATAATAACTGCCAAGGGAGCAACGGAAGATAAACAGCATGGAGCTGATGTAGCAAGAATTCTGCTTGGGAAGGGGCTGTCTCTTGGGTAACGGGCAAGGGAGAGGAATCGAAGAGCTGTGCAGCACTGCCCGTTTACCAAAGAAGATCCCAAAACCAGTCAAACAACTGTTTACACGTTAATTCCTTAATTTCACTAAAAGTATTGCCAGCTTTAAACTAGTTTTCAAGGAAATCTGAAGGCTCATGTTCACAAAGAAATGATAATAATGTCCTGTTTGAAATAACAAAATTGTTATATGTTTTTTGGCTGTTTGAAAAACTGTCCTGAAGTTCTGCAGGTTTGTTGTTTTCCTGTTCTACTTTTATATAGTAGAAGCCAGACATACTTAGTTTTTTTATGCATATATATATATATATATAAAATGAAAAGGACTTTTTCCCCCCTGCTTGTTGACATCTATTTTTATAATTGCCTAGAAGTTTCTTGTTTTGTTGATTTTTTTAAATGAAATTTAAATAATTATTTTACCCAATTTTCACAAGGATTTTTAATGAAAAAATTCTTCAGATTCCAGAGCCTTTTATTTAAAGCTTCCAGTCTGAAAATGTTTCAAGTGATTAGACCTAGAGAAGCTGCAGAACTGCAGAAGCTGCAAGAGCATGCCCACCATTTGAATATCTATTTTCACTACTGTAACCTGCAGATATCACAAACCACGCTGGTCCTTTTGGACATCAGTTCTGATTTTGGCTATTGCTTTCAGATGGACCAGCCGAAGGCCTTAATTCTTTATTTTTCACTGAGAGTAGAAGCTGAAGGAACACAGTGGCACAGGCAAGGTTTATGAAATGCTTTGTCTCATGTCTCTCCCACCTTGGCGCTGCACAGTCACAGAAAACCCGACAAAAATACTGCTGTTATAACCCCTTCTTTTATATTCAGTCAAATGCCTGTAAAGGAAAAGTGAGGCAGAATAGGTGCAGGCACAAGGGTGGGATTAGCAGCCCTGCTCACAGCGACCTTTTGGAGAGAGAAGGGCAAGTCCCTCTCAGCTGGGGCGATGCCTGTCCCCCGTGTGGGGTTCCTGTGACAGGCGTGATCCCTCCCGCTGCCCCCGCACATGGCTCATCAGTCAACTCAGACATTGCGGCAAATCACATGGCACTCTGTAAAAACATAATTGTTTTTATTTTCCAATTTTCCATGTTTTGTGTAGAGTGCTGCTGTGTTCAAGCGAAGTGAATAAAAGCATAAACAGTAAGCACCATCTGGAGAACATTCTTCCAGCATGCTGAGAAATCACAGCCGCCTGTGCACTACCTGCTATAAATAAATGTCATTAAAAAATGTCCAAAAAATTGTTTGTTCCTTTTTGATGGAACTGTAACCATATGAAATTTTCCTTAACCCTGTCTTCAGGTACTTGCCACCTTCCCAGAAAAAAACCCAAAACAGATGCAGATGTTTGTTTCATATACCTTTCTGTTAATATGGGGATCACTGACAGAAGAGCAACCCTTCATGTTATTCTAATAACAGCACCAGCGGTTGCAACTTAAGCGTAACACGTGAACAAAGCACTGAAAACCCAAATGCTTCTTAAACTGTACTAGGTTCACTATAGAGTGGTAACTCTCAGCCTGCTACCAAGAGAAACAGCAAAATTATTCATTCTCTGCACTGATAGTGTATCAGTTCAGAAAGGAAAAAAAAAATACCAGAAAGTCGGTAATTTATTTTCAGTCTACACAAAGCTGCTCCGATCTCCCTCGCTGCTGACAAAATACAGACCAAGCTGGCTCTGGGGCTGTGATGAGGCTCTGCAAAGGGTCGACATTTGCTCTGTTTGTTTAATCACTGCAATTAGAGCTGTGCAAATAATGAAATTTTTTGCTATAGTGGCTAGGCTGGGAAAAAAAAATTAAAAAGAAATGTTTGAGTTGAGTGACTTAGGAACCATTTTTGCTGTTCTGGTAAAATGAAAAAAATAAAACTGTTTAGTATGTTCCACTTAGAGGGCAGCAATGCCTTTAAAGAATCCATTCAGTTTCAAACAAAAAATACATTTTCATGCTGGAACAAAGCATTTGAGCAACTGACATTTTTTCTTCTCTTTTGTTTTTCTTTTTTGGTCAGACAAACATTTTCAGCACCCAGAAAGGGATGCTTAGGAGAGCTTGCTGCTTCTTGGTGTGGGAGGAGAGGATCTGACCATCCCTTATCCCATCCTCAGACACAGGTCGGGCTGTTGTGCCAGGGCAGGGTTGAGCACTGCAGCTTTCCCCCTTCAGGATGCTGCTGCCAGTCCTTCTCTTCCCTGTCCCTGTGCTCCTCTCTGGGCAGCACCCCCAGACCAGGGAGCCCAAGAGGGATGCTCCCACTGTGCCCTGCAACGAGGGGCTGGAGTGTTGCCTGCTGGAGGGTGATGGGTAAGCATGGCCACGGGAACAGCAGCATTGCCTTTTCTTGGTTGCCAATGGCTCAGCCACAGCTGGCACCCTGCAGCTCTTCCCAGGGCAACACAGCCCTTGCTGTCCACGTGAGGCTGGGATGTGCTTCAGGCAGCCAGAGGCTGATGCAGGATGCTGTCTGCCACCAGCAGGAAGATGGATTTGAAAAAATTTTAGGGTTTTTTTTCCCCCTTTTTATTTTTTTTTAAACCCAAAACAAACCACCCTGGATTAGTAGATTTCATGAAGCAATAGGAACGAATCTGTCTTGTGAAACAACATCCACAAAAACAGCCTGGGTCCCTTGACTGAGACAGTGGCTGGGATCCTTAAGGCACAGAGCACATCAGCAGCCAAGCCCCCATCATCATTTAAAGGCAAAAGTGGAAATGATGGACATAAATCAGATTCGGTCCTTCCCTTGAGCCATGCCACTTCATCCAAAACCAAAGTTGTTGCATATTGGTGTGTTCACAGAGCAGCTGTGTTAAAGCCTTGCCTTCATCTGGGACTGGCCATGATTCCCACTGGAAGCAAAGGCATCGTTCCCACCATATTTTATTCTTTGTTTTCACAGGAACTTTGTGTGCAAGGAACTGAACGAATAGGGATGAGGGTACAGTCCCTTCCCCAATGAAATCATCACCTCAAACACAGCAAGGGCAGGAAATGATAATGTGGTTCTGGTTCCCATTAGCCATATTTTCCTAATATAAATATTTTGGCTACTTTTATTTACAGTGTCCACTCACACCAGTTAAACTATATACTTTGGAAAGGGATACTAAGGCTGTCTGGAAATTTAGACACTGGACTACTGATTTAGTTAGGATGATAATGATGATCACCATGATTAATCAGCCTTGATAGATAAGATTTTCCAGACCAGGTGTGCAGGGAAGGCAGGTGGTGGGAACATGCCTTTCTGTCTGACCATGCATGCACACATGTGTGCGTGCGTGTGAGTGTTTGGGGGGGAGGGTTGTTCTTTGTTTTGTTTTTGCCTTTGGTCAAATTCAAACAATGTGCAGTAACAAGAAGTAAATGTCATTTTCCTCCCATCCATCTTAATTTGGCATCCATTTTAAAGCTTACCTTTGACCTTTTAAAATGTTAATACACTTAAGCAGATATAAAAAACACAAAGCTCCTGGAAAAATTAATCATAGTGATATCACAAGGCCGGTTTAAAAATGTAACATCATTGTTTTCCTCTCTAAAGAAACATTTGTCCAATGCAGCAGCAGTAACTACACTACAATTAGCTATTATTTCCTTTTTAAACCAATATCCACATTAAATGCTGGAGCAAAACCCTTTCAGCATAATCAGCACAACCCACTGAATTTTGTTGAGTACCTGCCTAGAACCACAGAAAAGGTCCTGAAAAGGACCTTGAGAAGTCACCCAACCCATCCCTCTGCCCCAGGCAGGACCAGCTATATCTAAACTATTCCTGACAGGAAACCATACTTAGATTTTCTTAAAGTAGCAGCCTTCAACAGAACTGGGAAAAATTGCTAAATCAAAATATATAATATACATATGAAAGTAATTCATATATGTGCATTACGTATACAAATTAGAAAATACAAAGAGACAACCCAGACCTAAATGATAACTCTCCCTCCTCTGACCACTTCATACCCTTTAACCAAAGAATTCAAAACAGGAAACTCTAATAAAAACACTTCCTTCCTTTTTAAAAATAAAAGGCTGCTAGATTGAGAACTTCAGCTCCTTGGAAATGCAGTGGTACCTCTTCTGAATGAAAGTGGTTTCAGATTCATCAGGTCCCAAAATGTTTGTGTCTTTATGCTTCCAAGCCAAGAGCCCTTCAGTTCCACCAGAAAGCAAATATGAAGTAAGGGTGTTGACCAGGCTTTTCAGTACTCAAAACAAATCTAAGATGTCTAAAGCCTGTCCATGACCAAGGACATCCACCTCATCTCTTGACTGACCATTTCTGGTGGGAAGCTGTACTTGGTTCCTCCAGGAGGTCACTCCACTGCTCTGGGGTTACACACTGTGAACGTGGGGATCCATGGCACACAGCAATGTGCTGTTTACATTTTCTTGTCTGCAGCATCTGATGCCATCCAGGGCTACCCCCATCAATTTAATCCCTCTCTTTAGAAGGCAGAAAGCTATGGTGACAGCCAAAACGTATCCTGAACGACAAGTGATGATTTCACAGCTAAACACAGCTGCTACCCAAGCATCCAAAAAAACTCAGTTAAGGACCTAAACGTCAAACCCAAACCAAAGGCAGATGCATTCCCTCAGTGAGCAGGGAAGTAAATTCCTTGCAACTGTTTTCTTCCACCTACATTACTCTGGTTCTAGCACAACTGGAGCGTGGCCAAGCAGTTTTCTGCAGAACGAACACACGCTTAGCTACAATGGTGTGGGGAGATGTGAGATACTGAGCCTGGCACCGCCAGTCCCATGAGAGAACGACACCCCTTCGTGTACCCTGCACACACAATGCAGAAGAGCTGTAACGCAGAGCCCAGTTTTTTCCATTACAGAAGCCTTGTGAATCCACTCTAACCATACACGGGTCCTCCAGCTCTTACAAGGCAAGAGGTCCATCCATCCCCTCGAGACCAGAGACGAATGAACAGCATGTCACACTACAACATAAAAGCTGTTCTGTGCACTCCTTCTTCTAGGATATGCTTATGCAAACATGCATGCACCATCTGCCTATGCATATTTTACATGTATTTATTTATATCTATATACTACACGCTGTCTCCAGTAGAGAGTATCCTGGGCTGAAGAGATCCTGGGTGTCCACCAGGAGACCTTCCATGGCTGCAGACCCATGTTTCCACCAATCTTCCAGGTGAAGCCCACTGATCCAGCTGCTCTCCTGTGGTGTATGTGGAAAACTCTCCCCCAACGTCAGATATCCCATACAGTGAGTTCAACGGGCTTGGCACCTGCAACAATTGGCTCTGAGAACCCCAAAGATAGCTGCCCAAGACAGTAACACAGACAAGATTCTTCCAAACAAGGGATCCTTCTCATTTTCTCCCTGGTAAGTATGTGACACTTTGGGTGGACAAAAGGCACAATAACATATATCAGCACATGTGTTCCTACTTCCTTCTGGCCTCTCCTCAACATCCCATAGTTGGGAGAACAAAGCTTGGCTCTGTGAACAGGGCAGACCTCTTGGCCAAGAGCTGCCTTCTGATCTCCCACCCCATCACCAAGGCTGAAGATGAAGGCACCTATTATTCAGACAGTGATGCCTGACTTCTTGGTTAAGAAAATCCTGATCCAAAAACAACGTGTTGCCCTTCCTGTTTGCTTTGCAGTGGCCTTGCATGGATCCAGCTCTACAGCGAGTGATCCATCACCAACAACCAGAAAGACATGTATCATGCAAACACAAAAAATACTTCACATTTCTCTTATTTTTCCATGTCTTCCATTCTCATTGCCCATTCTAGTTCAGTGCTCCTCACCATCTTTTCTTTAACCTGATTATTATAGATATATATGGACCACCAAATATTTTTTAAACCAGGAACTGCTTTGTGTAGTATTATCACATAAGCTTTCAAAGACAATCAAATTTGAAAGAAAATAAACACAATGAATACACATTTCTCACATTGTCACTCATGATCCTACGTTTCTTGGATTTTTTGCTTACATGCAACAGAATGTACATGTGCTGTTGTCATACTGCTTGTGACTGGTTTATTCAATGTGTTCTGATAACCATGGACTATAACTTCAGTAATACTCCTCTAGCTAATTAGTTTACTCACTAAGCACAGATGAATAGCTGATGAGCTACAAAAAGTCGCTATTGTCTGAGTCAGTCACCAAGTAACTAACTTGGCCATTCAGCCAGGGAGAAGTTTTCTTCTCTGAAAGGTGACAAGTAGCTATGTAATTACTTCTATTATTTTCTCAATAAACTCAGAGAAAATAGGACATTGCAGCTAAAAAAACACAGAAGGAGAAATTAGCTGCTACTGTCATTAAGGATTCAGAGGCTGAAAAAGAACAGTTGGTGCAATGCAGCTGGAGAGGCTTTTCGGAGTAAAGTGATTATTCTCTGGCCATTAACAAATTATTTTTTGCTGGAATGCAAAACCTGCACTCCTCCAAATAACCTGGCTTTGCTGCGGGGAGAACACTGGCTGTCAGGGCAGGGGAAAGCCATTGCCCTCTTGGTGGCCACTGCATTTCTTCTGCCTCTGCTTCCATGTCATAGGAAAAGCACAGAAGTAATTAAAAAGCTGAAGCACATGCAGACGTTCAAACAGAAACTGGTCTTCAAAATTAGCCCCACTAACAGAACTTGGAACCGCATCTAGCATGTTCAGAGGGGACACCTGCCCCACTGAAGCTTACTGAGGTGTTGCAGCAGACTTCCTTCACCTCTCTTGCCACTCAGAGCTCACTCACAATCACTGACCTGAAGACAACAAAATGATTAGACATTTATGTGTGGTCAGTACTGGGGCTTGTTCTGAGACCTCTGTGCCTGACATGGGGGAAGCAGGGGGAACCCAAACGCACACCCAGCTTGTCCTTCAGGTCAACAGCAGTGGTCTTCCTTCTGCTATAGCAGCTGCTCTCCAGCCACTCTAATGGGAGTGCAAGCAATACAGGGACCTGGAAGCTAATAGGCTGAAGGACAGTGTTTTTCTAATGAGGATGAAGGGAAAATAGGAGACCTACCCCAGGCTCTTTGTTTAATTCTTGAAACATTTAGCCCTCTACCAGATGCCTCAGACAAGCATTGCCAATAAGCTACATGCCCAGTGGTGATGAGTGGTGTCCCGCACAGGTCCACATTGGGATGGGTTCTCTTTAATGTCTTCATCAATGACACAGACAGTGGGATCGAGGGCACCCTCCACTCATGTAAAACCCCACCTGGAGTACTGCATCCAGCTCTGGGGTCCTCAGCACAGGAAAGACAAGGACCTGTTGGAGCAGGTCCAAAGGAGGCCACAAAGATGATCTGAGGGCTGGAACACCTTTCCTGTGAGGATGGGCTGAGAGAGCTGGAGCTGTTCAGCCTGGAGAAGAGAAGGCTCCAGGAAGACCTTACAGCAGCCTTCCAGTACCTAAAGGGCACCAACAGGAGAGACAGGGACAGACTATGGGGACAAACATTTTAGCAGGCCTGTTACATTAGGACAAGGGGTAATGGTTTTAAACTAAAGGATGGTCAATTTAAACTAGACATAAGGAAGACATTTTTTAATGTGAGTGTGGTGAGACACTGGAACAGGCTGCTCAGAGAGGTGGCAAATGCCCCATCCCCAAAAACATTAAAGGTCAGGGCTCCGAGCAACCTGATCTAGTTAAAGATGTCCCTGTTCACTGCAGGGGGGTTGGACTAGGTGACCTTTAAAAGTCCCCTCTTATCCAAAAGGTCTATGATTCTATTAGCTAGAAAATATAAAAGGGCACTGGAAATGGGTCCCGCTCAGAGAGATCCAGTCACTCACACCTAAAGCTGGCACTTGAGTGTGGAGCAGCAGCTGCCACAGGGGTCCCCCTGGACATCCAGCCATCCACAGGATGGCAAAATCCTACAGATACGACCCTGTACACTCACCTCACCCATGTTACAGCTCTACACGTTAAAGAACAGCATGGAGAGAACTGGGGGTGGGGAGAGGGGGTGAAGGAAAGCCAGAACTAACAAGCACCATTAAATCACCCAGCAGAGCAGCTCATCCACAGAGTGGCCTATTTACAGAGTCGCTCAGTGCCCTGGGAGGGACAGGCAATATTGCAAACCCAGGAAAGGAAATTCCCAAAGAGAACCCAGACAAGCTAACAATGATCCCTGCAGCCTACACCTCTCATACAGCCACCTTTTGGAAATCCAGAGTCTGCTGGGAGGATTTAGGCCCATGGCTTTGAACATAAGAGAAGGAAAACTTTTTCTTCCTGAAGACAGCCTGTGACACTTAAGCAATGCTGAAAAGTGTTTTACTGTATTGTTATTCTGTAGATGTTGTTTCTGGAGGCATGACCCAGCACAGCCTGATCTCAAAACAAAGCCATTCGTGGCTACCAGCGCACTCCACCAACCGTCTCCTTCCTCTCAAAATAAAATAAAATAAAAGCAAGCACCCCCATAAATCATTTTTTCATCCCAGTTTCATATCAAGAGTATTTGTCAGCTCCCATTTTATGTCCCTTTCTCTGACTGCCTGTTCTACAAAGCCACCATTTCAGCTGCCTGTGCATACAGACCAGTGGGCATACTGCACCACAGCAGCTCCCACATTCCTGTCCTCCTGCCACTGGAGAGGATGGCCACCTTCCTCCCATAAACCCTCACCTGCGCTGCCAGAGATTTTTCAGGGGACTTTTTCTAAGAATTCTTTTTTTCTTTTTAATCAGTAGCTCTGAGGCACCCATCAGATGTACTCAGCTCCTGTAACAATCACATGATTTATGTAGAAGTAATTGGGGTTAAACTATCTGCCACATCAAACTCTTCACATTTGGCCCCATCTTTAGGACCTAGAAACATCTGAAATAAATAAAGCCCTGTGTCATTTAAAAGGGTCTGGGCTTAATTAGCATCATTCTGGATTTTATGGGAGAGATGTACTGCCAGCTTTACGTAGCTAGTCTATCACTTGCAAGGTTATCTGTCTCTCTTTTTTTTGTTTAATACCTACATCAAAATATTTTTCCATACAGCTTTTCTTTTTTTCCTTTTTTTTTTTTCCTAATCCTCCAACCAGCTGGATGACAACCACTCCTTATCTCTGGCTGTCTTCCATGCTAAAATAAGAATGCCGTTGTTATGCCGAGGGAGCTGCACCCTTCCACCTCTGTTCCCTCCCGACATGCACACAGCTGGCTGCGCAGGAACGCCCCAGGTGTCATTTTCTGGCCATTTTTTTGTAATGCTGCTGCAATTTACCCTCTAGCTACAATTTGTATTTCTAAATCACACCAGGCCTCTCATGCCATGGATTTTATAACCTCAAGTGACAGACGGTCTCTGTCCTGAAGAGCTGGTGATGCTCAGCCCATCTTCACTGCCACTGCTTCCCTGCCCTGACGTAGGCTGGATGACACGAGGGTGAGACACAGCCAAACACAGCTCCAGCGAGGCTGGGCGATTTGATTAGCAGCAGAGAATGACTGGATTAGAACAGGGATAGGATTAGAGATTGATGAGTTGCTTCGAGGCTGCTACGTCTGTATGATTGGCTCCAGCAGCAGCATTTGAATGTCAAACTGTATCTCCTTGGAGCAGAGAGGTACCACCTACATTCGGATTCAGACTGCTGTGCACAAGGCAGCCAGGGGAAGGCAAAGGGCTGGAGTCTGAACTGACAGCCCAGGATAGGTGAGCCCTTGGTGGGTCAGGCAGAGATGAGAAGAGGGGAGAGAGGGAAACATGAAATGATTTGCCCACAGCTACACACTGGCAGTTTGTGTCAGAGGCAGAAACAGGAGCCAGATTTTTTTTTTTTTTTAAATGAGTTCCTCACGCAGGAGATGAGCCAGCCGCCTTTGTTACATGCAAATGCATTTTTTCCCCTGTAATTCATACTGCTGCAGGCTCTGCACAGTGAACTCCAGCTTCCTGAAGTTGTAGGGTGTTCAGCACGACCTGCACATTGCACAACTCATGCCCACTACATGACTAGCTCCATCCTCCAGCCCATGCTTGCAATGCAATCTACATGTGTTACAAAAGCTTATCACTTGCTTTTTTCATAGGACCCTGCAAAACCCATCACTGAGGTGACCTGGATAGCTCCGGCTACTTGATTGCCTCCAGAATTTAATGTATACACGGAAACTCAGTGTCACTCTCCAGTTAAGCAGCAATTCCCTCTCCAAATTTTGCTTCAGTCATCTCTGAAGGTGATAGAGACTTCAGGGTCTCCCTGTTGGAGCTCTCACAGAAATGCTACAAAATTCAGAGACGCTAAGGACAAAGTAGTGAAGATGCATTAATTGATCAGGTTGCTGTACCAGAGTGGCACAGGAAATTGCACTGGCTATCAGCAGCCTCCTGCACTACTTACTGTAGTTACATTTGATTAACCAGGGCCACTCACAGAGTCATGAAATGGAAGGAAAGGCTTTTCCAAATTTACATATTAAAAACATGGAGATGGGCTGATTTCTGTCGTATGGAGTGTTTCAGGCATAATGCTAGTAATCAGTCGCATATTTGTGAGGACATCTTTACTTTGAATGCTAAAGCGATTTGCTAGTGATAAATTACATGAAAGGTTACTTAGAAAAAAAAAATAAAGAAAACATTTCCTCATCAAGTTTAAACGGAAAACACCTGAAGAATTAATGGGCAACCAGATACTCTTTCCTCTTTAACAGTACGTCCCCATCAGACAATATATATACACTGAATCATGCATTTTAAGCATTATTTTTTAAAAATATTTCTGGTGGAGAATGGCACGCGAGAAAACTACCACCAACAGCAGCAACTAAACCAAAGCCAAACCAACCTCTTAAAAAAGAGGGGGATGGAGGGGGAGAACGATAGAAGGCGAAGAACTGCCCTGCAACTCGCTCCCCGTGCGCTCGCACCCTGCGGCATCCCCCCGGAGGGATGCAGAACTTCTGGAGCACGACAAAAACCCAGCGCCCCGCACGCCCCGAGCGCTGCGGCACCGGCAGGGTGCCCCACGCCCCGCGACAGCCTCAGCCCGAAAAAACCATACGGGGGACGCAGGTGACAGCCCGGCCCTCCCGGCAGACTCCGCCGGGGAGCCAGGCGACAGCGGGAGGAATTTCTGCCCCAACTTCGGAAGGGTAAATTCTCCCCCTGCTCCTCGCCTGTCGCCGGCTACGCGAGGGACCCCAAACCATCCCGCCCTGAAACCCACCCTGTTTTCCCATCCTCTCCCCCCGATC
>WBMV01007620.1:0-135366 GCA_013396655.1 Campylorhamphus procurvoides | reverse complement strand
TGCGCCACGCCCCCGCTCCGGAGCGGCCCCCGGCCCTGCCCGGCCCTGCCCAGCCCTGCCCACCCCGGCCCGGGGGGATGCGCGCCGTGGGCAGGGACCGCCGTCCCGCGGAGCGGCGCCGGGACAGCCGCGCGCCCGGGAGGAGGATGCTGCGGCAGACAGCGTCATCCCGGTTAATAAATCTGACGGGTGTTCTGCTCCCTGCTTGCTCGAAGTTTTGACCTTGTCTCCTCCGCATCGATCTGGGATTGACCACGTTTCTGACTTCCTGTTTTTCTGTATTCCCCGCCTCCCCCCCTTTCCCATATTTTTAATTCCCCCGTGCCCCCGCCCGTCTTTTCCATCCTCACTCTCCCTTGTTCCCGTTTTCCCATCAGACTGTGGATATCCCAAGCGCCTAGACCGCAGACTCTGGGCTTTAAAATGGTTTTGTCAAGGGCAAGAGGGTTTTTTTGTAGGTTTCAAATCGCTATTAAGTGTCGCCAGCAGCTTATTGGAAGGTGCGGTGCATTAAACTAAATCCATGGCTAGTATTACATAATATGCTCTCGAATGTACATAAAAGATGATTGTAATTCCATCTGGATTTCTGTTGATATTAGCAAACCGCTCGAGATTTCCTCTTGCCGTTTAATGGGCTTTTCAAAACCTCTGACTGGTGCTGGATCAAACAGATTATGATTTAAGAAAGGGTAAAGCACACGCACTCATGACACGGTAGGAATTAGTGAAAGAAGAAAAAAAACAACTTAGTAGGTCATCTGCCTAATCCATCTTCCGAAAGAGAGTAGGAATGTCCCCCATACCATAATTTATGGGTATTTGTCTAGTATTCTTTCAAATGCTCCAAATATGTGGCTTCCTCATCGCCCATAGGAATTTAGGTCAAGCTGCCTGAGAGGGAATTTCGTAGCATCTTGGGATTTAACATCCACTACTGTTATTCCAAGAGGTTTATTTTTTTTCTCAAACAGCACAACTGTGCAGTTGCAGCTGGTCATTTATTTCTTGCCCATTGTCACAGAAGGATTTTGGCCATCACTTTCCCCAGGTTGAGAGCCCAGGGAAAAGCACAGCTTGGAAAATGTCAACTTCATACTCAGTGTGGCCAAAGGAGTGAGTCAAATGTCAGGACTCCGTGGGAAAGCAATGGAGAGGAAAACAGATTTTACATTGGTCTGTAAATGAATGGTGGACCTGGGCTCTGAATATTGCTGGAATTCTGGTCTCACCTTTTCAAAAAGAAAATTAGAGCTGGAAAAGATTCAGAGGAGGCTAACAGTAAGGATTCATGGTTTGAAAGGGTTTTCTAGTTAGGGAGATGCAGCCTGGCAAGAGGCATTTGAGGGGAGATGTGACAGAGGTTCTTCAGATCTTGAGCAGCATGGAGAGAGTGAGCAGGAACTGCTGGCCCTGGCTTGCAGCACAAAAACCAGAGGCGACTGCCTTGCCTGACTGTACAGAGGTGATTCTTCACAGAAACACGACTGTGGAGCCATTTGCCATCTGACAGCAGGCAGTAGATGTCATTTTGAGGGGAGAATGAATGAATTTACAGGAGGGAAGTCCATGGAGAGAAGCCAAATCACAGCTGGCTCTGAAAGGTCCCTCCGTGACAAATGGTTCATGGCTGGGCTTGCTCTGTTCTTGCATTCTCCCCTAGATGTGCATTGACAGTCCCTGGTTACCTGCCAACAGTGAATGCACCTCTCAGATTTAATGTCACATATGGGTTAATTTTGTACTGCCCACAGCTTTCTGAATGCCCAGAACTGAGCACTAAAAGGGTTGAGTGGCTTTGAGTGAGAGAAACTCAGTGCTGTACCAATACATGACCTGTCTTGGAAGTTGGAATCATCAAAACCCACTGGGAAAACCATTGTTATGCATTGAGTCACTGAAGAGAGAGAGTCATTGGTTGCAAAGAAGTTTCTGTCACCCTTCTAAAATGTGACAGAAATAATCAAATCTAGCTGTGGCCTGGAGACAGTGACCTTAATTTAAAATCAATCAAAAATCCCTCTGTCAATGGCAAAGGATTGCCCTGTTTGCTTTCAGACTGATGCCCTCTCAGGCCTGCCACTGTCAATGCTGTTACACAAGAGGGTAAGCATTATGTTGTCTTCATGTCTCCCCTCTTCCTCCATGTCTTTGAAGCTGAGATAGTATGGTCTCAACTGATGAAGTCATTTTTTCTGTGCATTAGTTTATAAACATATAAATGTATGCCTTGGTATAGCTTCTTCATCTGTGCAGTTCTCCAGAATTTGCTGGTTTAATGTTATGTCTTACAAAAAACTTGCTCTGGTGAGGTGGGTTGCCACACAGGAGGCAAACTACAGCAAGAATGGAAATGAAGGAGCCCAAACTATGTATGTGAGTGACCTTGGTCGTAGTCTTTTATGGGACTGACCCCATAAACTGTTTTCATACTGCTTATGCAGGAAAATTTATTCAGGTAGATCAGGATAATTACCACTTGCCTGTCGTGTTGCTCCATGTCCACCTGAATCTCAACATGAATTCAGGCATTTGGCACTTCTGAACTCCAATATAAACTTTGTTCTAAAGTTGTGTGTCCAAGGTAACTACACAGAGAGGACCTGCATGAACCCTATGTTTTGCCGACGGCAAACCAAAGGGGTGTACTCTTTCCTCTTGCAAAACATGTAAAGCAGTCAGCAGTATCATTCATCTGGCCCTATTACTTGATCTTGTAGGAACACTTTGATCTTGTGACAGTACTATACAGTAGCAAAATTAATGCTGCCAGGTGGGATTACTAACATAGCAATCACAAATTCTGTGTAAGCACCCACACTACAAATGCTGGGTGGGGAGAACTGACAGATGAGTGCATACACACTGTCTCTTGGGAACATTTGGAGCCCAGCAAGAATGCTCATTGCACCTCAAATGGGGGTTCTGAGCAGATGCAAGATTCATAGTGACAGAAGTAATTTTCAGGTTTTCCTCTAATAATATACAGGCAGTAGTAAGCCTGTGGCAAGTCCAAATTGAGTACTGAGCAGCTTTTAAATTGTTTAAGGCATTATCTATTATAAGGAAGTTTATAAAGCTCCATCTCCATTATTTGAGTTTTCACGAGGTCATAATCCACTTGACCCTCGTGGTTTATTTCATCACTATTGTCCCTCAGAGGAATTATAACCTTTACCATTACCACTTGCTAAATATATCAAGAGGTTTTAGTGATATTATCATAAATCACCAAGCTCAGCTTTGTTGCTTGTAATGTGACCACAGTACATACTGGGTTTTGATGCAGTGATTGTCAGCCTGATCCAGTTGTATTTTTAAAATTATTTTATAATGCGAGCACACGCTAACAGATATGAATGTGTATTTGATTTCTTTTTACATTTAAAAATTGCCTTTTTCTGAGGTCATCTGAACTTATAGTGAGGGCTTTTTAGGCAAAACTGGGATCAAACATGAAAAATGCAAACTCAATGATACTGAAATCAAGCACAGTGACTTCAGGTGATGGTACACTCACAATTGTTTCTCTTTTGAATTAAATGTATGTGCATTCATTAGAAACTGTATTGTAATTTGATCATCCTGAAAGCAGTTGGTGAGAAGAGCAAAGATGTCACAGGTAAGCCAGGTACATTACTATGTGGCTTTTTAAAAGGATAAGCTACAGGGAAGTTAAGGAGAAGTGAGAGTTTTGGATAATAGTAATGCATATATTTTGTTGCTTTTTAGAGTTCAGTCCATTTTCTAGCAGAAAATGGGTCCCGTGTCAGCCCCCACAAAGGTTATAAAGAGTATTTACCATAGCCAATGTACAGTTGCACTTAAAGATCAACTAGGATCAGAAGATGGCCTCAAGACCTTTTTGACAAGTTAAACAGTAATTGTGATCCAGTCAAGCTACTTCTGGCTTCAAGAAGAAATCGCCAGTACTGTAAATCAGGCTTACTTGCTGGAACTGCTGGGATCCAAAAATTCTTTGTAGCAGCACCTGCAAAATAAGTTTATCTGTCTGACCTGATATTGTGGGGCGTGTCTGGGCATACAATACTATTTCTGATGATGGATGGCAGAACACCTGAAACTAAAAATATCTGATGAAACCCTGAAAATCTATCTTTGGGGAAGAGGAGGAAGAGTTATCTGTCTTTATTCTACTGACCCTTCCACTGTGGCAGAAGAGGGAAAAGGGGTGCACTTCATCATCCCCCACCCCTCCACCACCCCCCAGGCTTGCATGTCTACAGTGTATTAATTTACATCTGAGCTAGTTGCTCTTCAACCTTTATGGTTAGCCAAGAGAAATAAGCACTTTTAGGGTGTAATTCATTTGACCTTCCTTAGACATCTACTTTAGAAAGAGATAAATCACTCCCCCAAGTGTAGATGTTTCTCTGTTGACCACAAAAGGACCAGAGAGTGATTAGTTCAGAGGCAGGTGTCTATATTGCAGGCTGTCTACATGCAATTAGGCAAATCCCAAACAGATTTTTCTGCATTGCTGCTCTCACAGTGGCTGTTGAAGCATTTTACAAAGATTTTTATGTCTATATCATGAGGATATAAAGTAACATGTTTTTCTCCTTCTTTTATGGTCTTTTATATTTGAGAATAATTGCGCTAGCAGGGTCTGCATCTTGTGTTGGTGTTGATTATGTTGATGCACTGTTCAGAATTGTTTTCAGCTACCTACTGAGAAATTGGCAATTTTTGCACTATTTCACCCTCTGAGTCTTGCCAAATATTTGTCTGATTTAATGTAAAGGTGGAAGAAGGGCACATTTTACACAAAGGAAATGAATATGGCATTAGAAATATCTCTCATCACTGTATATGACTAGGAAGCAAAGATGAATACACACACATTTTTGTTTTATTTGATCACAGAGCAAGGTTTTAATACAATTAGTAATGAAAGTTCTATGACAGGAAGAGTCACTGTACTTTCAGTAGGCCTACTGAGCCCTTGTACAGTACATCTCAGAAAAGGCCCAAGGCTCAGATGTCTATCTCTATGTTCTTGTACTCCCAACAAGCAGTGAATAATGCATTAGTTTTGCTTCAAGCATCCTATTTTGAATATGCTTTAGCCGGAATTATTAGCTTTCATGTAGTGCATATTGTTAATGGAGGTCATGCTCTGTGCCCATCTAGTGATGTCTCCAGAAGTGCCCTGGCACGGCACACAGAAAGGTTTCACTAGAAATTTTCATTGTTGGTTGTCACCATGAGGTCCCCTGAGGAGTCTGTGTTACGGGACTCCAGATCCAGCTGGAGTCAGTGAAAATGTCCCTGCAAATATCATGGATCTTTGGCTCAGGCCCAAAATATTTACAAAGCAGAAGGAGAGAAACTTTCATATTTGCAGTGACCTGAGAGGACTCCTAGTTTCTGTCCTTGTACTTCTCTGGGAGACCAGCCCTTAGACCATCTGCCCTTTTGCCCAGGCCCTCCAGTGTGTATGTTGAGCTGGGTTGAGAACATCTGAAGTCGTGTAATAACAAGCAAATCCCTGAGACTGCCTTTCGCTTGGCCAAGGTGAGAAGAGCCTGAAGCTTAGGTCTTGACAAGGGCCACCAGTGACCCAGTACTGATGGTGGCCCCAGTCATCAGCTGAGTGGAAACTTGTGTGAGAAAGGGATTGCACAGCTGAATCCTGGGGTGAGACCATGCTCTTGGTTGCTGTGAAGCTGCACTACTCTACTCTCTGGCAGCCGTGGTGGTCTAAAAAGAGAATTAGCTTGCAGCGAGTTATTAAGAGAGCATTATTTAAGATAAATGGTATCCTTTGCAAGGGAGTAGCCTTTATACACACAGACATGTACACACACACACACACATCCCTTAGCTAAGTTTCCACAGCTACCCTTAATGCAACGCAGCCAGCTGTTAAATCCAAAATAGCAATGAGTGCACATCATACGCCCTCTGTATTACCATTTGAAAGGGACAGTTCCTTGGGAGGATGGGAATTTGACAGGATATGAATATGTCTGAGACTCTATTAGGCACTAATTCAGCAGGACTGGCTGAATGAGATGAAGAAGCAATGAGGAGGAGAGAATCTCTTCAAATTTGAGCTGATTGGTAATTTTGATGAAAGCCCTTTAGTCTCATTCAGTGACTGTTAATTACCTCTGGAAATTAACGTTTATTTTTCTCTTCAGGAAATGTTGTTCGCCTGCCAATATAGAAAGATTAATTAAATTCTTCCATGGATGAAGGTGGAAGTAGGGTCCTTTTGATCAGTTCACATTTTGGCTGTGGACACAGGGGTATCCCCTTTTGAAAAGAGCGGTCCAGCTCCTTCCTCTTGTGTTTTCACAGGAAAGTAAGTGTGTCTTTGTCCTTCTGGGGTGAAATTGGCCTGTCAGGTGCTTTCACCAGGAAGGTCTGTGTGTGGGAGAGCTGTGAGAGATGGGAGGGAAAGGACAGCGATGATTAGGGTTAAACAGCTTGGAAGTATATTAGGGGAAGCCTCTTGCACCACTCGAGGAGAAATAACTAATAATTTGTGACAAAGGTATCTCTGCTTAAATCAAAGGGAACTCTCAGCTTAGATACATCTATACAGAGTATGAAAAAAGTTAATTGATTCAGAAAAGTGATAACTTGAACCTCACATCCATAAGCTATGCCAGCTTCTCCTACCAGTTCTCATTTATTTGATCTTGGCTCAGTCTCAAAAGCTGCTTTTGTCAGCACTAATGATGGTCCTTCCACTGCTCAAGAGTTTATTTCTAATATCCACTATTATGCTGTTCACTCCTGCTGTGTAGAAGAAAAAAAAAGGAAAGAAAGAGCAAGGCAATGTCCCAGGGAAACTCCTGTGCAGGGTTGGTAGGGGCATTTGACTGAGTTCTTGATTTAAAGCTGTCAAACAAATATCTGGGTGTAGTTAAAAATCAGACATCATCATTAAAGGAAAGGAATGTTCTGTTCCTCGATCTATTTTTTCTGATGGGAAGACATTGCATTAAGTTTTAATGACAGATTAAATAGATGGAAAGTCACTTGGAAGCCCAGTGGGCAGAGAGATTTCAGGCTGCCTCTGTCAGGCTCGCAGGGAGGAAATGAGGCAGCTGAGAAGAAGCTCCACGTCAGGAAGGAGGCAGACAGGTCAAACAGACAGGCTTTCCAGAAGCAACTTAGCTGAGAGCAAACAAGCAGCTGCAGTCAATCAAAGCCAGCAGGGCAGCGAGCTCCAGAGCTTGCTCCTGGTTTGGAGCGCCAGCCAAACCGCCCCATGGGGAGCCACTCTTGTGCTCCTGGGGCAGCAAGCTGGCATCACCAAGAGATCTTGCCAGGAGTGTGACAGCTGGCTTGGGAGAAGGATGCTGGTCTGTGTGCCAACCTTCCCACCTGCAAAAGCTGTCCACCCCACCCCACCATCCTTGTGCAAGGTTCATCTGGGTGCTGGACTGCAGACCTCGAAAAGGGAGTGTCCAGGAAAACCAAGAATTCTGGATTTGCTTCTTGGTCTCAGGTGGGAGTATTCTTCACACATTTGTCATGGTCAGCAACAGGCCAATGCAGCGACAAAAAATTCAACCCTCGCTGTCCTGACTTGCTTTGGTCAGAGGGAATCCTGCTAGACAGGCTACCAGCTTGTAGGTTTATCAAGCAGCAGCATTGAAAGGTTGAAGGGTTACACTTCAAAAACTCTGTCATGGGTGAAAGACAAGTCCATTTTGGCTCTTGACTGTTCTCTATACAAACTGAAGAGGAAATGATACCTTGGCTCATTGGTAAATCTTACCCAGGTTACAGAGTTTACCTCTAGTCTCCTTTACAGTGTGCTTTGAGATCAGTATGGGATAGCACAGCAAGACACCAGTATTTGTTATATTTTGCATAAACTATAAGGTAAGATGTTGCTGCCAGCCAATGGCAGCATCTTTTGGGTGTAATAAATTTGGAGATTAATAAGGAAATTAGTAGGGGAAGAGCATTACAAATTATGAAGACAAGCAGCAAGAAGCAAGTAAAAGTGATACAAACAGAGAAGATGGGATGGAAATGAGTAAGAATCTCACATAAGACACATCTGTTCAGTGGCCAGTCTGAAAAACGAAGAAAAAGAAGAGATTCTTCTCTATGGTCTAGCTAGCCTAGATCTCTTTTTATAGCTTTTAAATAATGTCACACATGGAACAAATATATAATTTCTAAAGAAAAACATGGAAAGTCCCAGTTATGTTCTTATGAATGCTTTCTATTTCTTTCCCAGCTAAATTTGTTTACCAAGTTGGACTCAATTCTGCAAGTTGCTTCTTCAAAACGACGTTTTTTGACAAATTTGTTGTTCGCCAAAAACATTCTCCAAGCTTTAATAAAAAAACCCCGAAACCAAACAACTAAAATTCAATGGATTGGAAAGAGTCCAGTAGGCTTTGGTTCAGGCCTTGTAAAGCAGCAAATAAACATTTTCTGCATGTTTTAGTAGAGCGTATGACTCTTCAGTCCTCCACAGTCTCTGTGTAGAAGAAGGGAGCTAAACACATGGAGGAATAACTAATCAGATTCGTTTCCTCTTCAGTGAGGAAGGCAAGTTAGAGCTCCTTCAGCCTCTGGCACTGACATCAGGTTGCTATGATTATAGTCACAAAACCTTTTTCCTCTTCTAAGGTGCACAAATCCAAATGTTCCAAAGGATATTAAAAGGTAAGTAAATAACTCCATGAACTAAAGTAATGAATGCTCAAAAGTGAAATAGAGAAAACTGAGGCTACCTGAAATAATTCTGTCCTATTTGATCTTGCTTTTAGCTTGTCTGCTTTCAACTAATCATATTACAGCAAATAGGAATATAGAGGTGCTGTGATAACAGCTCTCATGGTCAATGTGGTTTTCAGGCTGATGAAGCTGAAAAGCAGTGTTTGAAGCCTAATGGTAAGTGAGAGGGAAAACATCTATTAGACATATTAGGTGAGCAGTGTATTCAGTTCCTAAAAAATACTGGCTTGAATGCTGTCTTCTGGGACAGAAAGAAAGATACAATGATATACACATATATACATATGGTGGAAAGAAAGATATATACATGTGTTTATATGTAAGTTGGTGCTAATGCTGGACAAATGGTTCAGAACTGAGTCAGACATGCATTTGCACATTTTTTATGTTTGTTTCTTGCTGCAACTTTCTTTTCCTGTGGAGAAGTGCCCTACTTTTTCAATATTACCTGTTCATCTTAAAACAGCAGCCACACTCTCTTCCCACAAAGCTCGGGGAATGCTGGCCCTCTCTGGCTGTTGGGATTTTGTGACAGCTCTTACAAGAGCAGCCAGAGCATGAGTAATATTCAGAGCCTGGCACCCCGTGTCATTGTGATTCCACAAGACATTATTTTCTGATGCAAACACACCCTGACCTCCAGAGCACTCAATATATCAAATGTGTAATGTATGCAGAAACAATCCCAATAAGGAAGGAGGTAAATAAATTTGTTATGATTTTAATGATATGCATTTTAAATGTCACTTTTGCTGAGCAATTAGGGTCTGAAGAGAGTGACCTTTGCACAGTGCTTAAATTGTCCCGAGGCACGGTACTTCTCCATGCATTTATTACTGCCTTGCATGATGAAGTGTAGGTGGTATGAAGTCAGTCCATCATTTGAGGTAGGTACCTTTCTGTCTGAGACACATAATAAAAGCAAGGCAATGCAAACTTTTTGCCACAGGAATGCTGTGTGAGTAGCAAGGGATATTATTTATTGAAATGCACTGCACAAGTGTGCCCTTTGACATGCACATGCACAGATGTGGGCTGGGCGGTCTCTGTCTGAAGAACAGAGGACAAAGGGCACCAAACTGCCTGCCCAAAGTGTGGCTTTCTGCCTATCCCCTTGCTTCCCAGGTGAGCAGTGTGGTATCTAGTCAAGCCAGGTGAGACGGGCTATGTTGTTCACTCGGGTATGGGAATATCATCTTTTCCTCGCTCATCCCTGCTGCTGGATTCTGCTACGAGCCCAACAGCTTCCCAAGGGTGCAGCGCACCATCTATTCACAGGAATACCCACCTCTGAATCATGTTTAAGATCTTTTATCTGCTTACTCAAACCAAGAAGAGAGGTTTTAACTAGCAAGATGTAGGTCCACTGGCCTCTCATTACCAACAGCAGTCTCAAAGGCCATGTGTTAGGCAGGAGAGTGGTGCCCAAGGTAAGGCAGCCTCTCTGTGGTAGCTGCAAGGGGGAACAAAAACCACAGGTAGCCACCTTCCAGCTCCTGTGCATCCGCTGGTAGTGTGGACAGTTAAAGTATGGGAAGTACCTACACCTTAGGTCTGAGGCTATAAAGTATTAGCTTTATAGCTGAAGCACTTTAGTATGTGGCAAAAGCAATTGCAAGTAGGAACTATTAAATACAGGACTGTTTTGGCAAGGAAGACCATTGCAATAATGTAGTAACAGGCAAGGTTTACCCTCCAACTGCGCCTTTGTAAGTGCTGCCATAAGTACTGGACATTGTGTGGCACCTGTTAGTTCATAAACACTGTGATGCATCACCAGAATAAGCAGTGGCTTATACAGAGCCATTTTTGTGTCTCCTCTTCAGTATTTTTCCTTCAGTATTTGTAACAAGGGGGTGTTTGTAAAAGCTGTGCCTCTGCTGGAGACTGCCAGTTGCCTACTGGTCTGATAGGAAGGGGAAAGGGTGGCCAGAGGACCGATGGTTCTGCCTTATCAAAGAAGTCCCTCCCCAAGCTGGAAGGCCAAGCCTGGTAAGGGATATTCAGAAAACCTCCATATTCAATCCATTCTTGGTTTTATTCCTAGCAAGCCTGTCAAGCATTGGGCAGATGGCTAATATTTTCTTTCACTATCGGGCTCTGTTGGATTCAGACCAATGATGTAAATATAAATAGGCCTGGCTCTCGGTCACCAAAGCCTCTTGCCATCAGCCCTCCCAGAGAGATGTTGTTTAAATGAACTAGGGAAGTGGGCATGACTGAGTAAAACAAACCAATTTGCCACACAAACTGGAAAACTGATCCCTTGAACTGAGTACTCCATTTTGCTGTCAGTAGCTCACATCTGAGGGGATTCAGTTCTGTGTTTACTACGTGCCTGGTGCTCGGTGGCTTTGCAGGGCAGGAGAGGTGTTGGAGTATTTAGGGTAGTGTGTGTTTTAGGCCATCTGGCATGATTGAACCACATATGGAGCTCCTGCAACACTGAACGATTGGAACCTAGACCTGGTGGTCTGCTCAAGTATAGCTCTATTTCTGTGTTATGAGTCCATCTCTGGGGCTGATCCCAGTGAGTCTGGGGAAAATTCAAATAGCTGATTAACAGCTTCATAGCGATTTGTGCTGCTTCTTTCCAGTGTTCCCATATGTGTGTTTTGCTGCCACCAGTTTTTCACTGTCCTTCCATTCCCAGGCTCTGATGCATTCAGTAAGCTACTGTGGGGAATTAAGGCCTGGGACAGCCCAGGTACATGTATGGGTTGGGTTAGGGTTAGGGTTAGGGTCATACATGTATGAAGGTGCCTAACACGGCTTCTCCATGGGGAAGAATCACTCATGGAGCACTACCATTCCCATCCTCCTTACCTGTCCTGCTCACACAGTGTTAGGAAGAAAGGGACTGGTCTCACCACTGGCACAAACCCCTCATGGAGATGCAGTTGTGACTATACAACAATTGAGGATCCCATCATTCCACCCTGGACAGGGTGCTTTCAATGCAGCACCCGTTCTCCTGCCTCAGAACAGGCTCCTCCATGTCCTTATGACTGATGTTTCCCAAGAAGCAGCATCAATAGCAAGCTTGATCCTTTTCAATTTGCTCTTTTTATGGTGATGCATGTGCCATTGGGGTCCACAAGTCATTGGGATGCCATCTCAGGAACCCTGCTTTGTATTTTTTTCCAGTCACATAGTGACTGGAAAAAGGGGAACATAACAGAGTAGATAATGAATGCTTCAAGTAAAAAAATTGCTACTTTCTATGCTTAACTGCTTAAAACGTCAGCTTCTGGAAAACCTGTTCCAGAGTGGAGAGACCTCATGGCATTTTCATTCCCAGCTGGAAGGGAGACCTTAAATCAGAGAATTATGTAGCATTAATCGGAGAAATAGCTCCTCTAATCTCCAGCAGCCTGTTCCATCTCTGGAACATTTGTAGGTAAGCAGCAATCCTATATACCATTGGAGAGGTATTTAGTTTTTATGTTTTTCAACAGTGTTTTTGCTTGTTTGTTTACCAAGTCGCATGTCTCAGATATTTCCTTTTGGATTTGTTGTTTTGTTTGCTATACCAAATGGAAGTGCATAGGGAGGGAATGTTGTTGGATTATTCTGGCTCTTACTACACCTTCAATCTGGTGTGCACCTGTTGTAGAGCAGTGCCTTCGGACAGGGAGGGAAAAACAAACAAAAAAAAAGAGCATCTACAGATTTCTGAATCACATATTAAAAATTATTCTGAAATACTATCATGGATTACTTTAATGCTGCCATAGACACACTGTATTTCAATGATCACTGAAAAGAGAAAGGAACAGTTCATGAGGCATAAATGATCAGGGAGACTGCTAAAAAAGAAAGTATACAAATTATATAGAGAGATATTCAATACCCTCATTTAAAATATTGAGTATGGAAAGGGCGTCTAGTCTCTGGTGGTGGGGGAGGGGGGACTGTGTTCTCATGCAATTCTGCAAGGATATCCATGTTTTGTATTTACAGCGTTCCACAGAGTATCCGGAATTCAGCCTATGCTGCCTTTCAGATGTAAAATAAATATGGGCAAATTAAATAGATTGAATACAATTCTAGGCTAACTTGTATCTAGACTTCTGAGGGCCTGGTATTACTTTGCTTTTTAGTCAGAAATTTCTAGAAGCATGGGCTTTTTTAATAGAAAAACAACCTCCCAAAACGCAGACAGAGAATCCTTCTTCCTCCCTCTGGTGATTTTTCTCAACCACTTGCACTTTCACTGTGCTGCTGGAGTAGCTGGGAGACAATTGGAGGTTATTTTTAGACTGACTCACTCTGTAAAGCTGACATTTGTAGGTTAGGCGTACCAGTTGCCAACTGCTTCTTCTTCTGCATATTCCTTAAATATTCCCCTTCTATACAGTTGGAGAACCCCTTTCCTCCTTCCCCAGTCTTTCCCTGTAAGTATCAAAGTACTAAACCCACGTTCTGTCTGTCAACATTTTCTGTTGAGCTGAGTTAAAAGCATCATTTAAGAGGCACAGTCAGCTCATGTCATCTCATGGAGCTGAAAAAGCCCAGTATGACACAGCACCTCAAATCTGCTCCTAATGGAGCACAACGCACTCAGCACCCCTCTAAAGCACAGAGTAGAACCAGCACATGGGTCATGCTGCAGGGTCAGAGTCACATTCCAAGGGCTCCTGTAAGGTCCACATCAGCACATCTCTGCTTGCCATCCTCTCTGAGAAAACAGACACTGGGAGGAATTTGGCTGCCTGCAGAGGAGAGGGATCCCAGGAGCACCATGAGATGTGGCCTGCCTTTCTAGGGCTTACCTTTTGACGTCCTTGTCCACTGAAGGTGGAGAAAATGAGCTATGTTCAAAAGTAAGATTACTGGTGAGTCATGCCTCTGGGGAATTCTCTGAATACAGTTGTGCAGGCATTCCTGGTGAGAGCCATTGCAAAAGAGGGAGGAACACATGGCACCCCATGGGCAGCGGCCCACGGAAGCTGGGGTGCAAATTCCTGTGATGGATTTGGCCACTGGATCAGGGAGCTGGAGATGCTCTGGTGTAAAAAAGACTCCTCTCTGCAGTTATGTACTGCTCTTGAGCCTTAGCATTTAGCTGCATGGCAGACTCAAATCATTGAGCTTTCAACTCTGAACTCTTTCAGTCTGCTGGAGTTTACAGAAATGCAAAGACTTTCTAAGCACAAGGAGGAAAGATGGTTCATAAACTCAGAATTCGACAGGAGATTAGATTACGAAACTACCATTAAACTGCTCTATATTATAATCTCAAATCCGAATATATTTGGCATGCAACAGTACAAACATAATTTTCCACTTAAATTAAGGCTAAACAGAAATCCTTTTTCCAGTAAACCTCTTTCTTTTCCTGATGCTTTCTGGTTTTTAATGAATATCTTCATGCAAATTGCAGTTTAAATAAATCCCGGCACATAATCTTTTAGGACAAAATCCTCTTTTTATTTTTTTTCAGGAGAGACCGCATGCAGGCCTCATGCCAGGTAAAATCTAGTGTGCAGTCTAGTGAAATCCATCTTCAGACATCCTGTGAAGTCAGAGCTCTGCTGTTCTGCTCAGTACAACGCTGCTACTGGGGTATATAAGCACAGAGATGACCACGGACCTTCACAATGCTCTTGCTGAGTTACCAGGACCATATCACCCTTTTCTGCCCTGATGATGCATATTCCCACTATGGTCCATTTAGGACAATGCCAAAATCTGCTTCCGAACGGCTGGGTGGTGGGAGACAAAGCACCTTGCTGTTGGATCTGCACCTCCTTCCATATAACCCAACTACACAAGGAGCTTGGGAAACTCTTGGCTGATCCTTTACAGCAGTATCACCCATACGTAACACAGAACTGGATTGCTTTACCAGAAACAAGGGCTATTCTCATCTCACTAAAGACTAAGAAGTTGGAGCACATCTGGAAGACCAGAACAGTTTAGGCATCCTTGAGGTTTAAGTAGTTTTCAGAGAGAGGCATGGCTGAGTGGGGTAATCAAATAGAGGAACAGACAACAACCTAAGGCAGATTCTTCCTTTCTTAGCTCTGTACTTTCTCCTGAAATGAGGTCAAGTGAAAATATTGTTTGACTCCCTGATTTAATGTTCTTTCAAAAGCCCCAGTGATACAGTGCTCTTGGTTGTCATAGGAGAGCACACCGAGGGAAGCAGTGCATCATCCGGCCTGGTCAGTGTGTCTTGGTTCCTGCTTGTCGAAGCCCAGAGTTGTTGTAGCTCTGCCATTTTGGAAATACTCGATTACAAGAAGCAGCTCTGTGCTGAAGTCTGGGAGCATCTCCTGCTCTTGTGTGCACCAGAGGAGAAACCTGAGCCCAGCAGTGGGAGGTGTGCTGTCTCTGCTCATTTCTCCAGCAGTAAGCAGGACTGTGCCTGTATTTTATAAATGTACACCTGTTATTTTATTTCCCAGAAGTGTTCACCGTGATGTTATAGACCCCACAAGGGCACAAAAGCTTCCTCTCCCTGCAATATCAAAATAATAACATGAAGATCATGTTGGTAGGGTCCCTCTCACCCATTACTACCTCCAGTTGCCCAGAAACAAACCTCCTGAAAATTCAGATCCAAAAAGCACCTAAATGAAAATCAAAAGCAGAAATTAAGAAGGAAGGAAATGTGTTAACTAGTTAATTAACTGATTGATGTTACTTTGTTGTTTCTTACCCTGCAGTCGGCATCAGTTCAGTGAAATGTGCTTTCAAGAGAAATGATGCTAATTAAGTACATGACAGAGTAGCCCAGGTAATAATTAGCAAGGGCTAAAGTGACCATTTGTTGGGAATTTTTTTTTGTCAGGCCTGCAGCTATTTTATATATTTGTTTGTCTTCCCAAAACTTGGGCTACCTAAAAAGATCTTCACTAAATGTAACATCCAGATCCCCCCTGGCTTAAAAAGCAGCAGAAATCCAAAATATAACCAGCATTCATTTTCTATTATGCAAATATAACTTCACAGTATGACACATCTGTAAAGCTTCATTTGGTTCCCCCCTGGCACAGTAAGCATCTGCAGCTTTAATGTCTTTGATATACTGTTTTTGATTAGATTAAAGATGATATTTATAGTAATTTCAGTAATGTCATTAGCTGTCACTGGAGTATCCTCCAACATTTTGTTTCCTCCATATGTTTTGCAGAAGGGATAATGAAATTTGACTGTCCTGCAGCTTGGGTATAATAGCCTTGTTTGGGAGCAGGGTTACACGGGATCAGGCACTACTCTTCAATTGAGAACAGGGGTGATCTGCGGGCTCTGCAAGCTGCACATGACAGGCCTGCCCTCTGTGCCACCACCGTGTCCTTCCTTCTCCATCCCTCCACAGACAAGTTCCTCTTCCCCATTGACTGGCTGAAGATGGGTTACTTGTCTGAGGGGTCAGGTCAGGAGGGACAGATGGAAGGACAGACAGATGGGAGGGTAAAACTTAGAGAGTGAATGCAGATCACCATTATATTTAGCAGAGAGGAAACTCCTGTGGAATATGATGACAAGCAATAAATACCTTCAGTTTAACAGTTTAAACAAAGGTGGGGAATTATTTATAATAGGACAGAGTGTTGGCCAAAGGTCAAGGAAAAGAAAACTTAGTTTAGACCTTTTTGGGGGGCAGAAGTAACTGCTGTGTAGAACAGTGAGGGGCACAAGACAAGAGGGGCCAAGGCACTTGTCTGTGGCCATGCAATATGAGTAAGATCATGGGTTGGGGTTATGGGTTGACAGTCCTAGGAGTGGGAGGGGAAAGCTGGGCACACAATCAAGAGATTTTCTCTTCTTTTTTTTTGCTCCTGAGCTTCATTCTGCAGAGCACAGATGCAGCTCTCCAAAGACACTCCCACATGGCTCTGTGTAGTTATTTGTGGGATTAAACACTCCAGTTTGGGGACTGTTCTATCTTCACTCCCTTAAAGTCTCAAATATACCATTTTACTTGAAAGGGTAAGTGTAGTGCTGGCATTTACCGTGGGCAGTGGGCACACTGGAGTTAAATTATTATTGCAGAATTCAGTGTATAAATATTAGGTCCCCAAGAGGTGGTGAGTGAAAGTATATGTGCAAGTGACTTTGTTTAAGTAAAAAAAGATTGCTTGACTTTGCATTAATCTTTCAGATTAATTTTGGAGAAAAAAAAACCTGTTTAAATCCTCCACAAATATAGCCCAAGAGCATTTAGTGGGACCACAAAGACCCTCAAAACACAACAGAAACCCCCATGAAAAATGTATAGATCATTTGGAGTATTAGACTTAATGGTGCATTCCCGACTTGTGTGCTGCAGATCTGGCCCACTGTAACATGGTGTAACCAGAGAGGGGTCCAGCCCCAGTGGGGAAGGCTGTGGACAAAGTGAAGGAGAGAGGTCTCACTAGTTCCTGGAGCATCCCTGCTGGGAGCAGATGGGGTACACACAGCCCAGTGGCCTTCCCTGGTGAGGCTGGAGGTGATGGAGATAGACTGATAGTGAATCAGTGGATCTGGGCATGGCCCCCTGAGCCTTCCCAGGGCAGTATCACATTGATCAGTTTAGCACTAGAAGAAGAGAGACATTATAATTCAGAACTTGCTGCGCCCCACAGTTTAAGGTGAGTTTTTCCCCTAACAAGAACTGATGAAATCTGTGCTGGTTTAAATGGGCATGGCATGAGTACATCACAAAGCGGTATCAACCACAGTGGTCGATCTGACCCTTGTATTCAGCTGGTGTGCTGCTCTGAGCTCAAAGCAATGCTTTGGTCACAACAACTTTCTTTTTGTCCTTTTTACCCATGGAAGAGAAGCTTACCAGGGGACTGTAACACAGGTTCTTCAAGCCAATTGACTTTCTCTGGCTTCATACTAGTGTAAGCTGAGAGCAAATGATCGTCTGATCGGTCTAATCACAGCTAGTAAGTCCTTTCAAGCAGCAGTTCCCTTGGGAACAGCATATATTTTGCAATCAAACTGTATTTCACCACTAGGTCTTTACACAAAGGTAAATAGGGCAACCAGCCTTTTTTTTTTTCCAAATGCATTTTGTATTTGTGATAATGAAAATGTAATTTGAAAGTGCAAAAATTGAAATCTTGATTGGAAACTGTCAAATACAGTTCTTTATATTTCTGAAAATTAATCCTTCCTTCCAAATTCTGTTTCAAAAGATACACGAATCATGCTTATGTATTTTCATACATAGTCATAGACACATGAAATATATTCATATCAGTATATTTGAAGATACACTCGTATTTTGCATATAGCCATTACATTAACTTTATGAATATTTTCATTTATCACCAGAGTCAATTTGTGAGAACTATAGTAATCCATCTATTTATCTAAGATGTCCGTGTGCATCTGCAGCTCTGTCTCATTTGCTGTTGCCTTCTCCCTTGCACTTATTCTTTTAAACCTCACAGGCATTTTCTACTCCTTTTTTTATTCCTTTTTACCACTGAAACACCCATCCCAGGTCCATTCAGGTCTGGTTTACCCCAGTTCAGAAGTTCATTTCACTGGCTCCCACACCTCTGCCCCTTCCTTCCACGGGCTCTGCCTGGGCAGTGCAGGACTCTCAGCCCAGGGCTGGCTCAACACACCTCAGATGTGCCCACCTCTGATCAGCCCATGGCTACCCCACATCCTCCTGCATTCCCACCACACAGGGATACCATGAGCTCCTCACACTGAGCATTAGGGGTTTGAAAGGAGAAATGTTGATTGTTTTCAGATTCTTCAGTTCTCCTCCCTGATTAACGTCTCATATGGAAGAAGTTTATGTAAAGCTGATGTTCACAGGCTCTGCATTATGCAATATCATTCTCTGCTAAACAATTCTTGTCAACACCTATAGTCTTTTTCTTTGTTGGACTCTTGGTGAAAATTGCTGGAACTCATGTTTTAATGTTCCCTCTTCCATTATTTATAATATACTGAGTTACAAGTGACAACTAACCAAAACAGTTATCCGTAGATCTTTTAATTTTCTGTATATTTTTGAGCATGAAGTTTGCTCTTTTTAAAGAGCAAAGCTCAAAATGTAATTAAAATATAAAAGAACAAAATTTTATAGCTGTCCTCCAGATATTCTGAAGATTTCCTGTAAGGTAAAAAAGTATGTAATCTGTTTCTGAAGTCCTCGCAGCTTTCTGCAAAGCTCACCCTCTCAAGCTGCCAGAATTTACTGTCTGCTGAAGGTACATATTTTTGGGACGAATAAGGAGATGATCCTTTTAACCTCATCTGTTACAGCCATCAGAGGTTATGAGACAGTATCCAAGCCATACGAGATGTTCCCAGCCACATAAGTTTTGTCTGCTGTCAGCCACCCTCAACTTCTCACCCCTCATCGTGCTCCTCATTAGCTTGTATCATGGGCTGATTTATGACCATCCTTTCATCAAGGATAACCCATGTCTCTCCACCATGTTGGGTAGCCTGTGATGCATGAGGAATACCCAGGCTGAGCTCCCTAGCAGAGTCCTGTCACCTAACATCAACTCTTGTCTTCATCTGCGATTTGACTGTGCCTCCTTCACAACCCTTTGAGTGGCAAGGCAGCACTGGCTCCCTGTCCTCGACCTTCTCAGCAGGCACTCCAGAGTGTCACAGTTTCAGGATTACCCTTTATTCGACATTCCCCCTCCCCAACAGGGTAAACCGAAGCCTTTTGACAGAATCAGTTCTTTATGCCACTGCAGGGTCTGATGCTTCCAACCAGCCTGCTCACTGAAGAATCACAGGATCATTGTGTCAAAGGCTTGGGTTGCACTTTAAAGGTCACCTGGTTCCAACCCCCCTGCCATGGACAAGGACATTTTCCATTAGGCCAGGTTGCTCAGAGCCCCTTTCAATGTAACCTTGAATGCTGCCAGGGATGGGAGATCCACTGCATCTCTGGGTGACCTGTTCCAGTGCCTCTCCACTCCCACAGAGTAGCAGAGGACTTTTACAGCTCGTGAATCTTAACAAGAAACCTTGCCATGGCCAGTCTCAACCCCAGCTTGTACACACTCCCATTATCACTACCAGAGCTGCTCAGGAACCAGGATTTTGCCATTCAGAAATTTGCAGTGCAGGGGGAAGGAGCAGCCCTAAGCCCTAGCAGGGAGAGCTGCATCCTGCAGTGCCCCAGGAAACCCAGAACCCCTCAAAAATAAATTGCAGAGCTGCCAAGTCATCATATTTTCGTGTGTTTAATTTCCTTTTTGTTTTCACTCACACACAAAAGGATATTTGAGTATGAAAACATCAACACAAAAACCCATAAAAATGACCTGAGCTGGAATTGAATGGAAATGGAAGATTACAATATTTTCTCATCTGCCAACACTGGTATCAACATTACCCTGCAAAATATTTAGCTGAAACAACATTTTGCCAGAGAGCTATTTGATCGAAAGGGTATTTTGTATGTTTTTCCCCAGCTGTTGGTTTAGTTTTGCCTGTTTATCTGAGTCCCAAAGAGCATGTATATGTTTGGGATTATAATAATTTTGGTACGAGCTCCTCATCTGCATGATGCAGCTGGCAAATGAGCAACTCAATTTGCACCTCGTGGTCTTCCCACAATGCCACTGTGACAGGACTGTCAGGATGTGCTCGGTGCCCGTAGCTCAGAGCGTTCTGACTGAACCCCCCCGCCTCCAAGCCCCATTTCAGAATATCACCTCCAAATCCCCTGCCCTGCAAAAGCTCGGAAGACCTGCAGGCTTCCCTGGCCATCACCCGATCATGCAAAATCATGCTTTAGGGGAGGGGAGTGGGGGCTGTGCTGCAGCAAACCCTTGTGCCTGTGCAGGCTTTGGGTACTTCTGGAGTTAACCCCTTTGCTTGGGCATCCTCACCTGCAAACTGAGGAATGACAACACATTTCAGAGGGGCAGGAGGCTAAGGATTAACTGCAATGCTGCTTCGAAGGTCTATATACATGCCAAATATTGTAATCATCCTAAATGTGAGGCTGGGATAATCCATGTATTTTAGCAGCCCCGGAATCCTATTTTATTTCATCTGTTTTAATTAATAAATTTAATTTCACATTATTAGGGAAAACAAGGATAAAAAAAATGAAGCCTGCATATGCTTTATTACAAATTATTGTTATCAGCTGCCCCACAGGACTCCAGTCAGCACTAAATATGAACAATGGTTAAATTACAGGGGTCAGGGAATGAGCACAATCAAAATGCAAACACTTTTCTTCTACGTGAGATGAGTAGGAAAAAAAAAGAGGAAGACTCCTTGGAACCTCTTTGGAGCCACTAGGACTGCAGAAAAGCATATCAAGTAAACTGCAAAACTGATTACTGGGCTCAAAAAGGCTAACATGCAATTTGTGTTCTTTTTTATGTAGATTAAATGCATTCACTGCAGCTCATAGAGCTTAGATGCTCAGCAGGGATTCAGAGGGCTGGGTATCAGTCAACCACAGCCAGCCACTAAACCACAGGGCAAAATCTGCTATTGTACATTAGAATAGTCACTTAATCTATCTTAATGGGTGAAAACCCCATGGGACAAATGTATATTAAAATCAGAAAGTTAGTTGTAATGTTTGAGAAAAGCGCCTTTTTTTTTCTTTTTTTTTTGAGATAACACGGTAAAACATTAATGAGTATGAAATCGTCTTGAAAATTTTTATATTTAGCTCTTGAAAATGCAACTGCCCAACGGCCCAAGTCTACAGATTGTGAGGAAACCCAAAGACATGAGACACTCACCATACGGCTGTGATTGGAATAAACCAGGGAGAAATCAAGCAGGATTTCCTTTGGCTAGCTGAAGGAAATGCTGTCTGATGGGTTTCTGTTAAGAAAATAAAACATGCTGAACATGAAAAGCTGTGGACACAGCTACCAGAATATAGGTGCTGTTAACAATGATTGAGCCACCTTTTGCAAAATTACCTGATGAGGGTAATTTATTACCAGGTTTTTTTGGCTGGGGCTCCTGCAAGGCCATTCCCCATCTGCAGCAGAGCAGAGAAAGCCCAACCTTCTGCCTGCCATCTTTCAAGGAGTCAGGTTTATTGAAAACTGAGAAGTAATAACACACTCTAATCCTCTCCTTGAAAACATTCCTATTTATTCGTATTTATTTTGCTTGTTTCTGGACTCTCCTTGGCCCCTTCTAGCTTAGATTTCCCCTATAGAAGGGTTTATGCTATGTAGTTATATCCTATTTAGAATTAATTGGGGCTGCCTGCCATCCTGGCTCTGAAATAATTGCTTTACCATAATTGATCTTAAATCAGGATTTTTACACCTGTGCTGAGGATGGCTGATCAAAGTGTTGGCATTCCCACATATGGACCCTGAAATGGTGCTCTATAAG
Source organism: Campylorhamphus procurvoides (assembly GCA_013396655.1). Lineage (NCBI taxonomy): Eukaryota > Metazoa > Chordata > Aves > Passeriformes > Dendrocolaptidae > Campylorhamphus > Campylorhamphus procurvoides. Next base: position 113,316 of record WBMV01007620.1, on the reverse strand, counting down.
CAAGGACCCCAACCTCTGTGTACAGCACATGTGGGTACAGTTGGAGGGGGGAGATGCTTTGACAGCCATCCATCAGTATTATTTGGAAAATACTTGGGGAAAACCCTCCTAAAGCCTACAACATCCGTTTCACCTCAACTGGACAAAGGATGAGGTCTTCATCAGCTGTGTCCACTGCCTGTTTACCAGCTCCACACGGATGCTGCTGCAAGAGAACCGCTTTTGGGCAGAAACTGCCTTGTGGTAGACCAGTGTTCCAGAAGCGCAATGTGAGTTGATTGGTCTGTGGACTAGAAGTGATGCTGTGGGATTTGGGAGACACACTGGGAATTGACGTAATTTCCTGATGCATTCTCTTAGTCAAATGTTCACAGTACTCTCCAAAAATGTATTCCTATTGGCAGGATTGAGGACCCTGGTCGGGGTGCAGAACTTGACCATGCAAGAAAACCGAATGACCTTGAATGCCAGAGTAATAGAAAGCAAATGACATTCAATAGTACGGAATGTCAGGTCTTGCTTTCAGGGACTGGACACGCACTATTGGCACAAGCTGGAGGCTCCTGTGTCAGAAACTACACAAAGGGCAGGGTCTTGGAGGGTCCATCAGGCACAGGATGACATTGGTATGAAGTGCTAATGCTGTTCAAAGAGGAGGGAGAAAAGGTGTTTCCAGAGGAGCTAGGAAAATAGCAATGCTGTTGTCCCGTGTGTAGGTGAGACATAGTCCAGGTGATGCTGTATAGTTCTGGTTACACCTTCCTGTGGGGAATTTTATTTTATCTCTGGGTTAACTTCTCATGATTTCTTCCATGAATTCTGTATGTCTCAGAGAGGAGCGCACAGCTCAGAAATCTGTTCTTTCACTCAGCTTCCCCACCTGTGTACACACACACACCCACACACAATCCAAGGTGTGATCTATCCTCTAAGTGTGATAGAGGGACTAGGGACTGAAGCACTCAGGCCACATACACTGTATGAAATAAGGGATATCACGGATGTTTCAAAATTCTCCTTTGTGGTTCGGGTACCTGACACCAATAAGCTGATGCACAGGTCAGTCTGCTGTGGCTCGTAGAGTGCCAACCAGGATGGATCAAGAGCGAGGAGAGATGCCAGCACAGGACCAGTCAGGACATATACAGTCTTATTGCTAGCCAGTCCTACTGGCTTCTGGTGGCAAAGGCAAATGCTGCCTGCAGTGCTGCCACCTAACCAGATGGGATGGTTGGAAGGAAATGGGGTCTGGCCCACGGTGTTAGGACACAGGGAGGACTGAGTCTCCTTCATGCTCTGCAGCCAAGCAAACGCTGCACTCCTGCCATTTCATTGTGATTTGCATGGCAGATCGGAAGAATAAATTTCTCCCTGCATGATTTATCACTCACACCTCAGCAAGTGTATTTCATAAGGTAAAGGATTTTTCAGTGCCTCAGCAATCATTCTTCAGAGTCTTACCAAAATCAGGATGCCCTGGGTGCCTCCTGGGTCATGCTGGTGGGCCTTACCCTTACTCACCGTGCCTCTGCACATCAGGCTGTCCTCCAGGACACACAGACACTGCCGAGGTTGTCAATCCCTGGGATGATTTTTCTTGTCTCTAAGAGAGGGTTAATCTACCATGTACCTTTCTGCTGGCTTAATTCTGTGTTCTCTTTAGGTGAAATACTAATGCAGAGCTGCCATAGTACTTGTTTTCTGTGACAGTCTGCTGCCTACATGCCATGGGAGAAACAGGTTTCTGTTTGGATAGTTACAGGTTGTCTATAGAGTGCATGGCAGGGACTACATGTTTCTTTCATTCAAACTACCCTGTTTTCAATATAACCTCCCAATCTTTTTCACCTGTTGGTCTTGACCTTTCACAAGCAATGAGCAAACCACTAACAGTTGTGAAGCCTGATTTCCTCCTTTCCTCCTAAGGTCATCAAATTGCATACATCATATATCGACTGCATCTGTTTTGCCATTTAATTTTGTTCAATAACCATATCACACATGGAGGTAAAGCATGAACATCTGCTTCAGTACAAAAGTTTCAAGACCAGTCAAAGTCATTGTTATAATTTCACCTCAGTAACTTGTAAAGTCTGCATCCTCCATTCCACAGGGAAATAGACATTACGGTAGTCTATGTTTAACAACCCACTGCTTGACCCATTGCTGCACACCACTATGTCATGAAAAGTATGCTGGGATTCTCAGACTACAATAACTGTTTTACCTATGATGCTGAAAAAGGGAAAAATCTGAAACTCATAAAAGATGAGGTGATTTTCAAAAATTTAGCCATTTTTCAGAAACTTGTAAAAGATTAGGTGATTTTCAAAAACTTAGCCATTTTTCAGGAGGTACTGAGTTTTTAGTCCATTTTTGGAAATATAATAAAACTGGCCTTTCTATTACACCATTCAAGTATCAAAGTGTATTTTAAGTGAGGGATTTTCTTCTGCATATGAAATTTATCTTCCAGACATCACTTCTTTTGGTACCATAACTGGAAGATGAAATGATAAAAGACACTAAATTACACAGTCTGAGATATTCTGGCTAATGTCTCCATTTTAAAAGCCAATATACACAGTGGTATTTACAACTCTTGCCTGGAGAATGGCTTATCCTCATTTTCTTTTATTAAAGATGTTTGAAGTATATCTCACCCCTCTCCAAGGACACAGAAGTCCCCAGGACTACAGAAATCACATGACTCCCGTTCTCTTTGGACCATACCAGGGAAATAAACCTCAAATGTCCATCCTGGTGCCAGCCTGAATGTGACTTCAGACCACGGCCATCATCATGCTGTCAAAGAATCATAGAATTATAGAATCATTTTGCTTGGAAAAGACCTTGAAGATCATCAAGACCAAGCCTTAACCCAGCACTGGCCAGTCCACCACTAAACCATGTCCCCAAGTGCCACATCTACACATCTTTTAAGTATTTCCAGGGATGGTGACTCAACCACTTCCATGGGGCATCCTGTTCCAATACTTGACAATCCTTTTCATAAAGAAATTTTCCCCAGTTTTTGACCTAAACCTCCCTTGGTGCAGCTTGAGGCCATTTCCTCTTATCCTATCACTTGTTCCTTGGGAGAAGAGACCACCCCCCCAACCTGGCTGCAACCTCTTTTCAGGTAGTTGTACAGACTGATAAGGTCCACCCGAGCCTCTCCTTCTCTAGCCCAAACACCCCCAGCTCCCTCAGCCACTCCACGTAAGACCTGTGCTCCAGACCCTTTAACAGGTCGGTTGCCCTTCCCTGGACATGCTCCAGAACTTCAATGTTTTCCTTGCAGTGAGTGGCCCAGAAGTGAACACTGTACTTGAGGTGTGGTCTCACCACTGTACAGGGGGACAGTCACCTCCCTGGTCCTGCTGGCCTTCTTGGCCACCTGAACCCGTGCTAGCTCATGTTCAGCCAGCTGTTGACCAGCACTCCAGGTCCTTTTCCACTGGCCAGCTTTCCAGCCACTCTGGCCCAAGACCGTACCATTGCATGGAATTGTTGTGACCCAAGTGCAACAACCAGTACTTGGCCATGTTGAATCTCATACAATTGGCATCGACCTCCCGATCCAGTTTGTTCAGGTCCCATCCAGTACATCCATCCATGCTATGAGCAGCCAGTTTCTCCAGGAGAATTCTGTGGAAAACAGTGTCAAAGGCTCATCAGCCTCTTTGTTGAATATGCTCCATGCCTTGGTTGTGAGGGTCAAGTGCCCTCTTGGACTACATTTCGGTGCAACATGGATAGAAATAACTGACAAAAGCACCATCAAGTGTAAGAGATGATGTCAATTCCAGTAGGTTCATGCAGCACATCATTTTCATTATAGCTCATTGCTGTTTCTTGGAATGAATAGTGGTACACACCTAAATGAAGTGATATTTAGCTTCACTGCTACCTGGTTCTTCATGGTTGTTGTGAATGATACATCACAGCCTCTGAGATTTTCTGATCCTGAGAGCAGTGGGGTCTAATGCAGGAGTGTGCTGGTTTTGGCTGGGGTAGAGTTACCTTTCTTCACAGTGGCTGGTGTGGGGCTGTGGTTTGGATTTGTGCTGAACACAGGGGTGACAATACAGAGATGTTTTTGTTACTGCTGAGCAGAGCCTGCACAAAGCCAAGGCCTTTTCTGCTTTTTGTACTGCCACACTAGCAAGGAAGTTGGGGTTGCAGGGAGGTTGCGAGGAGACGCAGCCAGAACAGGTGAACTAAAATGACCAAAGGGATGTTCCAGACCATATGACATCATGCTCAGTCTATAAAGCTGGGGGGAAGAAGTAAGAAGGGAAGGACATTTTGAGTGATGGTGTTTGTCTTCTCAAGTCACCATTGGGTGATGGGACCCTGCTCTCCTGGAAATGGCTGAACATCTGCTTGTCCTTGGGAAGCAGTAAATTTGTTCTTTGTTTTTCTTTGGTTGTGTGCATGGTTTTTGCTTTCTCTATTAGACATCCCACAGGTTTTCTGTCTTTTACACTTCCAGTTCTCTCCCTGATCCTGCTGGTGGGGGAGTGAGTGAGTGAGTGGCTGCATGGTGCTTGGTTGCTGGCTGGGTTAAACCACGACAAGGAGGTAAAAGAGTTCCTCGTAAGAGAATAAAAAGATTGAATCAATTTGACTTCACTCAAGTAAATGACGTGGGCTGTCCTACATTAATGTAGAGAAAATGTGCATACACCAGATAATGGTGATGCTACATAGATCAAACACATTAGAGAAAAATGAGCAATGCAAGCTTGGAAACTTTAAAGTACTGTGACAGCTTCTGTATCCTTTTGCTGGTAAAGGATACAAAAGGACTTGTCATGAATCCAGTTATCCGTGCTCACAGAAAACCATAAAACCCCTCTGAAATGAGCCAAAAATGTGTTTTCAAAAACAAAGGTCTCTCATACTTAAAGTCCTTTCTGGGAGCTCTTCCAGATCTAAATGGAGTGTCACTAGGAAACAGGAAAGCTCTCTTTCCCAGTGCCATGGCCCTTTCATTTCTCTCCCTGAAAGATTAAATTTGAACATTGCATAGTCTGATTCTCCACATTCCCATCTTGTGCCATGCTTGTGGTGAAAGGCTGCCACATCCAAACAGCAGTTCTTTGCTCCCTGTTTGCATTTCTCTGTATGGCTGCAGGATAAAAGCCTCAGGGTCATGGTGATGCTATATGTAAAGAAACTGGTAACTGGTCCAGAATTACATCTTGCTCATCTCAGCAGCTGGCCATGTAGTGTTCTGTGATAATTCTTATGTGGATGAAGGGAAAAAAACCCTCTAGCAGGTGGCTGAGTTGGATTTTTTACGTGATGGTGGCCTTTCCGGTTTAGTTTTCTGTTTTTAAATAGTGGTTGTTCAGAGGGATGTTAGAATAAATCCTGAGAGATGGGATGAAAGTCAGAGGGCAGGGGAAGCTGTTGGGGCTGCAATACAAATTCATTTAACACACTGCTCTGCAACTTATCACTGAGGTCTCACCTCCATATATGTGGTGTGTGCTGCATATTTAGGCACAGGGATAAAACACAGAGGGAAAAGGGCTTTCCTCTTCCTTGGACTGACAAGCCAGTTTTATAAACTGGGATTTATTTACTGGCACACAGTACTGTTGATAGAGACACCTGAAAGTGTTTTGACCCATCAATTTTCATTGAAATAGGGGTAGACAGCTGGGGTTGTGCCCACCTCAGAATGATATTTGAAAGGGGCTGCCTGATGTCAGCCTGCTTGGACTCACTTCAGTGCCCAAATTTTGCCTTCTCCGGGAAGCACCCGGTGTTTTGAAAATAACAACCAAAGCACAAAGTGGTACTTGTGAGCAACATTAACAGTAACAGAACCTTGCAAAAAGTTGGATATTTAGCTGACTGCTGAGAGCTTGCCTGCAAACGGTGAAGTGGCACAACACACTGCCGGGTCACTTGGTATGGTTCCATAAAGGGAGTGACAGAGGAATGTGCTCTGCAAATTCCCAGCCAGGTGAGTGCCTCCAGCCAGGAGACCTGATAGCTAAGGCTCTGTGCAGGGCATCTTGCAGGTGGGTTGTGAAAAGGAGACCCCCCTCACCATGTTCACAGTGTGCAAAGGGTGGGCAAAATTGAGTTAAAGCTGGGTTGGGAAAGCAATAAAAGAAAGAAGGTTTGCAGAGAGCCAGAAGTCACAGCTTTTATTTGCCTAACCAGCCCCAGGTGCGAGAGATTTGTACGCAGGGTGGCTATGGAAAGTTTTCAAGAGAAATTTAAAGAAAAGGGAAAGATGGGCTTTGTGAAATGTGAAGGACTTTCCTATGCATGGGGGGATGTGTGGTAGTGGCTGAGAGGGAAACACACTCCAGAAGAAAAATGCAGACCAAGAACAGAAGGAAGGAGCTTCAAGGGCTAAAGGACATTGAAGACAAATGTCTATGACGAATGGCCACACAGTCTGCTCTGAGCTGCAGATGGCTGTAGCACTGAGGAGTGATGGCCAGCTTGCAGGTGATCATTGTGGCAGTACTACCACCACCTTCCCTCCTTCTTCCTTAAATCCCTGCTCTTAATAGAAAACAAACAAACAAAGAAAAGTTTCCTGTTATCTCATGCTGAAAGCTTTGTTAAGATGCCAGCTCAGAATCAGAGGCTTTTACAGAACAAAACTTTGTCACTCTGAACTCCATTTAATTTCCATTTCAATGGGAAATGTTATCAATTTCTTCACTGAAAATTCAGAATGAACTGCCTTCAGAAAATGTTACATTTTCTGGAACGTGCTTAAATCCATCTGTGGCTATATTTATTACAAATCTTTTTTTTCAACTTGCTTGAATTCTGAAAGGGGGAAGGTCAAATGATACAACCTCATAAAATCCCAGTGCAAATGTAGGGACTGTCAGGAAATTTCATAAGTTTAGGATTTCTGGCATTTCAAAAAGAAAAATTGATTGTCCTTTTCCCATTTGCCTGGAGCAGGTGAATGCAGATACTTCTGAGGCAATAATTTATTATGTCTTTACGGATTCACTGAAGCATTTATGAATATAGCCCAAAGTCTCTTCACATTAGATGCTTGGTATCACACTATTTTATACAGAAACTCGAAGAGCAAACTTGGCTTTCTGTATGAAGTCATAAACACTAAACGGCCCTGTGCGCAGTGAAATGGGCTGCCAGGTGGTGCATCCAAGGAGGCTTTAAGCTCTTCTTTAACCCCTCCCTGACCTACACCGCTCGGGTCTGTTCCATCTGTAGGACATGGCCTTCTGTGGGAAGCTCCACTCTGCTCCACAGCAGTGGGTGCATGTCAGTGAGAGAGGACCTGGGGATGGGCTGAACACACTTGCATGACCTGAGAAGGATGGGGGCAGCAGCACTCACAGGAGGCTGGAGGCATCCCCCCAGTTTAATTCTGAAGATGTGTTAAATCATCGGTCAAATGGAGTCTGCAAATTGATATCTGCAGCTGACAAGGCTCAGGAGGAAATTCCTTTAATTATTCTAGGAATTGCATGATTAAAGGAGGTGACAGGGGTAGGTGTGCAGGGTGAGGGACAAAGGGAGACTCATTTCTGTCATGTCTGGGAGCAATCCTACCATGACACAGTAGTCTGTCTATCAGCCTTGCTTCTGTGAGGCTTTAATTAAATAAGACAATTAGTATTGACTGTAAGACTATATAGTATAAGACTATAATATTGAAGTTTCCAGATTTTGAGGAAAGTGATTCTGGCATCTCAAGGCAAAAAAGTGCTGGGTATCTCCTGCAGTGCAAAACGACGTAACCCAGTGCAGGATCAAGCCCATTGTGTGCCAAGGTCAAACCTCAGCACATGCATGTTGGACAAGACTCTGCTGCCTTCCTCCTTGCAGTGATGTTCACTTTGGACCATGATCTGGAAATGGAAGTGAAAATACACATAAGCATTTCTTATCAATGAAACAGTTTAAGCTCTTCATACTAGAGAGGAGCCTAGGAAGTTCGGTCCTTAGTGGTTGCAGGAAACTTCAGAACTTGCATCCTAAAATTCAGAGCCTGCTTGCAATGCTAATGATGCCCATTTGAAAACAAAATTACTTCAATCAGCGCACAGTCAGGTTCCAGAAGGCAGCACTGAAAGTGCAGTGATGCATGTCAAACTCTTTCAGCAATGTGTGTATGCCCACATTCGACTGGTACAAACCACCAGGAAAAGTATGAAGCAAAGGCTGAGCTGGCCCACTGGATGAGCTGAAAGAGTCCAGCATGAAACCTAGATCTGTCTAAACTTCATCAGACAGTTCTTGTCTCTATATAACATATATGGGTCTGAGATCCTAGCCTGTGGTTATTCAAAATCTGTAACTATTTAAAATCTACAGGCCTAAGTAACTTGCACCCAAGAGTAACAAAAAAACCAGCAGAGAAGTCCTCTGAACTAAATCTTTAAGCCCTGGGAAAATCCCAAAAAAATGGAAGTGGGAAAAGGGAATAAAAAGCAAATAAGAAGACAACCAGGAGGGCCTTAAAAGCATGTTTTGGGCCAATATTTTAGACAGCCAAGGGAATGATGCAGGAGACACTGAACCAGTTATCTTGGCATTGATCCCAGGCATAGCCCAGGGAAAGGCTGACTGGGGATGCAATCCATTAAAAAATGGGAAGATGATAGTGATGCCGCAGGGTCTTTTTGGTTTTTGATTTTTTGATTCTTTTAATTTTATAGATATTAGAAATTATTGTAGATCTAATGTATTAGTAATGTAACTTTAGTAGCTGAATGTTTATACACCATGACCCCTATCCTAACAACCCTTAGAATTCCTTAAAGCTGTTTAGTCTGTATTTCAAGGTAGAATTGCAGAAAAACACCATGAAGCCTGAACCACAAGATAATGACAAAGACAGGGACAGAAGGACCTCCAAATCTGAAGCTTTGGAAGGCCTCCAAGGACCTGACGTGCTGTGAAGAAGACAACAAAGATGAAGAGAGGGTCCTGATACCCCAGACCCAATTCCCGAGGGGGCGTGGAGAGGGTGGTTTGGGGGCAGGACTGGGAGAAATAGCAAAATGAGATTGGATGGATACTATCATAAAAACCTGTAACTTAATTGTAGAAGGGAGAATTCTCATGTGTATTCCTGTGAGCCGGTGTTTGGCTCAATTAAAACTTTTATTTATTTATCTTATCTCCTAACTGACTGCCTGGAATTTTTACTGCGCCCTCCTTAAGGCATCAATAGCATTAGTAATGCCAATCAACATGACTTTATGGAAACCATAATGTATTATGGAACCAAATATATTTTATCAAGTATACTTGATAGCATGTTTTTAACAAAATATCAGGTCTGTAGGTTACAAAAGATGGTTTTGCCATAAGTACCTACATTTTTGTGTTTGGGGAAAAAGAGCACTAAACAAAACCAGTGTAGCTCTCATTCAATGAATTAGTAACGTGAACTAAGGGACTGAAAAACTTGGAAGCAGGGAAGGGTAATCCCATAGAGAGTGGGTTTTGAAGTCCAGCGGGTTCTTGATCCAATGCTATTTAATACAGGCTTTGTAACCTGGACAGAAAGACTTGCTTCTCTGGTGACAATGGCTGATGTAAACCACATGCGTTTTCATGTAGGAGTAGGTACAGTTACAAATTCAGAAATAAATTGAGTAGATCAGAAGTGTAAAATGGGGAGTTGTATTCTGGAAATTTGTGACCCTAAAGCAGACCTGGAAGTCATTTGACATAAAGTATGGAATATGTTGCTTCCAGTATAATGACTTAGCCAGAGCAACAAACAGGTTTCAAGAGCACCTGAACAAGTAGAAAGAGAGAAACAGTATAATCCTTGCATACAGTGAAATTATCTTTCTGTGAGAACATTACCATTACACTGCATCCACTTACTGGTGTCCAGGCCTCAGCAGGGGTCAGGAGGACTTGGCAAGTTCCAGGAAAGACCCATATGCTCTCCCAGTACAGGCTGCAGCAGCATGAGCTGGTTAGTATTCACAGAAGAAGTTTAAGATAAAACAGTGTTTGTGGGTAATGGCCACACTTCCATGGCTCTGAGTAGATAAGCTCTATTGCCTTATAAGAAATTAACCACAAAGTGAGGTGCTTTTGCAATACAAAATAATTTTACTGAGTTTGTAATGTGCTGATGTAATATTGATACACCTGGGGACATACAACATGTGCTTTGGACCTGAAGAAATGTGCTCCAAAATTTCTCATGACACAGCCCAGCAAAACATCGCTAGAGTGGCATTCATACCAGAAGGGCTCATTCGTACCATCAGTGGTTGGAAGAGTTGCTTCTCAAATGACTAGTTCATTGCCTTTTACAAAATAAAAAATTCTCACTTCTACAAGTTGTTGTCTAGTACAAAGAATGGGCAAGAAATACATGAGGAGAGTAACAGCAAACAGACGTGGTGCTACATGAGACACACAGCTTGTTTTAAACACTCTGGTCTTAAAGTCTGTTGTTCTTAATGATCATTTTGGTGCACAAAGGATGAAGCCACAGAATTTTGCTTTCTCTGGAAATAAAAAATCCCATAAAAAGTCTTACCAAGAGCATGGTCTCCTTCCATGGCAGCTGTAGCCATGGAGAGGGACACATTGGACTTGAAATAGGGAAACAACCAAGGTACCAACCCCAGCAAAGGCAGCAGCAGCCTCTGAGCCAGGCAAGGGGCTGCTGTCCCAAGTACATGTTAACTGATGGGTTACAAGCCAGGACTTTCCCTCCACTGTTAATAAAATAGAGAAATGGTGATTCCTCTGGGCTAATTTCTATGTGATTCATAAGATGTAGAAACATGTGACACTGGAGCAGTAAGAGAGAAGAACAGACATGGTTGCAACCAAAAAGCATTTCCACACAACCAATCCCCATCAAACTGGAGCAAACAGCTTCTGTATTTTAAAAACAAAATGAGGTTTTCATGTGTTGTGTCAGATGATATGACTACATAGGTGTAAACAAGCCTGCATTGTCTTATGCAGGTCCATAAATAAATACTCAGTAAGTTCAAAGTAGGGCTGGATTCATAAAGCAACACTCTCCTAATCTGTATTCGGGTCTCAAGCGTATTATCTGTAATTTACAACCAATTTAAATGGCATTAACAGTCTTCCCCTTATGGGAATTTAAATTTGCATCCTACCATTGAGTTAAACACTGATTGCATATTTTCTATAGGGGACGTAATGCTCTTTGAAGCTTGTTTTGAATAATAAAGCATCTATTCATGCACATGGTGCAATGTGTTTCTTTGTCCTGAATGTAATTGAAGTAAAATGTGAGTTAAAGGGATTTTTGCTCTAGCCACAGGTTTGTTGATTACCATCTATTTTCATCTATTCAAGGTTTTAAAAAGGAAAAGAAAAATACAGTAATCTCTTCCTGCATTTGGAACCTCATTTACCACTCAGAGCTTTCCTGAGAGCGTCTGGGATGAACAATCAGAAGGTCAAGTTTCAGTCCATCTTTGGAGGAGGAGAAGAGGAGGAAGGAACAAAACACTGTTCTACCCTTCTGAAAAGTAATAAAGAAAAAATAAATAAATACCACAAACAAAAGGCAAAGGGAAGCAGACAACACCAGATCTAAGCTCCAGGAGAAAGATCTTACCTTCTTGTCAGGTAACTGTTCTGTACACTGTCAGTCACTGCAAGCCAGGAAAACTGCAGCAGGGATGAATTCAACATTAAGGAAACAAATAGGGTGAAATAACATTGTTGTCCTTTTTTGTTTGACTTGAAAGGGAGGAATAACTGAAATAAATAGCAAACTTGAGTTACTCCTTCCTGGATGTGAAAAACAAGCACAAAGGCATCCCGAAGGAAAGGATTCTGGCTGGTGGCTATGTGGTTTGCCAGCAGCATATTTGGCTCCTCCACACACAGCCACCCAGCCAGGGAAGGACAGCCTAGGAGGGCTTTCAGAGGGTGACCTGATGCCAAGAGTGAGTGACCAGCTGCAGCAGGAGCGGTGGAAATGTCCCCCAACATGGCCATCCCTGCCACCTTCTCTTGTCCCATGCACCTCACCAGGCTGGAAAGGTCTGCTTGCTGATGGTGCCAGTGCCCTCAGCAAACCATCTAGAGAAACTGAGTTCTCCACTAATTCTGTTGTACCAGGGCACAGCTGCAAATGAGTTAGGCAAAAATCTCTCTTAAAATCTGGAGGATTTAAGAGATGTTTTTCCCATTCCTTCCCCTAAAGGTGATCTTCGTTTTCACGAGCAGACAGACCTGAGTCTAATACAGCTGTTGCAGTGTCAGTAGCTCTAATATTAATGATCCTGGCATTTATCCAGAAACAACAGAGAACACAAAACATAGTTGATATATTTGGCATTTATGCAGTGATATAAGTAAATGGTTTAGAGTGATTTTTTAAAAAAAAAAATTTTGCACCATTGCCTGGTTTCCATATTTTTGAAAAAGCAGGGTCTGCTTCTGTTGAAACCCTTGTTTTCCTTCAGTTCTCATGAAAGCTTTAGAAAAACCAGAAACTACTGGAAATCAGAACTTCATAATGATTTGTGCCTTTCCTTTTCTTAAAAGGTGATTTTATGAGTCTTTGAGGAACAAACATTGTTTAAAAACTGCCGACTGTTTTAGGAAGAGGCAGGGAGGATTGCGCACCTTGGCCTCGATCCCATTAGGACGAAATGTCAGGCAGCAATGGTAACTGTATCTCCGGACTCAGACAGTTGCTCAAGACTTCTTTACAGGCTATCTTAAATTACTTTGGTTAATATTGTATTGGTGCTATAAAAGCAAGCACCGCCAGTGCTGCTGTTGCATGTGCAGCAAACATCAAAGCCACGCCGCCTGGAGATAGCAAGAAGGCAGCGAGATAGTGAGGGACATAAATACTCGCTTTTTTCTTTTGCTTTCCAATACAGTTTCATCATATCATTTTCACAGGAGAGACGGTGGATGGTCCCTGGGCACCTTGAGGGTAATTGCCATGTTCAATTTGCCTCAAATGGATGGCTCAGGAATGATAAACGCTCTTTTATAATCAGCTCGGTACCAGTGGTATGTAGTATGGGTAGGACACCCCGGACCCTGATCCTCTCCCGGAAAGTCATTCTCCCCCATTATATTTTGAGAGGCAAGGAACCACAAAGGCAAAGGAGGTTTATTAGGAGGCACATAGCCAACCGTGGGCTCCAGTGCCATGGCCACCTTGTGTTAATGCTGTGCTCTCACTGTTACCAGCTCCCATAGCGTGGCACAGAGAGCCAGAGCGAGAAATTATGCCAACAGGAAGGTCCCATGGCTGGGAAGCCTACTTGGGTCAGAAGAAAACACTGGCAATTCCTGGCACAAAGCAAAGCTTAAAGTGAATTAGAGCTTCATGACTTCTAACACTGGCTCAGGGAGAGTATGGGTGATGATGGTTGCTCCTGTAGAGCTATTCATGCCCCCGACACTGGAGGCAAACTGCAGCCTGCAGCCACCCCAGGCTGTGTGCAGGCTGGCACAGCTGCCCAGGCCCAAACCCACTGCCAAAACTCCCCCTCGTCCTGCCTGCAAGGGGAACCAGGGTCTGCTCTTTCCTCAAAATGGAACAAAAATGTCATTTTTCAGAGCACAGGCTCACATAGTGTTTGGAAGGTCTGGGGAGGATTGCAAGTTCTGGTTTGCTTCCCTCCAGCTGTGCTGCCCCAGTCCTGTAGAAGGGAGATGTATGTGCCAGGTACTTGGGGCAACTGAGCAGTCCAGCTGACCTTCACCATCTGTCCTTTCTTTTTCCAGAAATAAAACAAGGGCCCAAATTGCTTTACAGGTATGATAAATCCAAGTCCAAGCTGGGAATGCTGGAGTAGGTGTTGTAAATCCACCAGCAGTCAGGGACAGTGTGCAGTGACTCCACTAGAGATTCCCATTTTAGAATACCTTAAACTCAGCAAATCCTAACAGTGCTGGCTGAAGAGCCTGTGCCTCACTCCTTGTTTGATACAGTTTGTCATACTGGGAAAATGTCAGTCTGGAGTGACATGGGGAAAGAAAACAGACATATCCTCACATGCAGAAGTTGCTGCTGGAGCTTTTTGAGAGACACACGCAGCCACTCCCCAGCATCTTCGTTAGTGGTGTGGAAATAAATATGAAATCACTGCTGATAAAACACCCAAAGAAAGGCAGGAGGGTAAATAAAGCAGAAAGACTAGATGAATCACACAGCCAGCTGCACCCAGACAAGCAAAATGTGTTTTACTGTGGGCAAATGGGAAGGAAAAGCATGGTCCTGAGGGTGATATCTGGAAACGAGGCAGAACAGCAGGAAACACAGCAACCTTGAAAAAATGCTGGAGGTCATGGTGGACCTGACAAAAATATGGTAGACTTTTTCTCAACCATGGAGAATTTCTAAAGCTTTGGATGAAACTGCACAGGACAATGCTGGACTGACAGTTATGGGTCTCTTCTAAATAAGAGGGGATGCCTTTCAGTACTTCCAACTAGGTTATCCAGTCTGCCATATAGGGATATCTCAGTGACATTTATATGGGAGGGTGGCTTCAGCAGATATGATGAGCTCTGCTGGCTTTGGACTTTATTCAACTATGAAATTGCCACTCTGCTTTATAATCTATTATAAATAAATAAACAAGAGATGGACCTGAGCTCCCATAGCAAGCCCTCTGCCTGCTTTGCAGTCCGCCACAGCATGAATTTATGTTTAAAGAAAAAATAGCAGGACAAAGGTGACAAAGCAGACTCAAACATCACCATTGCCATAGCAACAGTGGCATTAGCCTGACACAGCAGCAAAAACCAAAATATACCCTTGCACAGAATATCATGCAAGTTAGGAAATTGCTAGCCCTGTATGGCACACAATGTAAACAACCAAAATATAAATGACTGCACGTTGCTCAGTAAAATGATTAATTGCTATTTTAAAAATGGGTTTTCTGTAAATAAATAGTATCTTTATAATCTGTAAAATCAAGTTTCCCTGACACTAACAGCCAAAATAAAAACAATTACAAATTGTATATATACCAACAATATGGAATAGCATCTTTGCCTGGAATCTGAAACACTCAGGCAGCAATATTGTAGGGGTTCCCCCACTGCCCTTTTGCCTCGGCTCCTGCCAGCGGTGCATTTGGCGACGTGAGTAACATCTGTCACATGTGGTTTGTTCTTTCTCTCCTCTGCTCTCTGGGGAAGGACTGTGTGTGCAGGGAAGTATTTTGCATTGAGGTTTTGGGGTTTTTTTCCTTCTTCTTTTAATGTACTTGCCAAGCTGCATTTGAATGGGGAAAGTTCAGTCCAAAGAAACACACTGTATGCACGAAGAAAAAAATGTTTCTTAGTCCCCTGTAGGATTTGGTACTGCAGCCTCAGAAACAAAAGGACTGAGGAAAGTCTTTCTGTTGTCCAGATGAATTTAGAAGAGACAGCTCGCTCAGTGCAGAGTGAGCACTTGCAGAATTCATCATGCTTGGCAGCTGTCCTTATCTTGGTACTTTATGGATGGGTTGAGAGGATGAGTGACAGCAGTGCCTCCAAGATGTATGGACAGGGTGGCAAAGGGGACTCAGAGTCAGGTGTCTGGGCCCTGGTGTCTTAACTACACTGCAATAGCAGCCCTGCTTGGGGAGATCAGGGGACCAGCACCAGTGGGTGCTGTTCCCACACAGGCACAGTGCAGGTTTAGGGACCCTGGGCCAAGGCTCTAGAGATAATTCTGGAGATCTTGAGACTGACTGCTTAGTCTTTGGGACACCAGGACAAAGGGCAGAGAAGAGAGTCTAATGGGTTTGCAGCAGGCTGGTTTCTGAGGAAATGTTAAGCTGCAGCTCTCCATCTAGACAGCATCCTGCAACCCATTGCCACATCAGGATGGAAGCTGCACATACAAAAAAAAAAAAAAGGTGGAAAACCCCACCAAACCAGTGTATGCAAGTGTAAAATAAAATTGCTTTCCACCACCTCTTCTGGAGGCTGGAGGCAGACATTGGGGGTTGCTGACAGAATCCTGGGCATGCAGTCCCCTCATTCCAGTAGGCAAGCCAAGGGCAGTGCTGTCACTCAGTGCTGGCAGAGCAACCAGGAGCAGCTCCTGTCAGCCCATAGGGCTGCATAATCTCCTGCCTGCATTCCCTCCCTGCCTGACTGCCCCTGAGCCCAGGAGCTGCCCACACTGCTGCAAGCCAGTGTTTTCTTGTGGCAGCAGCTGAACACACACTGCAGGCAGCGTGGTGGGGAACTCCTGGGGGGACACAGTGAGGGGGATGTACTGGGGAGAGAGAATGGGTCCCATCTCCTTGGAACACTGAATGAGCCCAGAGCTGAAGCAGGTAGCCAGACAAAGAGCAGCATAGCCTCCAATAAAACATAAAAAAGTGGCAGTGAAGGCTGATTTTTTTTCCCATTTCATATTATAAAATTGTTGGCCATCTCTAGGTGCTATTAATCACACAGTGCACACCTGAGACATTTTCAGATGTGGTGGAATAACAGCGACTTGCTCTGCAGGGCAGCCAGCCACCACAATCCCTGGGGACAGAGGGCTCTCCTAATTAGTTCTGAGGGATGAATAACGCCTGTGCTGATCCTGAGCCAGAAAGCTAGCCCAAAGTTGGGCAACTCCATCACCTTTCCTGCCATAGTGCAGACAGTGCTGGGATAAATCCAGATGGGAAGAGGAGATGCTATCCAGCTGTATCTGGCTGTTATAAACCCTCTTTCACAGTAGTCTTTTCTCCCACATTATGCACGTGTGTATTTAAATTGGTTACAAAACAACAAATGCCCTTTCTTTTTATATAAGTTTGGCTTCATAACTAGAGATCATTCCACTTCATGGTGTAACGGAGATGGATCAAATGGGATTCAGCCCTCACAGATTGAGATTTATGATGCCAGAAAGCAATGCTGAGAACTAGCTTGTCAGTGTTTGATGGAGGCAACACATACAACTTCTGCAAAAGAAAATAAGTTCATAACATATAAATCCCAAAGGTGTTTTTTCGGAGATAGTTAAAACTCTTATATACATATAGGAATTTTTCTTACATAAAAGTGTTAGCTTGACATGTATTTTTATTCTAATGAGATTGCAACATATTATTTACATTTGCAGCTAGATCCCAATGTTGGTCAGATGTTCTTAGAAGCCAGCAGAAAACCAAGGAAAAGCAGGTAATGAAAGTTGACTTGTAATATTTGCAGTAAGCTCCTATTGGTCACCAACCTACTATGTTCAGCACTTTAAAAAATTTCCATAATCAATTAATTCTGTGAAATTACTTTTTTTTTTTAAAAAAAAAAAAGTAGATAAACCAGAAGCATTTTCCCTCAGGGAATATAAATTCTTTTAAAGACTCAGCTCTGCTCAGGGGCTCATGGCAGAGTGCTGCCTGCCCAGGGAGACAAATACCATGTCCTCTTCAAAGTTACATGAAGATAATGTCAGCTTTTGGTCAGGGAATTAGAAATCAGCCCATCATAGATATTTAAGCTGCTTCCATCTTCTTCAAGAAACATCTGTTTCTCAAGCTGATTACCACAGCTGGTGAAAATGCTATTTTATTTTAATAATCTAGAATAAAAAACGGACACGAGCTGCTGAGGAAGGGAAGACAGTTGCTCTTCCCCTCATCTGCATGAAGCACAGAAATGCCTGGAATGGCTGGTTGTGAAAAGGCAGCCAGACTTTCCCAGAGGAACAGGATCTGCTCCACAGGGATGCAGCTGCAGTACAAGCCAATCTGTCAGCCTGCAGTGTCCAATGCCACTTGGAAGTGGAAAGACATTCAAATAAATGGTTATTTAAATCCCTTGGAATTACCCATTTTCTCCTTTTTCTCCTCTGTCATGTCAGAGGTTTCCCACTTGTGAATTGCCCTTTAATAGTTGCAGAGAACACTAGGTTGGTACTGCAGGCAGGTGGAGGGGGTAAGGAGACAGAAGCCAGTCTCCCTGGAGATGCAGATGATTTCCACCAGTAGCTGGTAACACTGAGTGCCTCCTTGGGCCCCACAAGCTGAGGTCACTGCTGTTCCAGTTGGAAATACAGTCATGAATGTAGGACCTTCTATGTTGTCTGTCCAATTACCAGGCCAAAAAATTGAACAGAAAACCAAGGTTGATTTGTTTTCCATTATTTGTGGTTGGGAGTGTTGAGCAGTCTAACAAAGCTGATGCTCTCATGGTAGTTTGGGGCCATGGTTTTATGCTCTGTGGAGCTGTGCACATGGAGGGGGTCTGGATGAGAAATGTCACATTTTGGTATTTCTGCAGCTGCTTCCAAATGAGCCTGTGAAAAGCAGAGCCCACATCGATGTGCTCAAGTCGGGGTGGGGGGATGACAGGGAGCAATGGCAGAAGCGCCTCCCAGATCCGTGCTCTGGGACACCTTCAAGGGCCCCCAGGCACCCCTAGGGTGGAGAAAAGATGATAGATCCTATCCAAGCCTTGGGAAACCCTTTCCTCAGATATCTCAAATCTAAACCAAACTAGTACCTTGCCTGAAAACCAGGAGCACAAAGAAGGCCATGTTCACTGCTCTCCATCGTCTGATACAGACATGCAAAATCACCTCTGATATGAGAGTTTAGATTAGAATGCAGAAATCCACATAAAAGGCCTTCTACTGGTGTTGCACTGTGCTCCCTATCCTAGGAATAGTTTATTTGGTACTAAAATCAGCTTTTTTACTGATAAAGGGAATAAAAGGTATTTCTTGAGCTCCAAACAGCAAAACACAGGGGTTTGACACACTGGATTTACAGCAGTGGCATAGTATCCACCCTGCCCTGCAAAGAAATAGATGTATTCCAGTTTCCTCATTCCTCTGCCAGAAATAATAAAAAGGAAGCAGATAATTGATCCTTTATATACCTTTCCTATAAACCTTTCCTTGGGGTTTCCCTTAGTTTAATATTTTTGAATGTTTATACATTAATGTGCTCAGAATTTTCTCCCTCTTTGTGGGTTTTCACAGCTTTTAAAATGTAAAATACATTGACAAGGTGCCCAGCCTTGTAGAAAAGTGGCTGAGAAAGGAAGAGTCTAAATGACATTCCCTCTTACCCACAAGCTACAACTATAGGGTGATACACCTTTCTTTCCCACTCTTTACAGACAAGGAAGACAGGGGAGCATTAGCTCCTCTTTTTCCCCCACAGCCCGCCTTGGGGAAGCTCTTTCTCAGTGACATGGCAGTAAAGAAGCTAGTGGGGCTCAATCACCCAGCCAAGGAGGTATTCTTTCATGCCTTCAGGTATCTTCTGGTGTATGGTAACATACTGCTGCCTCCTCATTCCCAGCTTGGGTATATGGAGGCAGGGAATGAATCACTGCTGAGAGATGAGTGGTACCTGGCCGCTCACTGCCCTTACCATCTTCAAACTACAGTAAGTGACTTGCCTGGTGTCTAGATTCCAGGTAAACCAAATGTTTCATTTATCATGGGGCCATGGGATAATGATTCAGTCTGGTAAGGACCTCCAGAAATGTCTACCCCAAAGCCAAACCAGCTCTGAGATCACACCAGGATGCTCAGGGCTTGGCCTTCAAAACCTTCAAGGATGGAGCCAGCACAACCTCCTGGGGCAACACGCTCCACTCCCTGGCTGTCCTCATGGGTGAAGGGCTTCTCCTCACACCCATCCTGACCATTTTGTTTCAACTCTTGCCCTCCTACCATGCCCCACCACAGAGAGCCTGTCTCCATCCTGATGACATTCCTGTAGGCATTGGGGAGCTGTTGGGTCTTCTCAAAACTGTCTCTTCTCCAGACTGTACAAGTCCAAGTCCATCAGTTTTCACTTACAACAATGCAGGGATGCAAAATACCAGCAAAAATAAAATCCAGACTATCTACAGAAACCCAGTGGTTATCCTCTGGCATCTCCATTGGTGTTTTCCTAAACTATCACAGTTACAGATATAGTTTAACAAATAATTTTGATCCTTTCTTGACTTGAAAACCTATGCTTCATCTTTGGATTTGTATCCCCCAGCTTTTCCACTGAGCTAAGAACCACTGGCCTTTGAGGTTGTACATCAAAGGGAGCATGCTTCTGACTCTATTACCTGCCAAGTCCCATGGAGTAAGAGCAGCAGAGGAGATTACTTAATGCAATACCATAACAATTTTACATTTTTCATTGAACAGAAGTGACACAAAACTCAAGTTTAGCCTGGGAATTACCAGTGCAGCCTTAAAGGGTTGGCTTTTTGAACACATGAAATGACAACCAGCTCTCAACCCATCCATTACAATCTCACATTGATAGGGAGGATAACACATGCGAGGAGGATGGAGTAAAGAAAGTATGTTGGAAATAATCTTTAATTAAAAAAATAACCACCACCACCAACAACAGAAGTCATGTCAAGTGAACCTTTGGAAATGTATGCAAATAGATGAAAGAAGGAAAATGAGACATAGCTCTTGCAAGTGAATGAAGGGAAGTCTTTAAATGGCTTAATAATAGGAACACGTTAAGAAGCAGTGAGGTTAATACAGAAATGACATAAAGCAGTGGGGGGTCTTGGACTAGATTTATTGTGCATACTAATTGGAGGACACTGAATACCAGATAATAGCTGAAGGATGGGGCTTTGGCTCTGTCAACATCCTCTTGTTCACAAAGGATGATCTGGCAGAATTTAATAGCTACACAATATTGCTGAGAGTGACACTTTAATAGGTAACAAAATACTGTATTTCAGCACTGTGCAGGGCAAAACCACAAGAAAGCAAGAGTGGAAGGGGATGTCACCGGAGGCCTAGCTGGCAGCCTACAAATCTGAAAGCAGCTCAATTTCCCCAGCTTCTGTCAGCCTGAAAAAGAGCCCAAGCATTTATCTGAGGCGATATTAAAGCAAGCTTTAAAGTAACAGCACCAACAATTGAGACCACAAACGTCTTGTAAGTCTTTTAATCCTCATACCCTTGCGCTGAGCAAGCGAGCTCAAGCACCAGCTCATTAAAACCTGAAAGTTAATTGGAACAGGAAAAGCAGGCAGCTCTTATCGGTCTTTACTGCCCAAGCTGAGGTAAGAGCAGAAATTACACAGACAGAAAATAGGTTTCCTTTTTCTGTGGTAGGGCTTTATTAACAATGCACACAAAAAATGACACAGCAATCAGTGATGTAAGAGAAGTCATAGTGTGCGAACTGTAAGCCTCAGCTTTGCAGCACTCAAGCTCTGAGTTATTACAAGGCAGACTTCTGAATAAGGAAACCATTTGCTAGGAAAGGCCCTTCATGAATACTTTTTTTCCTGTAGTTTTAACATGCCAACACAAGAGTACTGTTTACAGAGGTCAAGTGGCAGTCTCTGAACAAAAGCTTGATAGTCTTAGGAAATCTCATTCCTTAAAATCAAAGTGTGGTGGTTGAGGCAATGCTTACATATTTGAGGCCAGGCAGTGGCAATGTGACGCAGGGTGTGTGGAGGAGTAGCTGTTCCACTGGTGCCACTGGAGATGCTCAGTGAGCTCTGCTGGGCTGACTGCTATGCCACAGGCTCAGAGGACAGCTGTGCCCATGAGTGCTTGATGGGATGTCCTGTTGCATCTCCAATAGCTCTGATTGCCTGCAGACAGACAACAGACCATCACTGACCCCAGAAGCTTGTGCAGAAACACCCATATTTTACCAGCCGAGCGTGCCACTGGACTCCACAGTGATATTCACTAGATGTACACTGACTGCCATGGAAGCTTAAACTCCAGGATCACTTGTAGCCACCCACACTGTGGGTAACTTCTGGATTTCTATGTCAGAAACCGAATCCCGTCTTATCCAGTGGCACCTTCATCACCCTGGCACTGAATTAATGAAAGAGATATTCTTCCTGACACACCTCCCACTTCAGTGTCAAAGAACAAGGCATACTGTTTGCTCTAAAGTGTTTATTTTTTTTTAAGATGCAGTGCAGAGAGGCATGAGAGCACGTATGCCTTTTGGCCTGACCTCAACAGAGCTCAGAGGTGTGCAGGGTGAGTTGTCATGTATGTCACCATAAATAAAGAGAAGGTATCAGCCTGCACCTGTCTTTAAGAGGTCAAAGCAGTTGCATCTTTCCCCATCTGCCTAAGAGGGAAAATAATTTTTAAGTGATTTTTCCAGATGGTCGCACATGGTATATCAGAGGGAGGAGGACAACTTGGGTGGCTAAGCACCACAAGCCCTGGCCCCTCTCTCATTCTACCTCTTCTGTGCAGCATTGCCCTTGAATCTCTTACTCTCTGATTTTTAGGCATACCGTGTTCAATGGGTCCACAGTGTTTTACTCCTGGGGAAATCTGCAAACAGGATGTCCTCAGGGCTACAAAGAGGCATTTCAATATAAAGTAAATTTACTGGCAAAGGATGTGTCAGTATCATGTAAAACACACTTGCACATGCAACTAGAAGCCGCCCAGCTAAAGATGATCAGATACTTATCTGCCAAGGCACATTACTAGGATAAGCTGAGCATGTAATCTAAGCAGACAACCCCACACGGTACTTTTTTAACCAACTCCATTTGTGTGAAAGCACTGGAGTCAGGTAATGAAAGAAATGTTTCCTCTTAGCTGGGGTACAATTCCCTTGGCATTCAGAGCACATCACCAAAATCGGGTTTCCTCTCAGGTTTGTGACTGAATACTGACTTTGCTTAGGTAACCACAGCTGTGTCCAGACCTATAAACATGAGAGAGAACACAATGAACTGGGAACAAATTTTTTTGAGGACATGGAAGAAACAAAACAAATGCTAGAGGAGCAGACTGAATTAAACCTAAGCCCTTAGCTGTACTCTGCAGCCTGAGCAGCATCACTGGGGAGTGTAGTGGCAGGGTACTTGAGACAAGTGAGCACTGGGTGCCCTCTGCCCATGACACAGGATTTGTTCTTCAGGTCTGAGCTCTCTGGTCTCATCAGAATTTTCAGTTGTAACTTTTGGGGGTGAAGTAGCTGACAACCTCCAGGAAGCTGGACTGGATGATTCAATAGTTGCTCCAAGTCTTACACCTCAACATGATTGGAAAATATCCCACAACATCCTTATGACAGGCTTATCATGAGCTGGTACTCTTATTACTTATTATGGCAATGACAGCACTGATTTAATTCGCTAGGTTTGGTCCCTGAAGCTGTCTTCTATCTGTGTCAAGATCTCATTTGTATTTTCTGTAGCTGGGATCCATCCCAAAGGTTAGGCCCTGGCAGCCAAGAGCAATACAGAAAAAAAACTGGGCCCAAAGCTTGGCTTTTCTCCCCCAGTCTGAGATGCTGACACACTCTGCCTTTTGCAAAGTGCCCGACCTTCTCATGTCTCGGTCGG
The DNA here is from genome assembly GCA_013396655.1 of Campylorhamphus procurvoides. NCBI lineage: Eukaryota > Metazoa > Chordata > Aves > Passeriformes > Dendrocolaptidae > Campylorhamphus > Campylorhamphus procurvoides. The sequence goes on along the minus strand of WBMV01007620.1, from coordinate 90,027 downwards.
CCCAGCTGCCAAACTGTGTAATAGCACGAACTCACTGAGAGTCATATGTTGCTGCTGGGCTGTTTTGGGGAAAATTAAATTAAAATAATCCACAACAGTTGTTTTAATACCATTTCTTGTTTTCTCGAGACCTTGGTCCCCATTACCTTTACAAAATGAGAAGGTAAAGCCTATAGTTTCCTGTAACTTGAGGGACATGATGGACACTTAGGAACTGCTGCTGATGGACAGCATGGAGACTCCCAACCCTAGGAGAAACTGAAAGGTAAACTGGAATAAGGCAGAAAAATTCACGAAGCATAGTGGCTTTACTTACTTTAAAATTCAGCTAAAAGCAAAAATTTTATTGCATTGCATTACTGTAGTTCTTATCTTTCTTCAGGAAAATATCTTCAAGCCAGTGGGTAACTTCATCTCACAGAATTTTTTGCTCCATTCTTCCCACTCCCAGCATTTCTCTGCATGTGTGGTTATCACAATACAGGTACATTCCATCTACAGGACTAAGCCTCACAGTCAGAAACCCAAATGTGCAGGTTATCACTGGTGTAGGACACTGAGAGCTGTCAGATCACGGATTGAATTGAATGCACAGACCAGAATTCCCATGGAGGAACTGGTTTCTCTTCATAATAAGAAGCAGGCAGAGCTCTGGCGTGTTTGTCAGTTTGATCAACAGTGTAGATGAGACAGCCAAGGTGCTCTGCACCACCAGCCCCAGCAGCCTTGACCCTCTAATCCTGTGCTTTGCACAGGTGAGGGGGACTGGCATGTTCAGTCCTTTGCTGACAGTTAAGGCTTGAGAGCAAATATTAAAATATGTTTAAGGCAAATGGAGAAAAAACATGTTTATTTGGTTTTGGAAACTGTAAGAACAAGACTTTGATAACATTGGGGAGTTCGGAGAGTACCAAGCTGTTTCCAGATTGGGTAAGAGATCTTCACTTTTAAAACAAACCTCAATACCATAATGGTTCCTCATACATACACTTTCCTCCCATGATTTTACACTGAATAGTTGAGAGTGGGAAGAACCATGCAGAAGCAGCCAATATATCCAGTGATGCTTTCTCTCTAGCACTGTTTTAATGCACAGCATCAGTCGTTTGTTTGCAGCCATTAGTGTCAAGATCTCATTTGTACTACACTGTTCTGTCTCCTCCCTTTCATTAGCACTGAACCAGGATTTCTAAGCAAGTGCACTCTTCTCTCTGGTTATGCTTGTGAGGCCCAGTAATAACAATGATTTATGTGGTGGCGGATGCTTGGTGGTGGTGTGGGTTCCTTGTGGAGCAGAGCAGAGCTGATGGTGCCCCAGCCAACACAGCTTCTACCCTAGAGGTGATCTAAATCTTCTGGATGGGTGAGCTTGTTTGTACTCCTCTGGTGCTGCCCTGGGCTGCCAGCATGGGAAGGGCACTCGGCAGCCTCAAACTCCCTGGCTCGGGGGGAAACCGTGGGCATGTCTCTGGCATGTCTCAGGGATGCTGAGGTGGGGGCTTCCCTGGCTCGTCTCTCCCTTCCTGCCAGCCTCCAGACTGGGAGTGCTGGGGCTCCATGGGGGACCCCTACGCTCTCCTCCTAGGGTGTCCACAGGTGAAGAGATGCTGCTTAGGTTTGGGTCATGTTCAGTAAGCATCTGGGAAAGTTAAAAAGGTCATTCTTTCACTTTTTATTTCCTCCCCTCAAGATTTCATCCCCACTAGAAGCTCAAGGGAGGAGACACCTCTGCACGTCTGGTTCATAGGACCTTTGACTCAGAGCTGTTTTCTCGACAGTGCTCTGTCAAGGGCAGCCTTTGTCTGGGCTGGGATAAAGGCACTTCCCTAATTAAGTTAGCTTAACCACCACTTGGGAAATACAATGTTCGCTAAACTCATCCACAGCCAGGCAGTGACGAGGATTGCAGCTATTCTGTGGGAATGGAGCACACGTCAATTATCCCCAGACTTTCAAAGCTGCAAAACCCAATAGTTTCCTTGGCAAAATCTGCCAGGCATGACTTGACTGCTACTCGCACTCCACACATTTCCTAATGCAAAGGACTGGACAACCTCAAATACCATTTCCAAGAATAGCAAGGGCAAATGAACTGCAAATTACTAAATTCCTTTTATTGCTGGGAGCTACAAAGTAATTTAAATTAGTTTCAGTCTGAAGTGAACTGTGGGGCAAGCTGGGAAAATATAATAAGTGGTGACATTTTAGGAACACCTTTTATGATCATTTAAAGAAAATATTTCATCTCACACCAAGGTACTTAGTAGTCTTAGGAAAGATATGTTCAAAAAAATTTCTGCTTTCTGTACATGCATACACACAGCACATTTAAACGCACATGTACACACATATATATGCTTTAACATATAATGCAAACTGAATATTTTTCATTCACTTAGCAACTAGCCTTTGCAGAGAAAGGTACAGCCACTGACCCCCAAGAGAGCATATGTTGTTACAGAAAACTGTTATTAGCATTAGGTTTGATTACATAATGCTGTTTTCCTCTTTCCCCTGATGTAGGTGGGTTTACTGAGTGCATAAGTAAAATAATGATCTTGTACACTCTTCGAACAGTTTCCTGATCCAGGAACTACTTTTGGCTCCCCGCTGTGGTTTTGATTAACATCCTACCTGTGACTTCTGCAGATCTAAGCTGGTTTGCTTCTGCAGGCAAAGGAGAGAGGAATAAGCTACAGCACCTGGCACTGTGTCATTCCAGCTGGAGTGGAGAAGTCATAAAATGCTCTGCCTTTTAATGAAATAGGATAGAGGGAATAGATGCTTCCCCCTCTTGCAGCATCACTGAAAATGATTCAGTCATGCTGAGTGGTGTTAGCTGCACAAGCTCTGCACATCACAGCTAGAGCAGACAGATAGAAACAACAATAAGGAGAGTAATAATAATAATAAATAAAAAATAAAAAGGTTGGAAATCTTTCACACCATCATGTTTTCTTTCAGTAAAGGGAGGTTAAATCTTCAGCCAGTCGAAAAGCAAAGGATGAGATTTGTCCCCCTTACAAATAATGGATCAGTGGCTGCAAACACTGGATGTAATATGTAGTTGCAGAAAGCTTTCAGTCAAGTGGAGATAACTTCTTCATGGTACAAAGCACTTTCTGTGACCTCAATGTCCTAAATGTAAAGCAATACAGTACTAGTGTCATAGAAATCAGACTGCTGTAGTGTGAATGGTTGAAGGGAGCAAGGGTGTAATTTCAAAAGGGAACGTATGGGGTGATGGAGGTGGCAAGGACCAGCCCATGCTTTGTTGGCAGGTTCTGCATGTGTGATTAGTTTTGTTTTTCCTGGAGTTTTAAACTATGCAAGTTCTGTGCTACTTCTCCCAGTGTAACTAGTATGCTCCCCCTGTCTGGTATCTGAGCTGTGGGCAGATGAAGATGGAGATGGGTGGGAGGAAGTGGATCAATGCCTCCAGGGTCTCCTCCTGGGAGGGGAACTGGTCCAATATCCCACTCTGGAAGCAAATTTTAAATAGGCAGAGGTGATCTTAGGAACAAAATGTTAGCACCTGGGTAAGATACAGGATGACCTCCACAGCTGTCTGGAGAGGAGATGGTGGGGTGTTTTTCCTAGGCCACCTCTTCTGAGAGGTTAGACAGAGCTCTGGATCCTGATATTAGGGGACATCCTAGTGGAGAGGGTCATAGGTATGGGACTGCTGAGTGTGAAGAGAAACCATGGATAGCTAGTCCTTAGTAGCCCAAAGAAAGCCCCACAGATCTTAATGGCCTAGGTAGAGGGTTTGTAGCTCTGAAAAAACATCTTCCCATTGCAGGTACATTCCTTACAGACAGAGATGCAGACAGAAAGCCATCATTTAACAGACCAATCATATCCGCTTTGCCCAACCTCCCTTGTTTGGCATAATGACTCCCAAACACAGGATTCAGTCTCCAACTGTTGCCTCTTTTCTGCCTCTGTCAGCTAGTTGAAGACTATTTCTTGAGCTGTGTGCCTGAAGAAGCCTTACTATTAATCTATGAGCATATCAGCAGTACTTCAGATGGGCAGGTCATGGGTGGAAAACAGATAGAGTCAGGAACTGTGCATCATAAAATGTACAGCTGGAGAGCACGGAGGCACAGCATCTCCCCCTCTGGCTGAGGAGCATGCTAGGAGTATTAAGGGGGTACAGGGACCCCTCAGGCAGGATGTTTTTCTCCAACACCTTCAGGTGTGACTGACCCTACAAACACACCTGTCACTGATGGCTACTGATAGACCAAGAAGGAGAGCTCCTATGTTTCCTGTTTTCCCTGGCTAGGGGCTCGTGACAGGCTGGGTGGTGTCAAAGAAGTGCATTTTAGGAAGAGGTAAGACTAGAGGAACACAGGACAATATTCTGATGAAGCAGAGAGAGTCTGGTTTCCCTTAATGCCATACAGTGATAAGCAACAAATCCAGGAGCTTTCCAAGACCAAACAAATGAAGACAGCAAAGGACAATATACCCTGGATCCATCATCAGGAGGCAGAGGGAGCCTTGGCTCATTGTATTATTACTAAGTAATAATAATAGTAATACACAGAGGGTCAGAGTCTCAACTTTTGTCTTAAGTGAGAGGTTCACAAGGAAACACCGATGAAGAGATGAAAGAGCTACAGGACAGATGAATGGGGAGATTGAGAGAAAGGTATGAGGAACCAGGAAGTTCAGGTAAAGAGAAAAGGTCCCTGGGATTAGTTTTAGGAAAAGGAAACTAACTTTATTTTAAATGGAAAGGAAAATAAGGATATTTGGGTAAGAGTACAGTTTTTGAAGCATACATGAATCTTGTACACAAAATGCTATAGACCTGGACTGAGTGGGATATAAAACCAATACAGTGCTTTTCCTTCTCTCTGAATGGGTCTGGTGCCCATGCAGAACATAGAATCATAGAATTATTTAGGTTGGAAAAGATCTCTGAGATCATAGAGTCCAACTGTTAACCCAGCACTGCCAAGTCCACCATTAAAACTTCATCTGAGCTACCTGCACTATAGGGGATAATATTAACCCACCTGAGTTGTTGGCAGTCTTCATGTCTGAAATACAGAAGACAGATGCTGCAGTAAGATATGCAAGAAAAACTGAAGAGAGGCATATCAGGATGTCCTCAGGGCACTGCACATGTCCTAAACCTGCCCTAACCTCCACCCTGACCCCAGAATCACCTTGCCTGATGCTGTACTTGCAGGCAATACTCTGCTTGTGGGTTTGCAAAGCAGCAGCTTTATTCCACTCATTTAAGGCTGGCAAGGAGACAGGAAGGAGAGAAAAAATTTATGTGTATTTTGTCTCAAAAAATACTACTGATAGATAATATAGACCAAAGTTCTTCTGATTTCTTACCAGACAAGTAGAAAAAACAAATTCTTCATGTTTTTCTGTCAGCTGTACCCAGAAACACAGAGCCTTTAAACTCACACAGTACTGACTGCCCAGATAATCTTGCCTCTAATGGAGTCAAATTGCACCTTACTAAAGCTTGGGCTGAGCTCACTAACCTATGAAAATCTGGGCTGATAGGCAGCAGCAATTTCCCAGAAAAACCAGTTTTAGCCAACTGAAAGCTGAGTTTGTGGTAGCAACAGCAGAGCTGGAATATGTCATATTACAACCTCAATGTCTAGATCTATCTCTCTGCTGCATGTTACGTTGTTTGAATTTAGGCAGTTCTTTTTTTAAAACCTGAGGATATAAGTTTGCTTTGGGAGTGTCTGTGCACTTAATTTAAATTCTTGTACCAAAAGCCAGTCAAGAGATATGGTGGAATGATGGTGTATTTTGTACTGGAGAACATTAATCTACAAAGGGTAAATCCAGTTGCATATTGGAAGAAGATGCAATCAGAGAGAGCGACTTCCAGCCAAAACAGACCCTTTGGAGTTGAGAAGAGCTGGTGGCTGGCAATGAATAATTTGTGTGATGGATTGAGTCTCCTGTTACTGTCTGTGGATAGAGAATGAGTGGGCTGCAGGTCCTTCAAATATACTTGATTATCTGAATGACATTGCAAATCTTAAATTCAAAGGCTCCATTGATTCCAAACACCCTTCTGCAGGTATTCAATATTTAAAAGCTGCAAGCTGGTCATCATGACACAGTAATTGTAGGACACCATTTCTGATCTCCTGATTCCTGGCACATTGATGTTTCGGCAGAAATTCCTGTAAATGTAAAATTAACTTTTCTTCACTCCTCAGGCATATTTTTGAAATTCAGTTTCCGTAAATGTCCATGCCAAAAACAGTGTTGTATGAATATGGAACAGAGTAAGCACAAGAGAAACCATGACTTGTGTAGTTCTGTTTGAAGCAGTCAGGGTGTTATTCCTGGAAATTCTTCTCGCAGCATGTTCAACATTTCACAGCAAAACATTTTTATTATGTTTTTGTACTATTACCTGTTTTATTGCTGTGTAGTAATGTTTATGTAGTAAGGACAGGGAATTTTAGAAAGCAGAACAGCAAGGAAAAGTCGAACAGCCTGGGAAGAATTAACGCTCTCAATTAATGTCCATTTATTGCTATTGTGCTTGATAGAAATGCTGCTTGCTTGCTTACCATAACCATTGCAGCACACTCATACCTATTTGGGTTTTGCACCTGCGGGCCAGTTAGAGGCAGGTATTTGTGGTGCACCTTGGTAACATGATCAATGGTCCAGGCTGATTTGGGAGGCTGAGCCTTCTGCCAGCTGCTCTTTTTGTTGCAATCTTATTCTGCCTATTCAGGATTTTATTTTCATGCCCACTCTCTCCCTATGGAGGACTCAGACCAGTGCGGGGGAACCCGCATGCCAGTCCCCAGGGCAAGGAAGGGTGGTAAGGAGGGGAAGCTTTGGCAGGTGGGCTGGGCTGGGGTGTCCAGCATAGGGGCAAAGCCATGGTCTGGTCTGGCTGCTGCACATGCCTTGGTGGGTTAGTGTGTGTTAGACAAAACCAAGAGGTAGCAGTGAAAGGGCAGGCTCAAAATGTTGCAAATGGAGGTCTGCCCTGCTGAGCTCCTGTGCTCTGTTTCTGAATTTGAATGTCATGATAAGATAAAAGCAAAAACAGGTTTGTATTAGGCTGAGCAAACAAAAAGAGAGCAGGACTTTTCCATTTAAAACCCCAGCCAATGCAAAGTGTCTAATTTCCCCTACCCTTTTCAGGCTGCAGCACAAACCAAGCTATCTCAGCATGGTTGTTGACACCTACTGAAATAAAAATGCATGAAGCAATCTTTGTGAAGGTCACAGTGACCTTACTGCTTAGCACAAAATTCTCACGTAAGCTGAGGTTTCTGGCACATCCTTGTTTGTAGCTAGGGAACCAGGCATTTTGCTCGATAGAGACATGATCTTCCATTGGCTTTGCTCATTCCCAGCCTGACTTGGCTGCGCCAGAAGTACAGTTGGACTGAAGAATGGCTGCTGATCAGACAAAGTGAATTCAAGGACACAGCTCAACACGAACACTGAGAAACTGCTACATCGCTTTCGAATAAGGGGAACAACTTGCGCTTTCCTCTTTGCCAAATTAAATAAGGAGCAGTTGCAAAGAAATGAATGAAATGCATTTTTGCTGGAGTGAAGATAGTGGGGCAGCAAATAAAGGGTGATTTCTAAAAGAATCTGGAGATTTTGAGTCACCATGAGACTCCAGGAACCTAAACTCTGCAGGTCATTTCAAAAACTTCGTTGTATTTCTCCAACTGCGGTAGAAGTGGGAACAGCTACAAAATTTGTCATCTCAAAACTTGGCTTCAGCATGGATTTTCCTTTAAAAATAAAGATTCATTTGGAATGAAGTGTAATAACTCTAATATTAGAGTTACCAGTACACTTTAGGCTACTCTGAAATATAAAGTGTTATGTGATGAGGATTGAAGTGCGTCTCCCCACTGATGAGTTTTTCCACTCTTCTGAATATTGTGCTGCCATTAATAGTAAGATCCAATACTACCAAAAAAGCTTCTGACTGACTTGCAAGTCTTCAAAAGGACCATGTTTTAGGGTGAAAGGGAGGGAGGCCTATGCTCATGTGCATGTTACGAAGTTGCTCTTTGCTACCACCCACCCACATCCCTGCTTGCAGCTGCCCAAGAGCAGAGAGCTCAGGGAAGAGGGCTGAAGGATGGTAAAAGATGCGCTCAGCCTTTCCTGCATACCAAACAACAGGACCTGAGAGGTGAGGGAGGGCTTATCTGTTCGATTTTAACCCCTTGAAAGCAGATGGAGTATTATGAAAATTGTGTGCAACACCTTCTTCAGACTAAGATATGGTGAGGTTTTACTGATTGTGATAAACTGCCATCAGAGTGACGATATAATGTCACAAGAGAGGTGTACAGTTATTTAACATAGCCAAATAATCCTGAAGCCAAATTAAAACAGGCTTGCAAAAGGGAGCATGGCACAAATGAATACAAACAACAAATGCAGTGATGAAAGCCACACATGAAACATCAGGAAAAGTGTCTCTTTCCCACGTGCAGCATAGCATGGAGGGGATACAAATGCTGTGCTGCAGCAGCAAGCCACCTCAGGAAGGGCACTGCATCTACCAGGGCCCTGGGTCAAGGCAGGAGGGCCATGTCTGGCCTAGATACTGATTCTAATAATAAAAATGTTATTTTTCAAGTGACCAGTGTCAGCGCAGAGAGATCTGCAGGTGCAAATACCACCTGACAGCACCTTGGGATCATCTTCATCAGGCTGAAAGAAATATCTTCTTGCATCAGGCAAGGTCTATCCACTGAGTTTGATGAGCTCTCGTTACGGCATGAATATCCAGGAAAAAGTATGCCATATAGACTGATAACCAGGAGTGACTAAGAAACAAAAACCCAGACATTTCAGAATGCATAACCTGGTGTTGAAGTGCTCAAAAGACCTGAATGTTGTTTTCTTTTCCTTGTGTGAGTTACTTTATCAAACTGATGGTTAATACAATTCACTGCTTCTGGTGAATATAGAGCCTACCCCTGAAGTGAACTAAATTGGTAAGATGACATTGTTTTCACAGAAAAAGGAGACTTTCCACAATTACAGCCAAAACGCTTGCTGGAAGGGAACTGAGGCATCTTGTCAGCAAAATTCTCCTTTTTTGGGTTAAAAAAAAATCTTACCAGCTACATTAATTAACAGGCCATGGAGCTTGAATGGGTGCCAAAAGATCTACAGCAGCACAGTGAATGGTCAGAAAGCTCAGACAAGAACTTAGTGTTCCTGCCTTGTCATGCTTCTTTCCTCCACGTAGGTGGACAGACTGAAATGGGCTGTGTGACCTGCTTCTGTCAGAAACTATTATTCATGTTATGCCATTAATGCCCCTGGCTAGCTCAGCTGCCAAATCTTACATTAGGAAAAAAAAGTCATCGGGTCCCTTTCATCTCTCAGGACCGGCCACTGCCATGAGCTCTGCCAAGGCTGGGATAAATTCCATGTTCAGTGGTGGGCAAAGAGGGCCAGCCCAGAGATCCTGCTGCAGATTGCAGTGGGAATTGCAAAGGGAATCACAGTGAGAAATGCACTGGGGAATTGCAGTGGGAATTACAACAGGAATCACAAACTGAACTGCACTGGGAGTTGCAAAATGAATTACAATGGGTATCCCAGTGGAAATTGAACTCGGAAATGTACTGGGAATCACACTGGAAATCATACTAAGAATTGCAAAGGGAATTCCAGTGGGAGTTGCCCAGCTACAGCAGGGGAACCCATAAAATCTGTTACCACGGCTCTGAGCCTTTGCATCCTCAGGGAAGGGGGCAGCATGCTACTTATTTTGGTCCCAAGTTGGTGAAATCAGAGGGTAGGAGGCACCATGATGAGCACTCATTGTTGCCAGGGCTGGCAAGGCAGTGGGTTGGCTCTCTGAGCAGGGACCCCACAAATGCTGCTGGAGGGCAGGTGGTGCTGCCCTGTGGCCAGGCCATCCAGGGAGGTGGGGGGGCCCTCTGAATGGGGACTGGCAGCCTTCCTCAGGATTATGCTTATGGTCAGCTCTCCATGCCTAGGCCCACATTAGCTATGGCCTGATCATCTGCATAAGCGATAATAAATAATTTAAAATTCAGGCTGGGTACAGTTAAGCCTCCTGTTAAGCACTGTATGTGTAAGAAGTGGGGTAAGGGCAGCCTTATAGAAGGCGGTCAGTCTGGTTATGCTACCCCTTAGTGAACATACGTAGTCCGAGCAAGAGTTAAAAGCAGACTTTGCTCAACAGTGAGAATGTTTATGGTCTTCTATGGCATCTTGTGAAATTAAATAGAAGTCTATATGCAGGGAAGAGATAACTTCAGGTGCCTCAGCTGTCTTGGGTAGCAGAGGACTCCCACTTGGAGAGGCTAACTAGCTCCCAGTGTTCCCAGTAGGGACATGTTTATCTTATTTTCATTTGGGCTTTGAGTCAGGAAAGTAATAAAAAAATAACTCTTTTGAGTGTTTTTGCACTTTGTATGTGTTTTTACAGGAATTTACAGACACCTGAAAAGGATATTTGCAAAATGACCTATGATCCTTAACCTGCAGTACACACAATAAATCTGCCACCCTAAGCATTGCCAGCCCTTTTGAATGAAAGGCTGCATTATAACAACACATGTGTATGGCTACAGGACTGTATATCTTATTGGATCTCATACTCCAATCAACATTTAAAAATAAAAGCAAACCAATATAAAACTATCTACATAAGACATAAATTGTCTTGCAATGATTTGGCTCTCCCTTCTCCCTCACCCCTTTCCACCCTGACTGATGGCTTTATTATACAAAGGACAGTAATAAACCTCATAGCTAAGGCAATGAACTTCTTCTCTCACATGTAAATACCTCCTTGGAGGATACTAGGTATGGCCAACAGAAGACTAATGACTTTTTTCCTTCATTTATTCAGTGTTAAGGAAATAACTGTTCATCAAAATGTAGGCTTGGATGTGATAGATTCACAGTTTGTATCTGGACAGCAAAACAGACTTTAAGTGGGAGAAGAAACCAGTTAACATCTTTAAAGAGAAGGATGTTGCCAAGCACTGTGGGCTTAAGGCAGCGCTATACGAGTAGCTTCTGGTTAACTTTTTGATTCAGCCTTTTGGTTCATCAGAAGACCTGAAGAAGAATCTAAATATACAGTCAGATCAACCTAAAATAATTTTTACTTCTTTTCCCTCATCAAAGGTCCCTTCCATATCTCTCATTTCATAAATTTGGCTATATATCTGATGAGATAACATACATGCAGAGCTATGCTCATACTCCTCTCACGTATGCAGGGATACACTGGATGCTCTAATATCAAGAGCTGTAAACTACTGTGAAGAATATAAAAAGGCAAAGAGAAGCCCCCACCATCGGATTTTGTTTGACCTCACTTGGCTGTTATGCTGATATTTTTTATATGAGCACAATTTTGATGTAACTTCTAAAAACTAATAAACCAATGAATATTGTTAATAGCCTATAGAATTTTTTGAACATTGAAACCATTTTCCTTGGAGATCATTGATGATTTTGTTTTGACTATCTAAATATTTTGCATATTTTAGTATTTAAAATAATCACCACGTAGAGGGAGGCTTTAGCATGGCAAAAGGACTGATGATTGACCAAAAATGGTTGTAGTTTTTAAAAATGTCTCAACATTTCCTGCCCAAAAAACTTGGTGGCAATAGTCAATGTTTCCTATGAAGCAGTCTGCTTTAGACAAAATCTGCACATTGTGCCAAGAAACCATGCAACCAAATTTTTCAGCCAGCTGTCAAGGTCAGGCAGACTATTTCCCAGAAAAGTAAGTGAAGAAAGAAATAAAAAGAAACCAGTCTTACAAACAAATGCTGCCCATATTGAGCTGTACCTTGAGAAGGCTTGGCCATAGGACTGAAGAGACATACTCATGCTCTCCCTGGGCTTCTGGTGCAGCAAAGGGCTCACTGGCCCACCAGTTCAAGGGTTCACTGCAGTTTGTGCTGTCCTGTGGAGGTGAAAGCTGACGGCCCTGCCTGCCTTCAGGGGCCTCCCTCAGGTCCCTGTGCAGAGAGGACCCCAGGGAAGCTTCACACCCCCCTCACCTCCATCCTTTGCCCCCACACACCACTCTTACCCTGGCATTTTCCTTAGTGGGCAAATGCATAAAAAGGTGGGTACAGTGAGAAACAACCCCAGTCCTGATTTCAAGATGCACATCTCCAGGTGGGACAGCTTTCATGCCAGTCCTCCTTCCACACAGAGCCATTTAATCTCTGTTTTTAAGACATTCTCTCGAAACTTCAGGGGTGGTGAAGAAGGAGAAAGCAGGGGAGGGGATAGATGGTTCTGCAGTGCTGGTTGGGGGATGCAGTGTGGGGTCCAGGCTGAGCACAGGGATGCTCCCAGCCTCTGCCAGCACCTTGCTCACTTTCCCGCTTTGTTAAGAGAAGAGAAATGGCTGAAGTGATTTGCAGTCTCCTCCCAGCTTTCCTGCAGGGTGAGGCTCTGAACACTGGCCCAAGAAGGCCAGCAGCGTGTGGGGGGCTGCCTGTGTGCAGCCCCTGGGGAGGGAGCGCTTCTGGGCTGGGTTTCCCAGCATGCGCTGCCCAGATGTGCTGCACCGGGCATGTCAGGATGGGGCTGATTTACTGCATCTGTACAGGCCATCTGTAGGGTAAGAGAGAGCCTGTGTGATAAACATCCCAGCCACGCAGGCCTCATGGCACGTGCATGGCAGAAATGATTTATTTGCAAGGCAGTGGCCCTGTGTCCAACATTTCTGGATATCCAGTAGAGACATAATGCCAGCTGGGCTGCTGGAAAAATATAAAAAATCCTCAATCCTACCTATGCAACATTTCCAGAAAGAGAAATAACCATATGCATGGAAAGCCACTGCAGTACTGGTGTCACCCTCATGCTGAGGGTGTATTGCTGGGACCCATTCAGGCAGCTCTTGCTTGCATAAATGGCTTGCCAAAACCACTGATGAACCTCACTGGAGTCCTTGACTGCAGGATTTACATCCCATGTGTTTTTTCTTTCTCAGCTCAAGGCATGCATAACTCACTAGTGCATGTGGTTTGACAATGGCAGACGGAAGGAACTGCTATCAGCCAGCTGTTATTCAGCATGGCCTCTGCTTCCCTCCCTAATTAGGAGGAAGTAGCACCCCAAAAGGTAAGAAAGCAATCCAGGGGAGATGCAGCAGGCAGCATTGGCTGTACAGATCCCTCATCCCAACTCCAGCACTGAAAGGCTTTTTAAAGCAAGTGTCTTAAAAGGCTGCGGGGTCCTGGCTCTGAGTGGCCGAGGATGTATTGCTATTTATAATGGTCGGTGGATGATTCACGGCTTCGCACTTACACCATTAAAGGCAGCATTAGCACCAGGACCCTTTATGCAGCAACATTAGCAAACACTGAAAAACACTCCTCTTGAAGGGCTTTCTCACCTTCTCTTGATTGTGAAATGGTCTCTTACACCAACCCCGTACATTTCAATTACCATACACTGGTATTTCTACCTCTTTCCCAAACTCATAAAAATCACAGCCAATAAACACAAATCACCACCTGAAGGAGTCGGTGCTTTCTTCCCACTTTAATATACTCGCCCATACTTCAAAGAAACCCGGAGAGATTCTTATATCGGCAGTTCCCAGGCTGCCTAGTCCTAGGCAAGGATTAGCCACATGTGCACTTGGAACAATCTGCTCTTAGTTTGCTTTAACATGATTTTTATCCCTCTAAATCACACTCAGCCATTTGACCTGACAGCAGGCTAATACATGACCTGTTTCAGGGGAGGAGGGTGGGGAAGGGCAGAAGATTTTTCTCTTTTCTTGTTCAAAACAGAGGAACACAACACTGCACCTTGACAGGTGAGCAAGTGAGCCTTTTTTTTTTCCCCTTTCTATCCCAATGTATTTTAAGATGCCAAGACAATGGCCATGACTTAAGGCTCCATAACAAGAGACTTTACTGGGAACTACCAAGGGAGAGACAGACATCACTGAAAACACATGTAACCCTGCAAAAGAGAGGGGAGGTAACTGGCAGGCACAAGTAACAGGAGAGGGAATGTAAGTACCTCAGTGCCAGACCTATCATCAGCCTGTCCCTGTTTTTCAGGGGCCTCTGGCTGGGTTTCCTAGGCATTGATTTCACCTGCCTGCTGTAGTAGCAGGTGGGGAGAGATGGCAGGCAGGAGAGCTTGGCAGAAGTGCTGGCTCCCCAGCTGGATTTTTCTCACTCTCTCACGTTCCTACTGGAGTGCTGGGATTTGGACAATGCCAGTGCTGTGGAGCAGGAAAACAAAAGTACCTTTTCATTCAGGGCTCTTGCGCAAAGCAATGGCACTTTAAAACTTTCAGTGTTGCATGGGAGTTTAGCATGTGACTCCCATTAAAGTCAGCATGAGTCATGTGGCAAACAACCACTGAACACTTTGAAGATATACTGCAATTTATGTTTTTCTGATCTCCTCTTAAAAAAAAAAAAGAAAAGAAAACTATTGTACAGTGGGACTTCAAGAACAGCTTTTCAAAAGCCATTTTCTTTTCCTGTTTTCTCCTAGATATAAATCATGGCAGGAGGGAGCACAATCAGTTAGGCTGTTTGGTGGTGATGGCACAGCAATGCCTGAGCAAGAGGGTAAAATAGGTGGGGAAAAGAAATGTTGGTGAAAATTATATATTGATTAATCAAACCTTGTATGGAAGTACTGAATGCAAAGAAATCAAGGTGGATTTCAATACAATGGAAAAGCCTTCCATGGAAAAGCTGAAATGTTTAACAGAAACTGGAGGGAAGAGGTGCTCCTGGGTCTGCAGCAGTGCCAAACATTCCTGGAAAGATGGGCAATCATGGGAGCTGAAGGCGTGTGGATCTCCTTGCCCCCTTCCTACATGATCAGATCTAGCAGGGTCACTTAGCTTTGGTGCCACGTTTGGGACTGGTGGCACCCACTGTATGGACATCCTCCCAGTAAGGATGAAACCCAGTTCACATTGTGTGGCTAACTGAGATCTTTCCATAAGTTCAGGCTCAAGGTTCAACTTGAAACTGTCAGGAATTTTTTCCTCCTGGCTCCCTGCTGCCACCAGTGGACTGAGGGACAATGTCTTAGTCAGAAGACTGCTTGGGACATCACCTACACATGTCCCATGCTGCAAAACCCTCCACAGGGCCATAAATCCTGTCCTCCAGCTCCACTGTTACAGGGTGCCAGGAAAGGCAGGCAGCCCGTGGTGCTGTCCCTGCTGTGGCACTGTGACACACTGCTACTGGCCAGCACTCTGAGGTGAACATCACCTATGCGACCTCAGCCTCCACTTCTTGGCACCCCTCAAGAAATTCACCTCATGGTGCTCCTCAAAAAAAAACAAACAAAACCAATCAAACAAAAAACCCCAAAACACAACAGTTTTTGCATCTTGTTAGCCCCTAAGGAGCCATGATAAAAGGGGATGAAGGATTTATCACTGCAGACGTAGAACGGCAGCTCAGTGACTATTAAATAACTACAATAGAAGTAGACAGGATTTATTTTGATGAATAGTAAGTAGAACAAATGAAAAATTCACTTTCCGGTGAGAACTGTGCACTGACTAGTGTTAGATTATATGGATAAATGGAGAAAAATGTAGGAGTGAGATGTTTTTGATACTTTCTTGATATTTTGTTTTGACAGTTTCAGAATAAATTGTTTCAATGCATTATTTTACCAGAATATTTTCTAAAATTCACTTGAATTGAGAAATAATGAAAAAAACAATCATATATTATCCTGAGCCAAAGGGTGGGGATTTTTTCTCTTTTTTAATTTAGTTACTGAACTACTGGAAAAAAAAAATCCATTCAGGTAAGGCTGAGCAAAATCAAGGTTGATAAGAGACCTGATTGCCATTCATTCATGTCCCTGCCTGGCATATAAAATGTTTTCAGGAAATTAAAACCTCCATAATGGCATAAATGGAATATTGCTTCTCTGCACTCACCTCTTCTAATGTTTATTCTTCATTTTATCTTTATTTGTCCTTGTCTCACTTTTCATCTTCTGTGGTATTTTTTTATAAAAGATATTTTGTTCCCAGGCAGAAAGCACAAAGCCGGTGAGAATCGACATCCAAGGGAAAATGCAGTGCTGCACTACAGCAAATTCACTGAGATTAAGTTGGATATAATTTTCTTGGCTAGTGAAATGCATCTGTCCAGAAAGTAAGTGCATTGATGTAGCCTCTATCGTTATTTGCAGAGCAGAGGAATTCAAGAGGCAAAATCAAGACGGGCCCACTTGTATTTTACCACCCCAGTTACACATCTCTGCACACCAAACTTCCCAACTATTTCCATGACAACTGATCATAGACTGATCTTTTTCCTCTGTTGGAAGTGAGTTTATAAACCAGGGACTTATGAAGTATCATTGTTAAGAGATGCGTCAGGATCAGAGGGACATGCCCTGCATTTATGAAATAACTCACGCCTGACTGTCAGGAGGGTTGGAGTGCTTTGTGAAACACCAACACTTAACATTCACACCACTGCATCACAAAATATCTCCCACTCGTGCTGGAGCCCCAGTAAGTGGTGAACAGATATACAGTGTGCTATAAATCACTCGCTATATCCTTGCTTTTATGCTTTTGTAGTTTTTTACTGCTTTACTTTAGCCGCTAGCTGTTGTCACCAAATCAATTAAAAGTTTACTTATCACTTACCACCCTTGGGTAGGGAACATGGGGGTACCCCCCTCCTTCCCCAGTGCTGGGATGTGGGGTGGGATGTGCAGTAGGCTGTGGGAATAATCTACTGGCCCTATCCCAGCAGTCTAACAGCATCCTCACCTATGGCTCTCCCACCAATGTATGCTGGGTGCTAAGCTGACATGTGGGCTCCTTGGGGCTACTCCAGAACCCAAATTAATTCCAGAATTCCTTTCTAGCTCCTGCCACCAAGAATATAGAATTATAGAATACCCTGAGTTGGAAAGGACCCACAAGGAGCACTGAAGTCCAGCTTCTGACCCTCATAGGACAGCCCCAAGAATCACACCACATTCCTGAAAGTGTTGTCCAAACTCATCTTGAACTCTGTCAGGCTTGGGTGCCATGACATGGGGAACCTGTTCCAGTGCCCAACCACCCTCTGGGTGAAGAACCTTTTCCTCATACCCAACCTAAACCTCCTGCCCCTGACACAACTTCAGGCCATTCCCTTGGGTCCTATCACTGGTCACCAGGGAGCGGATCAGTACCTGAAGCAAGCAAGAGGCAAAGCGCAGCCAGCAAATAAAGACAAGCAGCTCGAGATCACCCCCAAAGACCCCCGGTGAGCAGAATCATGGCCCCAACAGCAAAGCCCTATCATGTCACAGGAGAGCCCCAGGACATGAGAAGCCCAGGGATGGAGGGACTAAAACACCATTTGCCTGGCACTTCTCCATAAGTCACCTTGGCCCCAGCTTGGCTATGCAGAGAAACAGTTCAAAGCATGAAGGGATGGCTCAAGAGATATCAGGAGGAGAAGAGCCTCCTTTAAAAGCCATGGTTTGATTTGTAGTTCAGCAAGTTCACAAGAATGATTGTTCAAAGCCAATGGAAAGGTTAACGTGCAAATGCTTCACCCCTGAAAACTTGGGTACAGCTTCTGATTATGTCACAAGTTAAAAATTAGGTTTTTCCAATATGGAGAAATATTAATAAGACCTTTAATGAGTCCATAAAAACATTAGGATAGCTTTAGTCACTTTCTTTTAGTAACTATTAGGTTTGTACATTTTCTTAATGGAAGTACAGAGCAAGAAAAGTGCTTCCTTATGAAGAAAAACGAGGAAATGGCTGCTAAAAGTGGAATAGTCAAGGATGTGGAAATGTTGCTGGCTTCTCCATCCACGTGAAGAAATGTGAGGGAGAGTCAGGGGAGGGTGAAGGAGACTTGAACAGGGAGGGCACAGCTAAGACAAATACAAGACACTTTTGGGGGATTATTGGGTGTTTCTGTATTACAATTTCTCCCGTGAAAAATTACAAATCTAACGTAAGGAAAACCCATTTTTGTAGGATTTTCTCTTGCCAATGAATGCTTTTCTAGGTTTATTTCGGCCTGATTATATTAATGTTAGTAATGCAGTTTCTATCTTTAGTATAAATTAAGGGATAGAGGTAAAAATCTTACTGCTAAAATCAAAGGTTTGTGTTTTTTTTTTTAATACTGTCACACCATCCCTTGCGAAGAGTATCTCAAGTTCAGAAATGTCACACAAAGGGAGATGCTTTAAACTGCAGTTTTCCTCCTCCCTTTTATATTCATTTTAAAGTACTTTCTACAAGGCTGACTAATAAGTAGGGATGCAATTCCTAATGTTGACACAGCACTCATCCATACAGCTGCTGATTTTTATTTGCCTGGCACCCTCTGCCTCTTGCTGTCCCTGCTATCTGCTGACCTGTTCAGCAGCATGTCTGCATGAAGCGTTTCCAAGGCATATTCACTCTGCAGTGGAGCAGCCCTTACAACTCAACCCCCATGCAAAGAGGGTCACTGGCAAGCGAAGGCTGGCTGCCACAGAAGCCAGGGGCAGAGCACTGCACTCCTGGGACAGTCTGGGTGGCAGCAGGGAGTACCCAGGCTGTCCAGGTCCCCTGGATGTCCATCTAGGAGGGCAACAGAAGGAGCAACATGACCTAGTGTTACGTAGCCTGGTAACCAGCTTCACCAGCAGCTCAGTAACACTGGAGGAGGAAACATCATCAGTTCTCTTCCTTGCACCCTGGAAACACGCTGACAGCGCTCTGGGACACCGTGACATTTTCAGATCTGATATTCCATTGTCACCTGAGCTCTTTCCACAGAGGCCCAGGTGCTTTCTCTAAGCATCACTGTCGGGTCTGAACTACACATCCACAGCAGAGGTGCCTGCCACTTTCCAGGGCATTTTCCCAGACCAAAGCCTCCCTCCTTTGCCCAGTCAAACTAAGGTAGCTGCACAGTGCCCAGGAAGCATAGCACATCCCATGACAGCCATGACAGGGCTATGGTCTCCATGGTCAGGGCTGGAGGGCTGTTCATTGGAGACTAGGAGGGATCAGGGACTCTTAAGAAAGTAAGAAAAAAGCAGAAGCAGAATGTTCCAGGTACGACAGAAGAGGAGGAGAGCTGAATAGTCCCTGCTGCTGCTTCCTATTCTCTGAGCACCCCAGCCCAGCTGCCCCAATGACCTCTGGCTCAGCCTACCAGAGGGACAGGAGTGGGGCTGGATGGGGCTCCAGGGACATGCTGCATGAGAGAAGTGACCATGTTCAGGGGAAAAGAGGGCAGACAAGGTGAAAGCTGCCCTGAGCATGCAGACAGTTTCTGGGGACAATCTCACCAAGCACACATACGTCTTGGTGTGCCCTGAGGTGTCAGGCACTATCCGTGGCAGCGGGCTCACCAGCCCCAGGGTGCAGGAGCCAGCAGTACCCAGCTGCAGCAAGAGCACCTCACTCCCACAGAGCTCTCACTCTACATGCACATCTCCTAGAGAAAGCTGCAGCTTCACTGGCAAGGCTGACCAGCCTCTCCTCCAACATTTTCACTGTTTCCATCCATTACAGGAGTTATTTAAGCATCAGGAGCGCTGGCACAACATTCAGCCCTGCACAACACCCCAGCAGAGCCTACAGTGCTACATGTGGCCCAAGATACTGTGGAAGCCAAGTTTCTGTATCAAATCTCATTTTCTACACATATCCAGGAATTAGGAATATTACATCCCTGCATGCATTTATAGAGCACTCCCTTCCTCATACTCAGTCCCTGGGAATTACCAGTGTGGGCTGCCTAAAGAGTAGGATACAAGAGTTCACTGTGGTTCACACCTCCAGAGCTGACCATATCCCACCCAGTACAACAGAAGTGGGTAGGAGGGTGTCCAGCAAGGTGCATCAGCAAACACCCAGCTCTGCCAACATTTTGAATCTCTGACTTCACAGAGAGGGCAAAGCTTGGCATTGGGCGCTGCCGGTGGCACTCGGTTCAGATGTGCCACTCGCTGTACACCAGTCACCCTTGCTTCCTCACATTCATGTTCATCTGTAAGGCCCTGCCACATTCAAGACTCCAGCCATCAAAGCCTGCCTCCTCCTGCAGCATCCTTTACCCCCTCAAGACAGACAGCCCACCACCCTGTGCTGTGGATGCCAGGAACTGAGGCACTCAAGCCTTGCAAAGTGCAGCACCTGCAGGTCTTTTAAACTTTGGCCCTGGGTCCTTGCACCCCTGCAGAGAGGTGGGATAAGCTCAGCATGCCACAAACAATTACAGGGAGGTGGAGGACAGACAATCACTGCTCAGCTCTGTAGCAGTCAGCAAGCAGATGGCTCTCTCAGCTTGCTTCGAAACAGAGCTCCAAGGCTTAAAGGAAGGCCAAAACCTGTCCACTTTCCTGAGGGCTGGGCTTTGAAAACCTGTGCTTTATGCACTACTCTAGTATAAATCTCAGACTTGCTCACTTTCCTGCTTCCAGAGCCCTGAGCAGAGCCGAGGCAGGGCCTGCACTCCCCTGGTATACAGAGACCAGCTAACATGTCCCATCTGCAGCAGTGAATCAGCAAAATCCATCAGTATTTCCCAGCAGGATTTTGGCACCTGCTCACAGAGTGAGTCGACAGCCGAACCTGTTATTCCCCACTGCAATAATAATAAGCTTGCGTTTTCACAATGCTTTTCAGTGGAAAGTTTCCCAAAGCATTTCGCAAACAGCATGGAGCATAGAAAAAGGGCTGCTCCTGCCAAAACCTGAAGCACAGCCATTCTGTTCTGGAAAAAAGCAACGACTAAATAATGAAGAGAAACAACACAGAGCTTTTTAGGAAGCAAAAACAAATGGCTGGAGGAGTGTGGAAAGACATCCTGGAAATTTAGTTAGAACTAATTAAAAAAAAAATTGCTGAGGATATGTAACTGCTTTGGCTTTAATTTTCATTTCAAAAGGTTTCCTTTTGTTATTTGTGTGCCAGTCATAACCAGGCTCCTGCTTCCCTGGAAGACAATCAGTGATCCAATTTCTGCCTTTATTGAAAAAAATCCCAATGCTGAAGAACATTTAAATCATTTAGATGTCCTTCAGTCAGCAGAGCAGGCAGGGTCTGATGAAGGCTGCTAGAGGTACAGAAAGAGTTGCTGGGGTAATATCAGAAGCCATAGCAATTATCTTTGAATGCTCACACAGGAATAGGGTAATTTCAAAGGAACGACTAGGTCTGGGTTCAGGTGAGGGTGTCTAATGGGAGGTCTCCACATGAGAGGTGGGTGCCTAAATTTCCATCGGTGGAGACTCAGTCAGCAGAGAGTGGGGGGCAATGTACCTCGTTCTAAAGGAGATGCCAACGGGCAGCTCAGCTAAATTCCTCTCCAGGTTATGCACCAGCGTCTATTGTACCTTGTGCCATTTTGGGCTCCCTGGGATGTCCAGAGTGTTCAGATGGGCTGACACAGGAGACATGGCCAAGAGTGCCTTTTTGGAGTACCATCTGGAGGGGAGGTTTAGGCCTCAGGCACCTCAGGGGTTATGGGACAGCCCTGTTTACCAAGCTTCTTTCCACCTGGGACCCCTCCCACCTGCAGTGGGAGTGCAGAAGGCGCATGTTAATACAGATACCAAGCAGTGCACGCTTACAGTTCACTGCCTTTGGCTCACACTGCCTTCTGTCCATCAGGGCTGTTACAGCTAGAAACAGAAGGACCTTGGAGGACTGTAAATGAAAGGCCCTACCAGCAGGAAAAGGCAAGGAATATCCAAACTTCAGATGCCCCTGTGTGCTTGACAGCTTGAGCTCCAAGTAGGTAGTCACAATGGTCTGACACACACTTGGTGCCTTCAGAATGGGGGCACTGGTGAGACATGGTGGAACAGTGATTGCTGAAAATACTGCTGGGTTTGCAAGCAGTACCTTCAAATCAGTAGAAAGCATTCAATCAGCCCATCATTACATATTTTCCTGTAAATTTAATTTTCATAATATCTCACTGCACCTTGTAGGCGTTGTTTGGTTTTTTTTTTTAATTTTAGGAAGAATGCTGCACCTGGATCTGTAGCACTCCAGGAAGAACCATGTGAGAACATATATTGAATGCATTTTTGCATTTCTTAGAGATTATCAGATTATGGTTATCAAATCATGGGTTATGATTTAATTACTTTTCATTATTTGAGCTGCAGAGTTCTTGAACCTGAGAAACCTACTCCTTCAAAGACTAAGCAAAAATAAATTGCTAAAAATTAGTATCCTCTGTAAGCATTTCTATAAGCCCTTCTGAAAAAAAGTCTTTGCACATCCCCAGTGCTACAAAAGGAACAGGGTTTATTGTTCAAGAAAAAATAATCATTAGCTTTCTGAAATAAAATTACAAATTCCATTTAGAAGCAGGAGTTTTACCCTGAAATAGAGAAGGGGTTTTCCATACTTCTCTGTAAATCTTTCTTATTTCAACAAGACCTTGCCTTTAATACTGCAGTAGATAAAGTACCTGGGAAAAGCTGTTTAATAACTGACAAAATGTCAAAGTACATTTCTGCAAAACAAAGAGAATTATGATGAAATGCGTTCTAGCTTTTCTTTAACATTCTTTATTAGCATGTTCAAATATTTAAACTAATCCCAGGGAAGAAGGGGAACAGAGATTAGGTGCCAAATTAATTGATTGGTTTAAAACAAAGCCTACACTGAAAAAAATCCCTGTCACGTGCTGCTTTGTATGCCTGCTTAACTGGTGTAAATAATTACAGATGCAACTAATTGGCCTAAAACGTTACCAACCAATAACAACAGTGGAATAGCAGGATTCCTCAGAGGTACTGGTTTGAGATGACATCTCTTTTGCATGCTGCCTGGTTTTGCTTTTGTAGTCATACAAATGTAGGCTTAGTTTAAACCTCAGGAGGTCAGCTAATTTTATTCCATCCTCCTGTCCTCAGGCAGGAGTGAACATCCATTACTAAGAGATATGTGTCTTGTGTAGCCCTAAAACACTCTACAGTCAGTCTCAGTAGCCCCTGCCAATTCTTAACAATCACTACATTTAACCTAAATCTCTCATGTTGCTATTTAAGCTGATAATTTCTTGTCTTGCCTTTGGTCATGATAAAGAAATGAGCATCATTCTACTTATAGCAAGTTTATACAGATTTTAAGAGCTCTGAGATCCCTGTCTTCTCCTCAGTATTAATTTTCAGGAAACAAATTACTCAGTCCTTACCTCCTTCCCTTTGACCCATCCCTCCCTTTCATCCATCCTTCCATCTACTCATCCACCATGCTGAATTTCCCAGATGTCTCACAACTCTCTTTTCATTGTTTGTGTTCTCTGTAATGTATCTGTATCTTTCTTTACCTGAACCTCCCAGGTCTGAAGAACAGGGACCAGCTGAGGCCTTGACACAATCAGGTAGAAATCTATAATGGTCTTCTCTGTCATGAGCTAACAAGGCACAGGACATGGATTGTTGCAGCTAAGGAGTTGTGTTGCGTGTGGTTTTTTTCACAACAGTATCACTTGCTAATACACATATCACTTATCAGTAATTCAATTTGGTTTAATTTGATATAGAAACTATAGATTTCTTCTGCATGTGTGATATTTTTCATTGTCTCGGCTCAGTGCTATCTATTGACTTAAAGTAAGTTTATTAACCAGCTATGTATTCCCTTTTCAAGGGCGCCATTTAGCTCATGTCTCTCAAGTATTCTTATGAGTGTAGCATGTTGATATACAGGGAAAACTGTAAATTCCACATCTCCTACAGCTATTGTGCATTTGCTTTGCCAGTCACTCTGCCAAAGAAAACTATCAGGTGGGTTTCATGTAGTTCATTTTGAAGAGACATAGGATGGCTTGCCATTGATCCCCTGATTTTCCTCTATTCTAGCATAATGAAGAGCTCTAGAGTGTGCCAGTGCTATCTGTGTTTTGGCTTTAAGGACATTCATGAATGATGATGAAGAGCTGAGTTTGTTAGGTCCTTGTTCTCAGTCAGCAAGGTTGAGGATGTTAACACTTATTTCCTACATCCAAGCTAGATGCTTCCACTTGAGACTCTAGGCTGTTTCAGAGGGGAGGATGATTATTGTTTTCCTTCAGAGACAGCATGCTCATCCAACTCCATGCTAACAGAAAGGTCAGGACTAGGCAAGCTGCAATGAGGTCAGCCATGTTTCCTGTGTGCTGGCTGGAAGAAACATGTAACTTCATCTTTTTCTTTCTGTTCAGTGTACGCCTGGCTGCCCACTCTGTCACTCTAAAGTGTTTCCCTTAAGGATCCTTTGTTCACCATTCACCTTGAAGGAAGGGTCTGGTACCTGCTTTGTGGCTGAAAGTGCCCACAGGTTAGTATCTAGATGCCTGTGATACTTTATAATACTACAGGACTCTGCATAACAGAAGCACTTGTTTTGACAGTCTTCTGAGGCCCCTTTCAAATCCCACTTCAAATGCCTTGAAGAAATTAGTGCTGGAAATAGAAAAGTGAGAAAACCTTAATCCAGAAATGGGCATGCAATGATGCTTCGGCAAAGAATCACACAAGCATATCTGGGGAAAAAGCAAAGTCCTAGGCAAGATCAGTATTTGCACATTGTGTCATTTCTAATGGTTTACAATGCTGTGACTTGTATGGATTCTTGTAACAGAGAGAGGTTTAAAAAGTGGTTCCTGAGGAGACCCTGCTGGATTATCTAGGCCAGTTTCTGATGAGTTAGGAAACCTTGGACCATGTAAGGATATATAAAGTTCAGTGTATGTGGATCTGAGATGGGACCTACAGTGAACATGAGGAAGTAGGTTTGCATCTTTTGGGAAGCAAAGAAGTGACAAAATGAGTCTTTAGCACAAGTGTATAAGAAAAAGTGGAATTCCTTAATCACCTTCTCAAGGTCAGTCTAATCCTTAGCTGGATCCTAAGGCCAAGTGTTCAGCTCGACCTACTAAATTTCAAATTAATCTTTTTTGGTTTGGATTTTAAAATCCATTTCCTTAGGAAAAAATCATTCACAAAGTACTCAAAAACAGAGGAAAGCTCTGAAGTATAGTTTTGTATCACTGTCTTGATGCACTCAAATTTGTCTCCTATTAAATTCAAGCAAGAATTGAATTGTGACCATACAAAATAAAGAATCATGAAGTGTGGGGTGTTGTGTTGCCAAGCACTTTGGCTTTAGCAGGCTCAAGGGCAACCTTCTCTCGTGATGAGACATTAGATGGAAGAGCTGCTGGGCTGCTGCTCTAGCAGGGCAAGGAATTAACCTACTCAGCCCATTAAATATGTCTATTTCAAATGAGCTTTCCTATCACCTGCCTTTTTGCCCTCCCCTGAATTAGATAGCCATGTAAGCACAAAAATTAAGGTAAGGGAGACAGACACATTAAGATTTAACCCCTGGAAGCACTTATACCATGTGGTATAAAGTGCTTTGGTAGTCACTTACTCTAAACAGCCGCTGAAAACAGGCCATGTGCATCCTATAGTTTGTGCTTTCTTTTGCATTTCCAGTAAAAAACCTGATGGAATTCCACAGCCTGATAAGTTTTAACAGGTCCTTTCCACTGACTCCAGAGTCTTGAGACAGTCTGGCCCGTCCCACTGAGATGGCACACACCACCTTGAGCTGGAGCCATCAGGCAGTTGTTCATTGTAGAATGGTCGGTGGGGTTTAGGATCACACCTCCTGAGTGCCAAAGGTCATTTCCCTCTTCAGAGAGCCTGAAAAAACAGAGATGTGATAGTGGGGGTAGTGCTTGGAATAAGGCAGCCCAAAGTTCAGGGCCTCGCTTCACTTGATTCAAACAGGAGCCTTGAAACAAAAGGTGCAGCTATGCTGTGCTGTGAAAAGCAGGGTGGGAAGCCCCAGGCCAACAGGATCTACCTCCCTGCCAGAATGGGCAGGTTTTACAGCTGTGTCAATAGAAAGCTGCACCCAAACTGCTGGCCCCACTGGGCTGCAGGGCTTGCCAAGGTAGGCACTTCAAACAGTCTTGTGTTTGAGCGGAAGGTGTGTCCATGGTGGCATTTCAGACTGAGATGGTCTAACATAAAGCATCCTCATCAAAATGTTTAATAGGTAACAAAAGGCTCCCCTGTTACCTAAACATTAGTGTTTATTATCAGCTAGTATGCCATAGAGACAGTAGGACCCCAGCTGGTGGCCCAGGAGAACACGGGTCACTCACAAATGTGTTGCCACATCTGCCAGTCTCATGTGGATCTCATCACATCCACATCATGTGGGTGTCTCAGCCTACGATACCACAAATGTATTTAGACACCCATGGTTAGCCAACTGTACCAAACCCTGGATTGCCATTGATAGCAAAGTGGAACTTAACTGTTCAGTTCACATAGACCTATGCGGCAATTTCAAACCCAATCACACTCACCGTCTCCACAGGTACTCTGGATTACCCCCTTTAGACTAGCTTTGGTATAGTCTGTAGCTCACTCCACTAGATGAGCTAGAAATTACCTCAGTCTCTCAAGCCATTGCCCCAAAGAGGCCCCTCCACAGCTTGAGCAGAAATTCCATCTCAGAAGTGGCAGATTTTACCTCTGTATCTTTTGTTTCAGCAAAACATGTTGGAAAACTACTATCTGAATTTCCTTGAGGATGCTTGAGAATGGCACTGATTTTTTAGAGGTTATTGCCCATGTTGAGGTTGCCATCACAACCAGCGCTCCATCCCTCAATTGCTCCCTTCACCATGTTGTTTCAGAAGGACAGAGGAGCTGGCCATAGACCCAAGATTAATCCTTCCAGCATTCCCCATGGGAATGGGGATAGGGAGAATAGGCACAGACACTGGCTGCATCAGTGGGCAGGGGCTTCTTGGAGAACGAGGTGGTGATTTGGGCAGAGGGCACAGCCAAAGGACGTGTTTGGACAAGAGCTGCTCAGAAGGGATGGCACTTATACTGGCGTCCTTACTGAAACAGCCAAGAAGGGTGTTTTTTCAGCCATAACCTGAGTGTTAACATTGTTGTCTGCTAATGAACTGTATCTTTTTTAATCTTGCAGATGCCCAGATATGTAAAGCTGCTCCTTAAACTGCTCCCGGATGAATAGGTTTTAAGTGGTTACTTCCTTAGCACTTTACATTCCTGGGAAACCAATTGTTTTTATTTCAGAAGCTGTGAATCCTACAAAGACTGTTCCTAGCTCAGAAATGTAACTGAAAGCATAAGTACTCTTAATTAGGAGCACGATCTAATTGATTAATTTTACAAAAATATGAGTTCCAAATTGAAGCAAGGTAGAAGCTTTCATTGCCTTGACTGCCCTAAAGCATGAGAGTTTCCTTTTTAACATTGCTTCTCAATAAATATTCTTTTTAATGAATTCTAGGAATGTCTTGCGCATTGTTATAATTTTATCAGGCTATGCTGAGACATTTTTGGTTTTTTCCTTGAGGGGCTTACATGGACATTCAAGGTACTTGATCTTTGGGACGGGTGATTTGAGAGGCCATCTGATCTAATGGGCTGGGCACAAGGCTGGGATGGTGAAGACCCAGGTGCTAATCTCCATTCTGTGACCTTGGGCAAATAATTTCATCTTCCTGCATTTCTCTCCTACCTTTTATCTTTCTTTAACACTCTTAATTAAGCCAGAGTGCTACAGATAATACCGATAATAACCAATTCTTCCCTTTCATGAATTAGACATGCTCCTCTTAAAATGCCACAGAGGTTGGACTATGGTGAATGTGTGCAATTACTTTGAGTGAAGACAGTGGCTTTGCACACAACCTCTCTGGATTTGTATGAGCATCTGGATTAATTATATTCTGTCTTCAGTAATTCTCTGGAGAACGAAAATAATGAAGGGTAAATACCTTCTATTAATACAGTTATGAAGTGTAAGGCAAAAAAGCTGAATGCATCATACATTTCATTAACTACTTAATGGAGGACACAACTAGTACAAACACCCTGTCCTCAGACATGCTCCATGCTGAGTTTCAGCTGATAGGTCTTCTTACAGGGAGGCAGAGCTTCCCACACCATCAGCAGTACCTCACCAACACCGCCTGGTTTTGACATGGAGACATAGCCAGGTAGCAATTGATGGGCCCTGTGATACTGCAAACGTGTTGCTGGGACCTGAAGCTGCCTGCCAGGAGAGGTTGTCTCTCTCCTACCCCAATGCTGCAGGTGCAACACCGGAGTTCATGAATCCTCCATGAGCAGCCACAACAGGCTATTTTGGAGGGATGGAGGCAACTGCCAAGCTGCTGAGCCACCATTCAGTGGCTGAGGATGTCTCCATGGAAGTCACTCAGTCAGGATTAGGAAAGTAAAACTTTCAGCAGAAAATAATATCCTGGTTAAGCACTCCTAGTGCCTAAAGTAAACAGTGGCACCTTTGTGATGAAAAAAAATCAGTAGGAGAAATCTAACCTATGAAAGCCATCTGGATGCACACAGTGGAAAATGGATCATGATGGTCTGAGGGCAAGAGGATGTGATGAAAGGTATATTTGCATTCAAACAGATAAAGTAGATGAAATGTGAAAAATCCAGAGCCCTCTTAATGCAGCTGCAGCATGTTTAGTTGAAGATCACAGCAGTGGGGCACTCAGGCACTCTGAGCCCCCCAGCAATGTTAATGCAGCCTCCTTCCAGAGCCACACCATGAATGGCCAGGGTGGTCTCTCCCTAATGCCAGCCCTCAGACAGACAATGCACAATGCATGGTTATTACTTGAGAATAGCTGTAGGAGCACTTTGAAGAGCCACTTATGTAGGACATTATTATCCAGGAAAGAATCAGAAAAAAGAGCCAGTGTCTGTATAAAAGACTGGAGCAGAGAGACAGTTCTGCCCCCTGTCTTGAGTGTGGTGCTGCTCTGCTCTTTCATTCATCAAATATGATTCGCTGCACACAGTTCACTAGGAATATGTACCATTTACAATATTTTAAGGAATGGCTAGAATTTCACCCTCAGAGGAATCTTTAGGACACAATAAGTTTTTCAGATTGCAAAATCTGCTCAGTCTGTTTCTCATCCTTCTGCTAGAAAGAGAAAAATTGATGTATTTTGCAAATTGGTGGGGTGTGTCTTTCTTTCCTTTCAGCTCCTTTTTACTAGACCCTAAAACCCTGCAAGGAGAGAAACACACACCTAGTATCTAAAAAGCCAATTGAGCAAGTGGATTGGGCTAGACAAACTCAGAGGTGCTGGCAACCTTAACTGTCCTGAGATCCTGTGCAGTGCAGTCTTGATGCCAAAGAGGTCCTACAGCTTTGCTATCCAAATACCACTATTCCCATGCCAGCGAAGCACGTCCGAACCCTTGTCTTGTCATTTCTGGGAAAATACAATGCATCTCTACCACAGAACTTGTTGTGTGCCTTTTTTTTTTTTTTGCTTCCTATTATCTGAGCAGGAATTAAGGGAAAACGAATTTGCTTCAAACCAGATTGAGCTTAAATACTTTATAAGTGAATCAAACA
Organism: Campylorhamphus procurvoides; assembly: GCA_013396655.1. Lineage (NCBI taxonomy): Eukaryota > Metazoa > Chordata > Aves > Passeriformes > Dendrocolaptidae > Campylorhamphus > Campylorhamphus procurvoides. The sequence continues at coordinate 60,572 of WBMV01007620.1, read as the reverse complement.
GTCCTTCAAAGCTATGCAGACATGTCTAGCTCCAGCTATTGCAATGTGTCCAATTACTTTACGCCCTGAGAAGTGGATGTAGCAATAGGACTGCTGGGTTTTATTTTCTAAGAAGCACATATTGCCCCCATCTCTGCATTGTTATAAACCCTCTATGTCCACGTAATTTTTATTTTCCGCTCAGTTAATTAAAACGTAGTCCCCAACAAAATATTCAGAATGTTTGGACTGATAACTCCTTACAGAAGCAATCACAGCTGTCTGAAGATGGGGAGGAGGGGTGTGCCTCACGTGTGTCACCTCCCTCTGCAGCAGACAGGGCTGCCTAGTGCTAGTCCTCAACTGTCTGCTTCCTGGCCCACATCTAGGCATCCAGCCCCTTCCAGTTATCCCTCCTGGTCTCTGTAGTCGTTCAACACAAAATTTCCAGGTATCTCACTCTCTAAACGTCTAAGGTCGACACGATCCTCAGGGGCAAGTCACTTTCCTGCTGGGAAGGTAATGCATGTTCACACACTATCATTTTCTTCCTTAGCCTATGCTGCTATCCTCGTCAAACACACATGCACACACACACACAGATGTGAAGCTTTTAAAAGCACAGCCAAGAACAAACACTGCGTTCATGTCAAAGAACATAAAATACCTCCGGCTTTAAAAACTATCAAAATTATCAATAAACTGCATATGCATCAAGGAACAGCTAAAGTATCCATACAATCCTAATTCTCACCCTGCTGAGAGACCAACCATCTGCCATCTCTTATTTTGTGTGCAGCCTGCTGAAAATACCACAAAACACTAGGTCTGGTTTTGTTTACATGCATATATATGTCTAGCCTACAGTACTAAATGCTGTCGTCATGCCAATTTTTATATTTTTCATGTAAGTACTATAATTTTATGATCTTGACCCATGAGATCAGTATGTAAGAGAGCAGGGCTGGCAATGCATCTAATGGCACTGGGTAATTCCCAGGAATAAGCCAGGTGCTTGGCAGCCTGGAGCAGCAGATGATGAGGAGGAGAAAGTTGTACCTGCCTTCTGGGGGAGGCATGTGAAGCTTTAAGCCACTGTCTGGCCTCACGAATACATGCCATGAGTCCATGCTTCCTTGTAATGTTTCTGGATTCTCCAACAAATTCCACCTTTTCAATCAGACCAGCCAGAGCACTGCAAACTGCACACACAAATTCAATGAAGCTGGGTCTGAAACGCTTTTCAGAGTCAAGTCAGCAATGCCAGAGAGAACAGATCCAGAATGACAGACAGGTTAGATAAAGGAAAGGAATTTGAAGGGTGAGGATGAGGTAGCGGCATATCAGGGACTCAGATTCAAACCCTTGTCCTCTATATGAGCAAGGTGATATGTCTGAAGTCATCTGCCCCTGTGCCTGAGGTCAAGTGCACCTCCTGCCTTCATTGCTAACCTCCACAAATACTTTTTGGACATCCTCTAGTGATGAAGCCCTGCTGCATTGGTGCTATAGAGTGTAAGACGGCTATGCTCAGAGGTCCAGGCCCCTGGACCCCCATGTCGTACAGGCCTTCTACCAGCACGCAGCAGGTCTGACACACCTCACTGCCTGTGCAGCCTCACATAGCTGATGTGAAAGAACAAAGGCACAAAAAGGGCTGACTGGCTACATGTCCATGGGAAGGGTGCTCTGTGCATTGCAGCATTACCTGGGGGCTCCACCACTCGTAAGAAAGGCTTATGCAAGTACGCAGCTGGTGACTGCATGGACAGGCTCTGGACTCTGATGACTATTTCTCACTCAGGTTTGCCTTACTGAAGAAAGTCTAAAACCTCCCTCTTCTCTTTGCTATCTCAGGACCAACTGAGCTGTGCTCACCCCACCTTCAAACCCATCTGCTAGAGCAGATGAAGACTTCACTAACCTTTATGCTTGGCCTCATATGCTATTTAAACCTCTGTGTGCTCACATTGCTCACCCAAGCTTCCTTCTAGGACTCCAGGATCACAAATGTTTTGTCTGCCAAGAAACATGAAAATGCTTTTCTGACAACATCATCCTGTGGAGAGTACTGGGGCATCAGAGAGGGCCTGACATGAGGCTTGCCCGTAGCTTTGTGTTCCTGGGAGGCTGCAACAATCCTTTCAGGTGCATGGGATCAGTGCTCTTGTAATGCTCCCTGAGTGGAATGTGCCATCTCATGGGGAAATTCACAGTCCACAGAGGAGAAATGGAGCCAGCCTTGTTCACGCTGGCATCTGCTGCCACTAGCTTGCATCTGTGCCTCTCTGCAGTACCACTGCAGGACCCTCCCACACTGCTCCAGCCCAGACTAGTCATCAGCAAAGCACAACACCCTTCACAAGGCAAGCATCACCTGGGAAGAGACCCCTGTCTCAGCAGGGAAGCAGAGATACTGACAACCATGTTAAATATTTGTGTCAAAGCCCTTGCTGAATATACTGAAGCCATTTCCCTTCTAACCACCTTTTCTGTGGCATCCTGGACAGGGTTCAAAGAGCTTCTGTGGGGTACAAGCCCTGCTACAAACTGACAGAGGCAAACTTATGAGTCACAATTCACTTGTCCATCTGGGTTAGCTATTTCAGCAAAACAGGGTTACACAGCACATGGTTAGGAGGAGTCACAGGCTCTTGCTGGATTTCACTGCAGTGCTCAGGCTTTGCTGTAATGACCTTCCACACAGGCCCTCAGATAACAGGCAGATAACCACCTTACTTGACCTCATGGTGAATAGCAGTCTACTGTGACTGCCAGAAATTCAATTATTGTTGAAAAATTTGGTAAGTGCAGGCAAGTGCAACAGACTGTCAACAAGTGTCTTCCATACTCAGATCTCTTCTGCTTCTCAAAAACTACATATAATGCTCAAGCAACAGGGCCCAAAACCTGCCACATAGCCAGAACATCTCTGCTGAAGTTTGATATTTTGGAGTCACTGGGAAGTAGTGAGTAATACCAGAGTTAGAAAGGTAGATGATTAAACTTACACCCACATCTTCAAAATAACTGTGAACTGTAGGTTGTTGCTATTGCAGCCACACAAAGCTGTTACAGCCCACTCTGCAAGGCGCAAATAACTTTTGTTTTCCTGTTAATAAATCCCTCAGGGTGAATTAAAGTAAGTTGACACTAGATGATCAGTGTTTACAGAAATATATATATGGTTTATTCTAGAACAATTTGGTTGCAAAGGAAAACAGGTATGTAGCCATTTTGATTGTTATTATCTATAGTTATTATATGGCAATAAAAAAGCATAAAGCTATCACCCAAGGAAATATGTAAGACGAAAGAAAGAAAGACCACCCAAGAAAATGTGTAAGGGAAAAGGGAGGAAGAGAAAGAAAAAGTAAGGTCATAGTCATCACTCGGATGTCTCTGACAAACTTGGTGGTTGTAGCTGGCGTTGCTGATGTCTTGGTCCCTGAGGGAGTGGTGGGGGGAAGAAGCCCACAAAACATAAAGGGTTTACACACCCTCAGAAATGCTCCTGGTGCATCCCTTGCATGTGTGGGGGGTGCTGGTTCTGCACAGTTATGCCGGTTTTGCAGGGGCTGTAGGTGCTGGGTTTTGCACAGTGATTTTAGGCTTGGGCAGGGGCAGGGGGGTGCTTTGTAGGCACCCCAGCTAAAAGTGAGGCCTTTCCCAGGTTAGTGGTGGGTGTTTGCACAGAGGCCCTCCTTTGACATGGCCTGGCTCATAGGAGATGAGCATCACACACCCAGAGAGTCGCCACTGGCCTTCTTTAGATAAACGTCACACCCCCAGAGATTTGCCCCTGAGTCTTCACAAATCTAACAGTGTGTGGGCCATGGCTTCCCCCCTCAGCCTTTATCTGCAGTCTCCTGGCAGGAGACTTCTTGGCACAGTAGCAATGTTCTAAGGCAATTAAAAAATCCAATTCCTCACAGTAGCCACTGTCATCAGCAAAATATGAAACCCTTTCACTCTTCTACTATGCCCAGTACATTGGCATATACCTGCTATTTATTTTCCATACCCAAACTAGTTTAGCAAAATCCATGCCAGCTTCAAAGACACTTCAAAGACGCTCCTGTAACTTGTATTCAACCAGTTTATCAACAAGTTTCCCCCTGTCACACGTCAAGGCACACATAGACATAGCAGTGTTTTCAGGATATGTCTGATGAAAAAGGAGTAGCCTGTCAGAAGAACAAATAAATATGTTAAGCCTCTTGTTTGTTCCCTCAACTTTGGTCTACTCTGCATCATACTGTTTTTGCTGAGCAGTTTGGACCACCTGAGGTCAATACTGGCAGCTCCCAGGAAGGAAAAAAAGACAGAAAGAGACACCTAAATGTGTGCCGGAATGCAGATGCTGACATCTATCATCAGTCAGTTGTTTCTGTCCAGACCCCAAAGGCCTGAAGACACATAGCACAGCAAATGTGGAAGCTGCTCTCTTGCTCAGTGAAATTCACATCTGCTGGAAAAGGAGGCCTCAAGCAGTCAGCATAAATTGCAGCAGCCCTGCATCAGCTCAGATCAGGGAATAAGACCAAGCCATCTTGGTGTAAATCTTCCCCAAGATATGCTTCACTGCTCTTTGCTCACCAACAAGGATGAGGGCATAACCGTTTTGTTATCTGTCATTATCTGTTTTCATATTTTCACAAACAAATGGTTAATATTCCCTCAGCAGGTAGTACTCTCCAAGGCTGACCTCTGGGAATGCATGAATGCCTTCATTGCAAGGACCTTTGCATTGACACTGAACCAGCTGATCTCTGTGGTGCTGGGCTGCAAAGGCAGGCTAACAAACAGAAAAGGGGACAATGAAGTTATGCCAAACATACGCTGTGCAATTGATTCCCAGGTCTGGTTTGCTATCTGTATTCCCAAAGAACAAAGGAGGAGAAAGACTTATAATATGATGAATGATACAAGTATTTCCCAATGGGATATCTTTAGAAGTTTTCTGTAAGGCATCATCTGCTCTTTAAGCCTTTACTAATATTCCATTTTCACAATTTATAGCAGAAACAATAACCACATTTTCTTTCTTTTGGAAGTATCCCTGCAGGTTCTCAAATAGTTGGCTATCAGTTTGACAAACAAATACCTTCTGGATGGTGCTCCCAAACAAGGCCTCATGAGATAAGAGAATAATAACATGATACATTAGCCCTAAGTGTTCCCCTCACAGACACAGCTACTTCCCAGCATAGAGTTGGTTCACTCCAGCAACTTGTGCAGCATTTCCTGCTGTCTCCTTCCTACTTTGTCAAGAAAGCTGGGATGGAACAAAATAGCTTTTGAGGCCAGAGTTGATTACCAGCCCCAGATGCTTTACATTCAACATGCCATCTGTGTTTTGTTTTCTTGTTAAGAGGGTTTTGTAACAGTTTTTATTATCTACTGTAACTAGAAACAACAGCAGGAAATCATGTAGTGCAAAGCAAGTATAGCGAGTGATTTGGCTTCACAGTCACTGGCCATCAATCCTCCACTTGAAACCTTTCCATTGCAGGCCTTTTTTATCCTTGCTTGCACATGTTTATGTGAGAGACAGAGGGTGCAAGTGTGGGGCAAAAGCATGCATATGGCAGAAAGACATGAGATAGCTAAAAAGACCCCCCCAAAATAAGGCGTAGCAGGGTTTGATGCTGTTGCAGATAACATTTACAGACAATATACAAACTAGTTAGCTCATTGCTCATTTTTCTGAGAGGGACACAAACTTTTCTGCATTTTTGGTCAGCCCAAGAGATTATCTGAGTGTCCAATTTACTCGGTCCTGTGTTCTCAGCAATTTGATTAACAGCTTCATTGATTAATAGTGATTAGTTTAACCAATGGACTTAACCCCAGAATTAATGTGTGGTCAGTAATTTAAGTGACTTGTAAAAAAAAATTAATCCTGATTGCTGTCTTGCAGTCCATTTTCCATTAAATCTTTCTTTTAAACTCTAACCTTCTGTTTCTGTACAAACCTATCACCCCACACAACTCCAGTTTCAGTGCTTGTACTCCTCTGTATACACTAAGTAGAGAAAAAAGGAGGAAGCAGCATGGATTATGATATGCTAGTATAGGGTTATTGTAAAATTGCACTCACTGCATGCCAGGGAATAGGAAATTTCATTTTCAAGGGCTCCCTGGGGGCTGGAGATAAACTACAAAAGTCACAACTTGTCATAATTAAACACTCATGCCCATTACACACAAAGGAAATTATGCACATTTATCTAGGTCATCGAAACATTCATATGGCAATACTATACATGAATGTCCATTAATATCCTGTAAGAATTTAGTGAAAGTGTTCTCCCAGAAGCAATGCAAAGCTGTCTTGGATGAAGGTGCTGTAATAGCATGAAGGGAGTGGGGGAGGGAGGGGAATGGTTAGTGTATTTCCAGCAGGAATGCAAAAGTGTTTAGATGGATATACCCACTATTCCTTCTCTGCCAAATAAAGCAAAAATATTTCAATTGGATAAGCTTTACAGATCATTATTCTATATGGTTATCAAGCAACAGCAATGGGAGTGGTTTTAAAACTGATAAACTGTAAGTGTTGTGGCATTTGGAAGTCAGCTTTGTTCATCCAGTGAAATTTGGTGTATTGGAAGCTTTTAGTTCAGAAAATATCTCCCATCTTATCTCTCAGATTTGTATTTTGAACCTCTACTTGCTGTGAAAATATGTGTGTGGGCTAACAAATAAGAAAATATTTTCCTGTAGACCTCATTGTCATCATTCATTCACTTTATTTTTGTCATCTCCTAAATGGTATACTGTAGTAGTCTCCCCTTCAAAAGTCAAAATTATATTTTTCCCTATTAAAAACACAGCAGAGATTGTTAGAAACAGCCCTGATGAGTTTGGCACTAGTATCTCTTGGGGAATTAATGGCCAGGTGTCGCTAATGGCTCTCAGCTTTGCGTCAACACTCCAAGTTACTCTTAATCCCCAGGACAGGCTCTGCTCTTTATTGCTTAATTAGAACACAAACAGTTCAATGAAAATAACATGGATGGTCTGACTCAAACCCACAAAAGAAGATAAAATGCAGGAGCTAAGGATTAAAAAAAAATCCCAGAAGAACTAACACACAGTCACCTGTGTAAGTTGGTTTTGTTTTACAGCAAACACCATTAATAGAAATGGCTGAAAAAATATTTTTTTTTTTCAGAATCTGATGTCTAGATGTTTTTCAGCTAAAAGACCTGCATTCATTTGCTTTTATTCCTAGATTATGGTTTATGCTATTTGGACCACTGCCAAGTATGTGACAACCCTTGTGTGGGAAAGTGCCATGAATTTTAAGAATGAATGAGTAGTCCTCCAAGTGTTTGTGCCAGAAGCACCTCATTCACTAGTGGTGTTTGTTTTTTACTTATATAAGATGTTTTATTCATCCAATCAGAAAAAAAAATCTTACCATATGACCCCTGAAATTTGTGCAACACCAAGAGTCATCAGGTAGAAGAACCCACAATTCTGGTATTCCATCGAAATACCGGGTAAAACTCTCAGCCAATAAACATGTTCACAGGAAATTAGGAGTAAGTCATGAACCATTTTTTAATCCAAAAGGAAGGGAGCTTGTGATAACATTTGATGCAATTCCATTTTCTTTTGCTTTCAAAATGCTTTTCAAGCTCTGACATGTACAATAGTTTGCTGTTTGAAGAAGTGTTCCATCCCCAGCCCTAGAGGTAGTAAGATCTGCCTAAAGAAGGGGGCTCCTAGAAAGCCAAATCAAATTCGCCATGAGAGTTTATTCTTCTAGATTCAAACTTTATTGTCACAATGATCTAAGGATCATTTTTATGAATATCTATAATTTTTTTCTGTATGGATAAAGCAATCCAAATTAAGCCCAGTGCTCTGTTTAAAATATATGGCTTGCAATGTATGTCTGACTGTAGGAGAAATTTCCAGACCTGAACTAGTAAGACCCATGTCTGGATGTAGATTCAAACACATGATTTTGCTTAAGATACTTTGTTGCAGCTGCCAAAGAAAGAATTTTTATTCTTTAGCTATTTGTGAATCTGGATATACACCAGATACAGTCCTACAGTAAATAGGAACATGACCTTTAGACTTTTACAGAATACCAATGCTAAAATGCAATTCAAATGATTGTTTTACAATGCATTAAAACCACCTTTCTCTTCCAAATTAGCAGATAACTCTAGTCTAAGTCACATTTCCTTCAAGAGGATATTAGTGGAAATAAATACTATTTTGTAGGGGGTTTTTTGTGTTTGTCACACGGTGGGATGGGGGGGGGGTGAAATGCAATGCAGCCATCAGTATTTTGAACGCATTTGGAAGATGTGCCATACCTATTAGCAGTGTTATTATCCCTGTCGGCAGTGCTGCTGTGCTTCTGCTAAGCTGCCTCGGAAGGCTCACATACATACAATGCATCCTGTTTCCTCTAAAAAAAATCACTTAAGATGACTTCTGCTAATCCCCCTGGCCACACAGAGTGGGCTCAGTCAGGCTGAGGAGCAGAGCCAATTTATAATCGGATCTATAGTACCTCTTGCAAGATAGAAATTCAGCTTCACGTTTGGAAAAAATGAGATGGGGTGGAAAAAAAATTGGAAGGTTTCCACAGCTATGCCTGTAACAAAGTCTGTATGAGCTCCATAGAGGCCATGACAGGAATAACACAGAGCATCTACTGAGCAATGTTAGTTACTCTGCCTTTTCTGTTGCTGTGTGTAGGAGACTGAAGTATGAGTTTTATCATTGCACGTGTACCAGAGACTTACGACTTTGTATATGCAGATTGAGAACTTTTGAGAAATGTGTTGCTTCATTTCTTTCAGCCACTTCTAGTTTTAGGAGTTTTTTTAGCATGAGATAAAAATTTTACATATTGTGAAACACACCACTCATCTGCATTATAAATTATTTCCCTAGGGTTTTCCTGGGGTAGAAGGCTTGTTCTTAAGCAGATATCTATCCAACTGTGGTTGTGTGCATTTGTCAGTTGAGTGTTCAATTACTTGGAAACTTTTAATAGCCATGTAGGACCTGAAACTTTTGTCCACCTTTGTCTGTTTGGCTACACTTCATATGCTGGTGAACAATTACTCTTTTGCCCACATGGTACTGTGTGAGGGAAATTTTCCCAAGTAAAGGGAAAAAATTAGTGCCCTCATTCCATGCACTCTATTTGCCACCATTTGCTAAGCATGATGTGTTAGGTGTTGATCTTGGAGTATGTCTCCAAGGCAAAATGAAGTTATGAATGTAGAGTGGCTTGACCTACCTATGCCTGATGAATCTACTTAGTCCGAGTAACAAGAGTTGTGAAAGGATGGTGTATGGGAATCAGGATGGCTCAGCAACCCAAATGCCCTCCCAAGACTCACCAGTGAGGCCTGAAGCCTGGTCCACTGAATCTCTTCAGCTTTCCTACATTTTTATAAGCACACTTTTGTCTTGTTATGGAGACAAACTCCCAGAAATGGAGAGAAGGCATGATTTGTTTCTGTCATAAGAGATTAGGAAGTGCCACCTCCTTCTTCTTGCCTTTCTTTTAAATCGATAGGTTTACAGATGGTATTTCCTGAAAGAAATGTGGCAGAAGAAGGTCTTTAAGAAGAAAGGCATCAAAACAGGTAAGTAGTAAGAACATGGTAGCCTCCTGCAGGAAAAATGCACCACATGCTAAGGACCATGAAGAGAAATGATGTGGGGTGACACTCAGGCAGCTGAGTTGGGATGTGCCTGCAGGGTGGAGGCCACAGGTGGGCAACATAACTCAGAAATGCACCACATGGAAAAGGGCAGGGCTTTGCAGTGCTTCAAAAGTGGGTGTAAGGCAACTCCAGCTGAGAGGAGTCAAGAGAGAGTAGTGACGGCTCAGGCAACACGAGAAGAGGACAAGCTTCACCACAGGACACTTCCCAGGCTGGAAAGTGCAGTGCCCGAGCTGCATGGCATCTGGCACTGGAACTGGGATGGACCTGTGATGAGCCAGCAGCTCTTGAGCACAGATCTGTGGGTTGCTGAAGAAGTTATTCCTGTGTGTCTGTTTTACAATAGCATTTCCTGAGAGTTAACATGCAGTTATAACATGTATGGTTACATGCTTTCATACATCATCAGTTGTTTAAGTTATATCTGCATAAAATGAGTGTTCAAAATACTGAGCGGCTGTGTAACCAAGAGTTGAACAGACCTAAACACTTCATGAAATACTAACAAAATAGCTATAAATCTCAAGCTTAAAATGCCCTGCTCAATACAAGCAGAATATTTAATCTTACTTTTTCCTCAGGACACACATCATTAACTGCTAATCAACTCAAGCTTCAGAAATCCCTGAGCACTCTTCTCAGTTTTCAAAAATACAGGCAAGAAACAAAGTACTTTTTATCCCACCCTCAGCATCGGTAACAGGTCCCAGAGGTGTCCAGGTGCAGGCGACATCACTGCACTGCACACCCAACCATGCTGTGCTGGACATACTTTGCCTGTGTTTTATAGGACTTACACAAAGCCCTCCAAGTCGACAAAAAGAACTGCTCCGTGGCACAGAGTGTTGTCCTGCAATTAGGCAGGGCCTGGGAAGCTGAAATCAGCAGAACTCTCCTGCTCTCGTGCAGTCTGGGCAGGAGGGTGTAGGGTCGGTGTGGGCAGAGCGCTGTGCAGCTGCACAGGTGGGTAGGAGGTGGGGAGGGCTTGCTTTGCTGAGCGAGCTGAGCTGTGGCATCAGGCACAGAGCAGATCCCTGTTGCTGGAAGTCTTTATTTCCCTGCAGGAATCAGATCTGGGAACGGTCACCCTTTGTAGGCAGGGACTGAGCTCATGCACACCCACTGCAGCGCCCTTATTTGTAAGGGAGGGGTTGCTATTTAATTAGCCCGGCGGGATATGCCGTACATTTCCACGGAATGAGAGAATGCTGTTTTGTTAAAAAGCATGCTTGCAGGTGCTAACAGGAGTAATTGGTGGATTCCCCCCAGCATAACGTTTCTGCTGGGGAATGTCTGCCCCGGATCCTGGAGCCTCTCACATCCCTGAATAAGTGCGCTGTGCGTGCCCCTGCAGCCTTCATTCTGCAGGCTCTTGTTTCAGAATTTTACTCAGATCTCTGATTAATTGGGAATATTTTACAGCATGAACACAGTCCAGAAAGCAGGTTGCCTTCATTTGAGTTCACAGTGTGTGCCAGAGAGCTTGGCCACTTCTTTGCACTTCATCCTCCTCCTTCAGCCTTTTCTCCTCTGCCTTTTCATTCCACAACTGTTATTGCAGGAGACTGCTGATTAAAGTGAAGGCTCAGGAGTCAAAATATGGCAGAGTCTACTCTACCAGGTGCAAGGAGACCCAGACCATCTGAGTAGGAGATACGTGGACAAAGGATTAGATATGCAGGAGGGGCACATGCAGCAGCACTCATGCTGGACTCCTCCCAGCTTCAGAAACAAGCGTGAAGTGTTTATGAACACTGATGTGTTCATAAATCCTGGCTACTGGGCTCAGCTGCCTGAGCAGTCTGTGGGTCTGAGCTGGCATCGGTGAGGCTGCAGCTCAAATACTGTGTTCACTTTTGGGTGCCTCACTTCAAGAAAGACATTGAGGTACTGGAGTGCATCCAGAGAAGGGCAATGGAGCTGGTGAAGGGTTTGGAACACAAGTCTGCTGAGGACCAGTTGAGAGAGCTGGGCTTCTTTGGCCTAGAGAAAAAGAGGCTAACAGTGGACCTCTGCAACTATCTGAAAGGAGGTTGTAGCAAAGTGGGGATCGGTCTCTTCTCCCAGGTAACAAGTGACAGGTTGAGAGGAAATGGCCTCAAGGTCCACAAGTGGAAGTTTAAGCCAGATATTGGAAAAAATTTCTTCACTGAAAGGGTGGTTAGGCATTGGAATAGACTGCCGATGGAAATGGTAGGATTGCCATTCCTGTAAGTGTTCAAAAGAAATGTGGATGTGGCATGTGGGGACATGGTTTACTGGTGGACTTGGTAGTCCTGGCTTAACCGTTGGATTTGATGATCCTAGTGGCCTTGTCCAACCTGATTCTATGATTAATAATAAACCTGTCCTTCACTATATGGATGGACAAGCTCAGATCTCCATAATCCCAGACAACTCTCACCTCTTCACCCTCTGCCCATCATTTTGCTGGAGGGGTCTCCAATTTCTGGTGTCCCACCCAGTATATCCTTTCTCCAAAACCACAGCAATGGTGGTACTGCACTGCTAGAAGCACCTGCTCTCCCAGCAGCCCCTGAGCTCCAGACCAAGCACAACGCAGCATGCTCTGCCCACACCCCTCCAGGTTGGCCCTATCTGCAACAAAAGGGCTGAATCCGTGCTATGTGACACACCGACCTGTTCATCACGATGTCCTGGGCTCCTGGCTATCAGTCCAAATCAAGGAGCCAGGCTACTGAGCCAGCCATCTCTGCACCAAATACTTCCCTCTTAATGGCTGCCACATTGCCACGTTGGAGGGGGGAGCAGGTTTTGAGGTAAATTGGATCCAAAAAATTAGTGACCTGCATGATTAGTACCAGGTACTTGAACTGAAACTTCATCTGAAGAAGGAAGGAGTGGAGGACTCTGGAGGGCTGTGCTAGTTCTGCTGAAGAGTGCTGCCTGGACTGTAGCTCATTTCTGTGTTGGTCTGTGCTTTCTAGCTGCAGGCTAGAGGACATTACCATAGCTGGCTTTTATTTTTCCATTCTACAGGGACCTTTTAATGAGCAGGCTTTGCCTCACAGGCGTCCCCTCCTCTAAGTCAGTCTGGAGTAAGGAGAAATAAGGATATGGCCCAGAGGGACTAATCATATAAATAAGATTTTAGGATCTGACTCAAGTAATAAATGAAAGACTAGCAATTTGGTATTATGAAACCCCAGCTGCATGAACTCTCAACTTCAGCCTAGTGCCTGTGCCAGCTTCCAGCTGGCTATCAGAAATCATTTCCACTTCAGTGAGACCAATGTTGAAAAGTCCCCTTTATCCTTTTCCAAGCCGTGCCTACACATTCTAGCTGTATTTATTTTTACTACAGTTCGAGCAGAAAAGGTGGCCTGACGTCACTCCAGGAGAAGTGCAGCATTTGTTTGAACGCTTCAGACTGATGCCCACCCTCCTTCCCACCCCGAAAAGCTCAGGGCTCTGCCATTGCCCTGACCTGCCTGGGCTGCACAGGGGCACAGAGCCCAAAGCATGAACAAAAAGTGAAAAAAGAATGGAGAGGGAAAAAAAAAAGCCTATTTCACAGGTTTTTACCACAGTTTTGCCAAGGTTTGCAAGATAGGGGTCTGGCTGGGCCTTCTCACCTTTTGAATGTGTTGCAGCTCATCCATCAGGAGGGAATGGCGGGGGGCCAGGGGAGGGTTTTGCTGAGCTGCGTTGGCTCACGTCCACCGGCTAGCCTGGGCTTTATGGAGAGGGGGAACGAAATTCTCCTCTGCTCCGTCCTGTGAGCTCTGATCACGACGTTTCGGCTTTCCCACTGAGTGTGGCTTGAAGCAAGGAAGGTGGTGCAGGCTGGGTGCACGGGCACATACCCTGCTGTGGCCTCGAAGCCCAGGCAAGTGCTGCTGGAAACAGCTTTTTGTGGGAATTTCTGGGTGACAGCAGCTGCAGGACAGCTGCTCCAGAGATGGCTGTATTTCAGTGAGTGTGGGAACCATATCTATATAGGGGTGTGAAGCCTTGGGGAAACCCTTCAGGGTGGTGAGCAGGGCAGCTCTGTGGCCACCATGGGTGGCTGCCCTTGCACCAGGGCCCACTGGCACCACTGTTGCCCCTTTTGTAATTAGTAATAATTTACTGTGGCCTTTGGTGAGCTGGGGGAGGTACTGCCATTAGTGGTGTGTGGGGAGACATTGGTGGCCAGTGTCCGTCCTTCCTTCCTTCCTTCCTTCCTTCTTTCCTTCCTCCTTTTTTCCATCTTCTTTCTTTTTCTCCCTTACTCTTTCCCTTATTTATCCCTTGCTTTCTTTCCTACTTCCTCCCCTCACCCATTATCTCTACTTCTTTCTTTTTTTTTTTTTGGGTGGGGGGTTGGTCAAAATAAGCAGGGTCCCTTTCATGGACTGTGCAGAACTGGAAATCTATTTTCAAGCCTGAAGTGTGATACACGCACAAAGCTATCTGTGGAGAAGAATAAACTACAAACATTCATATAATTGCTGATCTTCTTTCAATGGCTATTAAAATAGTCCTTCAGATAGATGGTGCTTTTTAATAAACCAAGAACCCTCTCCCAAGACAACCCGAAAATAATTCAGCCTCTTACTTCTGACATGCTATCACTGCTGCACACAGAAACCCAAACACTTTCTGCTTATGTGTGTACAGGGACAGCAGGACACTGGCAATGGCTGGATGGCCGTGCCACCTGCAGGTTTTTCTGGACTGCTGCTCAGGTTGGCCTAACTTTGTAGTAAAGCTGCCAGCAAGTTCTCCTGCCAGCTGCAGCACAGCCCAGTTCCAAAGCCATGCTGCAGCTTGCCTTTGAGCACTGTGACAGATTTCCCCAAAGTCTATCAAAGGATCAATGGTGTTTTAGGAATGATATTATTTCTGCCAAGGAGAGCAATCAGCTGTTTCCCAGCATTCAGAACAGGTTCTCCTTCGCCTCATTATCCATAACATCATTAGCTACAAAGCAGCGTCTTACTAATAACTGGCTTTCGCTTATTACTATGAAATTATTCTTCTGTGCCATGTGCCATCTGTATTCCTCTTCCAAAAACGTGCTAGGGACTCCATTACCGGCATCCACAGTTTATTGGGATCACAGCACACAGATCGTGCTTGAAATGTTCCTATTCACATGGGCATAACATGTTAGAATTCAGAATAAACTTCAAAACACACAATGAAACAACAGACGAGAAAGAACACTCCCTTTGTGCTTTAGCATTCCCTTCTTTATTGACAAATGCAAATTCACTCATGCTGAGCTGCCCCGAGAAGGCACAGCCACCAAACCGAGAGCACTAACACTAAACAGAAATTTCCCCTACACTTCTTTGCCTGTGACTAAGTTCTGCTAAAATCTTAAAAGAATCATAACCAAAAGCAAACTTGTAACCATTGCGGTGCTGTCAGAGTCAATACCTACTGGGCAATAAAGAGCACACAGACATTAAAGTGACTCCATGCCAGGAAATATAAAGGGTTGGTAGCTGAAAGTTGTGACTCAAGGACAGACTCAACAAGCATCAAGGGAATAGTGAAGGTTCTCCCTCCTGTGGAGTAGGACAAATTTAGGGTGATTTTATACCACAACCCCATTAAAACCAAGAAACATTAATTCCACTGCAACAGTGTACAGACAGAGCTGGCAGATCTCCAGAAGGAAATTATTGTGGGGATCTTTGATGCTATGTGGCATCTATATATGCTCATGTATAAGGAGAAGGCAAAAGGAGTGCAACCACTGAAGGACAAATCCTAAATGAACCAGGTGGAAGACTGGGAGGAGGATTTGGGTGTGAGGCTAAAAGTAGCATATGCACTTGTTTTTAAGGTGTATGTTCACAAACAGAGAGGCATACATACACATTTAGGATAAAAGCACACTAAAAATATTTAACCCACAGGCAAGGTCTGACTTAATCCCTGGTAGAGCTCCACTGCCCAGCCTGCAGTAGCTGGCCACTAAGTAAGTTTTGGCTACAGCTGAGCAACTTGAGAGATGCTTAGATGCTAACAGAGCCAGAGCAGACATTTTGGGAGCTAAGTAGGCATAGAGAAGTTTGGAATATGTTTCATTTCTTCCAAATGACTTGTACACCACCTTATTCTGAGAGACTGCAGGCCTGGTGAGTAGTGGCCAAAACCTTTCCAAGGATACCACCATCCTGAAAGAAAATCATGTTGCTGAGGAGCATAAATGCAGTCAGAATATGGATCAGAAGAATGGCTCTGGTTTTGTTACTCATTATCAAGAATATGGTAGGGAATTTGCAAGTGCATTTTGTGCCTGGGATGGTAAGCTCTGTGTGAGCCTTCAGTACACATCAGAATGGCAGATTACTTGCTGTGAATTAGTTCTGTGTTACTTGCTCACACCTTCTATCATCCTGCACACACACATAGGAGTACCAGTATCTAGCTTAATCTGAAAACTAGGTATCTCATAAGAGTCTTGGTTTCTTCCCTAAACAGTAAACAGAAACAGACGCCACCAAAAGGTTACTCAGATCCCTTCAAGGAGCTGCTTTCTCTCCTTACAGTAACAATAGAAGCTGTTAAATATAAATAACCAGCCCAAGTGCCCAGCTTTGAGGTCAAGCGAGTTGAATTCCACACACAATATACAATATTTATATTCATTTTCTCGCTTTATATAAAAATGTGCATCTATTGTAGTGGGGGCATATGAAAGCACACACATACACACATGGAGAAGAGGAACTGGCATACTGTGCAAGGCTAAGGCATCTCAAGCCTTCTTCCTCCACATAGTGCTGGCCAAGGCACCCATCAGCATTGAAGGGCTATGACCAGCCTGACTTGGCCATGGAGGATGGGGTACTTTCCTGATCTGCCTGAAATTAGCTCAGGGCCTACCACAGAGACTGCAGCATTCTCATTTTGAAGTATTTTCTTTCTTCTTATGCCTTGGTTTTGTGATAAATCAAATTATTTGGCTGTTATCTCAATCCTTCAACATTAAACAATTCATTTTAGTGTTAGGCTTTTATGATCAATAGAAAGCTCTTAATCAGAGCTGCCAGCAGTGCTCCTTTTATTTAAGGCTCACAAAGATTAATGAAAATGTATATGATCTCAGTTGTGCTAATTTTTGCTAGCTATGCCAGGTACTCTCAACAGCCTGTGAGGGTGACCGTCTCTGAACCACTTTATGCATCACCATGGACATGCTGACCAATCTCCACAGGCAGGGATGTGTTCCCAGCTCCACATCCACTCACCATGTGAGTCCAAACACCCACAGAGGACCATGGGCTATAGGATGCTAAGTGAACCCAGGATCTGCCCCTGAGGGAACACACATTGCTAAGGGTAACTCAATAAACGAAAAAAGGAAGCCCGGGCTGGATGAGTTGGCACATCTGGTGAACAGAGAGGGAGTAAAAAGGAATAAAAAAAAGTTTTAATTGAATTTATTCATATATTCACATCGAAACCAGTGAGAGCCTAGAAATGTGGGATGCCACATGAAAAAGAAAGCACATTGTGAGCTCATTTCTGCCAGCTTTTGGAAAGCAGCACTACTAGTATTAGCAAATAGAGGCTTCAGTCACTGCACCTCAAAATAGAAATGACCAACCAGCTCAGAAAAAGTTAGTATTTCTTCACTAGATTATTTTAAGCAAACATTCCAATTTTGATTTCACCTGTTTCTTACTGTTTTGGGGAGTAATTTGGTGAGGTTACACCCAAGGACAGAGCAAAGATGACCTTACCACTGAGTGAAGACAGTGGTGAGCGGGGCTAGTCCTGTTAAGGAAAAACCCAGGATGGGTCAGACCACAAGCTGACATATGTATACTGCATCTGAACTGAACTCCTCACGGCGTTTGATGAGTTTTGTCAAAATCTATTCTGTAAAGTTGAAAAAATGACCCTATGTCCTAAGAAACTGGTGAACTTCGGGGGAAACATCATGCTTGCAGCTAATGTGTTTATGGGTACCCTCAGTTCTCTTGAGGCATTGTCAGGTTATCAAGTTAAATCTGAGCACTTTGGCATGCCAGCACATGGTGTTAGGTACTGCTGCTGCTGTATTTCCAAGGATGTAGACACTGCCATCCATTGGTACAAGTCTATCACTTCTGTGGATTTCCAGCCTCATTAAAAAAATTGGAATTTAAAAGTCAAAGACACAAGATGCATGAACGGAACAACAATCTGGTTTCCATTTAGACATAGTAATCATCATCATCATCATCTAAAAAGCATACCAGAAATTGACAAAAATCATGAAGCAAAAAGTTTTAGAAGTAAATGGTTGGTAGTTACAGGGCATGACCAGAAGTCATGTGATCATTCAATGAAAATGCCAGGTATGTTCATCTGAAAAAGTGGCAAGTCTTGGAGAAAAAAAGCTTCTAAAGAGACTAACATCATGTCTGCTAAGTGAGAGAGAAGATGGGACTCTATAATAGGCAATGCTGACAACAATTTGTGTTTTATTTGTGCCAAGGAAAATTAATTTGTTTAGCTTATTCTCTCCACTGACTTCATAGAACAAGGAGAAAAAAATTCACTAGTAATTCCTAGGGAAGATTTTTTCCATCAGGAAAGGTGATGGTCAGTATTCAGGTGAAAGCATAAGTGGTATCCATGAATACCCATCCCTTCTGAAAAAAAGAGAAATAGTCTAATGTATATAAAGGATGCCTTGCAATAAAGTTGTTAAAGCAAAGAGACTGGAAAATTATTCTCTTTTTTAAAACAGCTGGGCCACTGAGTCATTGTGTGGCAAGGGGCAAGTCCTGGAACTTCTTTGCATCTCAATCACTCCTGCAATTCAACTGGATGAAAGCAGAATGGATGGCAGCATGCTCCAATATTCAATATGCTGCAGATGCCACTGCTGAAAGAAGCACTCCTGGCTAAATAAGCTCACAATGCAAACCCAAAGAAACCAGGGATAGTAGTGGGCACCAGTGTGAACAGCAGGGTTTGTGTTGTCTCTTGATGCCTTTGCATTGTCATAGATCTTAATGGTCACACTACCCTATAGCTCAAAGTGCAATGGATTGGATTAGATGAGATTTAAAAGTGCTTCTATCCTGTTTTTCAGGTAATCTTTATAATAAACCGCATGTGTGTATATATATGTATACCTGTGTGTATGTAAAACAATATGAAACTCTTGTTTGTTTACTTTACATATAGCCACATACCCAAACCTGCATACATGCTGCTGACAAGAATGGTCTTCTTAATCAAGAGATTAACCCATTTTAAAAAATATTTATACATAAAACCTTATTATTTATTCCTATCACAAAAATATTCTGCAAGCTGGAATCATTAAAATAACACATGTGACATATTTTAAAGTAAATCCCTCTTCATGGAAAAATATCCTTTCAAGTAATAAATATTCAATTCACAAAATTGAGGTACACAGTAGACAAAAATATAGGTTAAAATCCTGTACAGCAATGTTGGCTTTGGGACCCAGTTCATCACAGCATTTAATTGTATGTAGGTACTTAGATCCTAATGCAGCAGAGCACTAATGCACATGTTTAATTACCCCTATGAATAAAGAACTAAATAGGAATGGGATTGCACATTTTTAGCATTCTTGCTAGTTCTTTGTGTTCAGCAGATGTTTAATGCTTAATGTTTCACTGAGATGGATATAGCCTAAATTTATTAACAGTAAGATTTAAAATTTCTTCAGAACATTCCCAGCACTTATCCTGAGGTTGAAGCTTTTTAGTTTTTGAAAACGCTTTAAATCCTGGAGATACTCTGGACTATGGCTGAAGACCAATCTGTTCCCCTGTTTCTTTGATGATGTTTCTTTTGAGGCCAGCCTGTATTGTAGCATGTGGAATCACTGCCATCTGATCATCTTCTCAGTGACTTAACAGAATGAATTAAGCATCCAGGGAGTATGAACCAACACCACAAACCTGAAATTTTTTCTTGTAGGAACCTCAGTGAGTGAATGGGCACTGGAGGACAGGCTATGTACTTATCTCAGAAGATTAGCTTTCAGCAGACAGGGCAGAATAATTAGCATTGCTCTCGAGCTGTACATGTGTAGGAGGAAAATGTAGGCAATGCTGGTGCAGAAACCAATAGAGCACACACATTATGGTTACTGTATGTATTTCTGGTCAGCCTTTACCAAAAGGAAGGAATTAGAGAGGTTAGAGAGAGGGATGAAGACATTGATCAAAAGCACAGAACCTCTTATGTGTGAAGGAAGATTAAAGAAATTAAGTTCCCCTACAGTGGTTGCAGATAAAGGCAATTTACTCCTGAGGGCAATATAACCACAGTTGGCGTGGGGAAGGTGGTCAGGGAGCAAATTTTGTTTTCTTACCACAAGAGTTAGGAGGCACCCAATGAAATAAACAGGCAGCAGATTTGAAAACTAACACAGAGAAGAAGCTGGTTTCATACTGTGCATAATTACAGCTGTGCAACTCATTGCCATAAAAGGCTCAAAGCAACTGAAAGGGGGATTAGAAAAGGTCCCAGGGGAGAGCCTATCGGTAGTCTATTAAACTGGATCACAAATGCAGCCTCTGGCTTGGCAAGTCTTGCAGTATCTGACTGGTGGAGACAGAAAAGGTGGGTGAGGTTGCACCTGCCTTTTTTAGCATACTCTTCCTCGGTGTCTGCTTCTGGCCATTGTGTAAGATTAGTTCTTGAACTAGATAAGCCTTTGGTCTGATACAGTATTTCAGGGAGTTACGTTCTTATGCACTTCTTAGGTCAAAAGGAATCTCACCTGCACTCCTCCATTGCAGAACCCCGGCTAAACTGCCCGAAGAGATGGCAAGAGGTGGGGTTAATCCCCACAATCTCCTCTTCTCTAATAAAGCTACTTTCAAACAAAGCACTGGTTCCTCAGGCAACCATGTCTCCCTGTAGGAAAAAACCCACTATTGTATGCTCTGTGGCTTCATTGTCTTGTCTTAAGATGGAGGAAAAAGGCAAGGCATGCCAACTCATTGCCTGTTTGATGGAAAAACTGAGCTTACACAGCTGAGGCGCAACTAAATTAGCATGTTGTAGTCACTAACTACAGTGACTTGAACTAGAAAGCTGGTGCCACTGACAGAGGGTCCAAGGACTGTTGTGTCTGTAGGGGACACAACAGGTCTGTACACCTTTCCACACATAGTCAGGTCTCAGAAGGACATTATCATTGTAGATGCTTTCCACTCATTTTTCTCAGAAAAGTCACCATCTGCCAGTGTTCTTTTTTAACTGGCCTCCAAAGCATAGGATTTCAGTGGGTACTGAGAAGCACTTTTTAAAAGTCACATCAGCAAGAGCAACACAACTATTTGGGCTGGTGCAACTAAGAAACACAAATTTGAAATAGAAAAGCATATTGTGAAATCCAGAGTTAAATTCTTGCCCAGGTAACAATGCACTAATTTTGGAGGGGAAGGGTGTGTCTTCAAGTTTTAAGTCAAGGCACAACTGGGGCAGAAGAGAAGATGGTGGGAATTACTTGTGATTTGATTTATTTGCAAAGTGCACTAACATCTGATCTGATGTCCCCATTCCAGATTGGTTTCCTGCTTCTTCAGCTGCTTCATTACCCACTTTCCTCATTGAAGAGATGGGTATTTTGTGCTCTAATGACCTGCTAAAGGACAGGACTAAGTCATCAGACTGAGTCAACAGACTGAGCACTTTGCTTCTTCTTCCTATTGCTCAGCTCTGCCCCAAAAGAATGTGCCAGGAGCATCTGACATTAAATCTGAACACATTCTGCTGACTGCTGCAGAGTGCATGGGTGGCTGAAGCAGGCTCATAACTGCAATTTTCAAGAACAAGCCTACAGAAAACCCTCCTTCCATCAAGATAGGTGACTGCACACCCTTCATCTGATTCAAGCACATCAGGGGTGATTTACTATGGCAGCACCCAGAGACAACATTTACAATGCATGGATGATGAGACTTTACTCAAGGAGCTCAGGTCTCACAGAAGCACCCAAATAAGTAATGCTCATGCTTTTGGCAGTGCAGACTTCCACAGGGACTGAGAAGGAAGAGAGTTGGCTCCTCAAAAGCCCAAGTCAGAGCCTGAGAGAATTCTCCCATTTGTTCAAAGGCCTGGGATCAGGTCTGATGGACATGCTAAGAAGGGACAAGACATCTTGACTATCTAGTGCTAGTCAGAAACTTCCATCCTTGTCTAAACTGTGTTTTCTGGCAGAGGTGTCTCCAGCATCTGCTGCTGTCCCTGTTACTGGTGTGTGTCCTATCCCCACTGCTGGGGACACTGTCTTTGTCCCATTACCAACGCAGGTGTAGTCCTCTCTGTGCTGCCACGAGAAAAAGCCATTTAAATCCCCTGAAAGAATAGCACAGGAGCTCACCGCAAAGCTAGCAGTTGTTTGGCAATTACATTAACAAGGCTTGGCAACAGAAAAATGATGAAACATATTCCAATGAATTGCTCTGTCCCTATCTGTGAAGGCAACAACAGGAGTTGGTTTTTTTTTGCTGTGGGGCTTGTGCTTCTCAGGCTGTGACATTCACAGACAATGCCACTGGTAATAGGGAAGAAGGGCCTTAACTTTGCTGGTGGGCCTGAAGGGAAAGCCATGTTTCAGGCAGTGTTATGGCAGGCATCCCATCTTGAGGAACACATGGTGAGGCTCTCAAGCTCACAACACTGTGTTTAACACCCTGCATTCTTTCCCAGCTCTGCCCTTCACTTTAACAAGAGATATTTTCTGTCCAAATTATATTGCTTAAGGCATAACAGATGAGAGAATGCTGTACTGGTCTTGGGCTGAAATAAAGCGCAAGCAGCTTAGAAACCAACAAACAAATGGAAAAGAGGGACCTCCTTCTTCCATTTCAGATCAGTGCACACCAGCAGTGCCATGAAAAAACAGCAATATGAGGGTCAGCAGAAGAGAAAGAAGAAACCCTTCCTCCCCACAGATCTGAGGGTGATATGAAATGAGAGCTTATTGCTATTCCTCCATGGACACACATTATTGAGCAGAAAGGCACTTCAGGGTAGGGGCTGGTGTGGTCATAGGGCTCTAGGAGAGTTTGTCATGAGCTTGCAAGTGGGAACAGGGAGGGAGCATGCATGAGCTCCTGGCTCTAAATCTGTTTTCAGGAGGTGGAGAATCTGCCTGAGTCAGGCGCAAGCTGCACAGCTTCCAGGAGGAGCAAACAGAGAGCAAAGCTTGCTGGAAGGCAGGTTTCTGAAGCAGTTAGGCTGTGATTTTAGCAGTGCTTTCTGCTCAACTGGGCAAGCCCACCTCCTTCACAGCCCTGGATGTCAACATTTATAAGTCTGGCATGGGAAAGGGAAGATCATTGGAAAGGGTTCTATGCTGCATAGTGGTGTTGGTACCAGAGGTGCCAGGATGGTAGTGGAGCTTCTCTCTGTGGGACACCTCTTCCTATTTGTCTGCAGTCACATCCCTTCCCTGCTGATTTGCCATGAGGCCATGGGCAAGCTACATGTCTTCTCTGGGCCCCAAAGAGCTTCCCAGCTGAGCTAAGCATGCCCACTGCCATCCACTAGCAGATATCGTGACTTAGTGGGTTATCACAATAAAGGTCTTCATGCTGAAAGCCCTATGTGCTGCCACTAGGCTTTGGCTCCCAAAGGCAAGCGTTTTAAATTCCAAAAGAGAAGGTAGCTGCCTTCTGCAGGACTGCTTTTATGAGTGAGGATAGCAGTCAGTGGGCCTTGGCTTAGTATGTCGTACAGAGACCTGCTCCAGCCCAACAGAGGCTTGTACAGTTGCAGTATTTCTCACCACAGAAGATCAATGAAGCCTTAGAGTAAGCCAACATTCTTCCTTGTCAAAGCACTCACTTAACAACATCCCCGAAGGACACCTTAGAGGGAATACACAAAGGGAATACACACCTTCCTTTTATTTGTCCTGCATGTAAATCCCACACCCTTGTGTGGCATTTTGTCTGTCTGATCTGGATAGACTGGTAGAGCTTTCAGACAGGACCAACATACACCCTGTACCCTGTGGTACCTCATTTGCTCACTCTCTGTGCATCATTATAATGAACATGGGCGCATCCCAGCCTTACTTTGAACTCTTCATTCTCCTGTAGAGCTACAAGTGATGTTGGAATCCACACAGACACAAGAAATGCAGGTGGGGACTTTCCCCATGGGACCACATGACCAAATTTTGCTTGTTTGGATTTCACTAGGCCCAAGAAAAGCATAAAAAGTAAAGCCACGTGTAAAATGCCCAGATAAAACCTGCCTTTTTTTTGCTGCTAAAGCAAGGTGAGAAGCAGGCAGTGGTTCCTCCAGACTTCATTCCTCCCATGCTTATAAACTCTTTGATGCTAAGAGCTGTTCAATAGCTTATGCTGGTCTGACTCCATAAGGTTTCTCTTTACCATCTGTATCATTCCCTCCCAAATCATGGTCAGAAGTGCTGGACTTGCCTTTGCCAACTAATTGGGTTTTCAGGCAAAGCAGACTTTGACCTGGAGGGATTATTTTTAACCATCTGCTCCTCTGTCCTTAAGACTGGGCACAGTGGCATTCCTGTTAGTCCATCACTGATGTATCTTTCCCTGGCCCAGCTGCCTGCATCCAGGTTCTTGTCCTGGTCCTTGTCCTTGTCCATGTTTGACTACTTCAAACCCACTTCCCTCAAGGATGATATTGATATGATAAATGCTCCTCTTTGCATTTATGTTAATGTTAGCATGACATTGCTAAAACTGGGCACTCCACATCCAAGATGCTTTTTAAGGAGTGCCAAATGGCTTATTGAAGTCTGACTACCCTGCTCACTAATGTCTTGCCCTGATAATGTGAGA
The DNA here is from genome assembly GCA_013396655.1 of Campylorhamphus procurvoides. NCBI lineage: Eukaryota > Metazoa > Chordata > Aves > Passeriformes > Dendrocolaptidae > Campylorhamphus > Campylorhamphus procurvoides. The sequence goes on along the minus strand of WBMV01007620.1, from coordinate 36,097 downwards.
AGCTTTAATACTGGCTGGTGTTACCTGGCACCTGTGGCCCCATCTTTCATCCTAGCTCGGTAGCAACCAGAGGGGCTGCTCTTGTACCATCAGAGTGTGCTGTCCAGGTTCTAAAAGCCATCTGAGGGTGGATCTCCATCACCTCTATTTTCTCCATCCACTAAAATCACTAGCTAGATGTCATGAAGAACATATGCCTGATGTTTTCATGCCTGTCTGTCACGCAGCAGTGCTATTCAAAGGTGGGAGGGTGCCTGAGCTGAAACTAAGGGGGCCACAGCCATGCAGGTGATGGGCAGGCCCAGCAGGGATGCCCAAGCAGAGGCTGTTCCAGACTCCTGTGCCTCATCCAGACTTTGTGTGTCTCTCCTTTCAGTGAGTTCCATATTCCAGTCTAGCTGGGCTGCAGTTTGCCCTCACACTTTGTTTAATTTTTTCCTCTTGCCAGCACATACAGCTTGGGCAAAGAACTTGAACATTTTGTCTTTAAGTATTTACTTCCTCATAAGCAGCCATCCTGGCACCCAGTCAGATTCCCAAAATAATCCCGTTAGGATTTAAGTAAACTGCCTTCAGGTGTTGCCCAGCTGCTTCATTGTGAAGAAGCCCTGAACTCTGCACCGGGCCCTTAAAGCCAAGGAGGGACAGTGCAAGGCTTACTTTTTTCCAGCCTCATGCTCTGCTGCTGCTGCTGTGGGGCTGGGACAGGGCTGCCCACCCCTCTTCTTCTGACTGCCTGCTGTCACTGGTGCCTTTTTCCACTTGCACCCTGAGATCATCTCTAGCAATACTGTCTCTAAGATATTTTGCCATCTCCCCCCACCACAGACAATGGAAGACAAAAATGAAGCAATTCACAGTGATTCCCTCCAGAACCCACCCAAAGCAGAGAAAGGGGGCACAGGCACAGGGACCCACAACAGGAGCCTGGGCAGTCCTGCTCTCATCCAAATCAAGAGGACTGAAAAGAATGGGGGGTTCATTCTCTCAGCAAAGGCCAGACAACCAGACTTGATGTAGCTGACACTGGACAATTTAGCACCAGGTTTGTGCTGTCTGTAACACACTCAGGGAGTACAGCTGTAATGGTGCTGTGAACTGGCACTTTCTTTAGCCTACCCAGTCCTTGGCAGGGCTGTGCTGACACTGGCTCAGGCTCCGTGCAGCTGTACCAGCCTGACCTCTTCTTGGGCTTCAGCTCACATAACCCAGCACCACACCACCAGGACTGGCAGTGTAAATTAAATCCAGGTTAAAGGAAAGCTGTAATATACTGCAAACCTGCATTCAGCTACAGCTGAGCTATAAACCTGCTCCTGTGGATGCTCACGGTAGGAAGTTGGGCCAAGAGAATAGTTTTGAGAGGTCAGTCTCCAAAGCCAGTGTTTAAAAGGAACATTTCTACATGAAATTTTACACACACCTATTTGCATGTGCCTGCATGCTATTGAAATAACATTAACCCATTGTATTTCTACTTGCAAATAACTGATATATGTTTTCTGTGCCTGTGAACGTACACACGTGCAGTCACACACACAGACTGGGTGAAGGGCATTAGATTAAGCTGACTGCAGCAAATGTAAGAAGCAGATTTGGTAATGACCCCAAATATGGACCCAAATGTTCCTCCTTCTGCTACTAATTGATCTAATGGATTTCATATTTGTAACCAGGCAGTGGTTTGTATTGTAAGTTTCTTTTTGTTTGCTGCTTTAGAAAAAATAAGAACTACTAGAACATAACACATACCATATTTGCAGATGAAATTGCCATTAAATACCCCCCCCACCCCCTTCCAAAGCAGTCGCCCATAGTGGATTACTAATGGTTTGGAGCAGTCGCACTGTAATTTATGATGGCAAAATCTGGGGAAGAAATCCTCAGTCACTATGCACACAAATAGAAAGAAATATATGCAAATCAATTATTTTAACAGCAACAGGATATTCTCGATCCTCAAGTGCACAGTGATGTCAGAAGGGACAGCACAATTTGCTTTTATTCAGATGTGGGAAAACTGAGATGACAGATCAGTGGGAGTAGATCTGCTGTGCCACTGTTGCATGTAGCTGTGGTGTCTGCTCCCTCTTTGGAGGCACATCCTTGCCTACCTTGGCAATGTTATGCTTTATCTCTGTCCATCCACATTCTCCCCCATTCAGCTGCTCTCCCTGGTACTCCTTGTTTTATTTCCCCTTGGTCACACCCAAGTTTCAGGGACTCTGTAACCCTTTCCACTTTGGGGTGAAATTGGATTGAATCTCTCCCTCTTGGAGACTGTCAAGCACAGCTGGGAAGCTAATGACTTATCTGCCTGTGCCACAGTAATTCTGGCCACTTCAATTTAAAAAAAATAAAATAAATAATTGTATGCTCTACAGCTCTCAAACTGGCACCTTTCAGGAGTGCTAAATGGTCTTAATAGGTAAATAAAATGCATGCTATTTATCAGAGATCAGAATGGCACCTTTGCAGCTGTTCCTGTCCTGTCTCTTGAGGAAAAAGTTATAACTAGGAAGGTGGGGGTTTTTTAATTAAAAAAACACTTAATTTGGAACCACTCCAATCTGCTGAGTAAGCATAACTTAAAAATACAGCTTCTCTACCAGATCGAAGAAAATTTCAGAAAGACCCTCCCTGGTTTATTGGATGGGTGTGTATTGGGACAGGTTTAAAAACATTTTAGTGTAGCTGATGGACCATGACCTTTTAGTATCAGTGAAATCCAGAGTTATTTTTTTAAGAGGTATGCTATTGAAAGGCACTGGCAGCCAAGCTAGAGAAGTCTGCCATAGTATTTTCACAGGATCATTCCAAGGTACTCTGTTGTTCATGCCAAGCCATAAACCCTTTCTTTTTGTGTGCATTTCTGGACACTGCTGTGCTCTCAGCACAGGCAAACTCTCTCCAAAAGGTGCTATTTCACAGAGGAAAATATGTTTTAAACAACAGAGTTTCACTTTTCTGCATTGAGATAATAAACAAACAAAAAAGGATGGATTTACATGTGTTACATATATAAGATGAGAGAAGAGCATGTACTCAAGTATTGTTTTAATTATTTTTCATTTGTAGTCCTCCATATGTTTGCACTGCAGTCAGTGAACAATAGAAGAAGTCTCCTGTGGTTAATTTTACACCTGTAAAGTCCCCTGGATACAAACCAAGATTGCATGGCCAAGTGCATAAAGTATTCTGCTTATCTGGCCAATGAATTCATATGCTCCAGGGGATTGGAGAAGCTGGGGAGAATATGAGGAATTCTATTATTTTCAGTCTTTAGCAGGTTTTCATTACTTTTACCCTTTCTATCTCCAACACCTGAGCAGAGAAATCCCCACAGCTCCAGGTTTTCAATAGGAAGAATTCCCTGCAGTGTCTCTGCCCCATTCAGGCAACAGAGGAGGAATCTGGGGCTCCCTCCATGGGTTCCCCCATGTGCAGGATCGAGTGTGTGTGAGTGATGCCCCAGCTGAGCCTGCTCCCAGCACAAGCCTGGCTGAGGCAGTGGCCGCCCCTGGCACACGTAGCAGGGAAAGTCACACCACAGGGACACGTCTGATTTTTGCTCAGCCCTGCCCCATTCCTTTCATACTGCTTCTAATGATCTGCCATTTATCATCATAGCTTCAAAATCCATGGAGACACTAGCATTTTTTCCCTACCAGCGTACTGGCTGGAGTCTCCTGGGTTTTCTGGTAGAGCCTCACAACAGGCTTCAGAGTGACCTTGTGCTTCGGCTCCCTGAAGCAGCCTGGGCAGAAAGGCTGCCTGGCACCCGCTTCTCACCCACGAGAACTGGTGCTCTGGGTGTCCCTCGCCTTCTACAACAGGCTCAGACCCCTGCTGCAGCCACCACACATTACCATAATAGAAATAATTAGTGCTTCACAATCATGCAGATTTAATAAGCCTGGTGTATCAATAGCATAGTTTACGGTACATTGTTGGTATTCTTTGGTAGCCAGAATCTATATTCTGATATAAAGGATCTTCAGCGTTCCTTTGCAAATAAAAGCAAATGTAAATTAAAGCACTTTTCTTTGAAAGGCCTTTTTGAAAATGACCTGCAATTCTAATATTTGTTTTATGGCACACACAGATAGGAGAGCTCACAGTCTTACAGGAAACATCATATGAATGTAGGAAGGAAAAAGGTAAAAACCTGTAAGTAGATTAATTCCCTTCTACAGCACATCAGAATACAGACTGGTGATAGGCTACAAGAAAGCTGAAGTGAGGAGGGTACCTGTTACAGATGGTTGAAACATTATGCTTCTAACTACAGAAAAGGTTTGTATCAACTTTTCTTTTTGTGAAAGGGTTGGCTAACACGTACAAAAATGAAATGTAGTATAACATTTGCATTGTTTTCAAAATAGAGGCCTGGAGGTATTTTATTTTCCCTTTCATAATTTTTGTCTCTTAAAGAAAAGTCTCTTACATAGTTTATTTGAGGCTGTATCTTTCTACAGAGTCCTTTGCAGTATATTTTCAGTTACATTCACAATGCACTTCAGAAGATGAGATCACATACAAAACGCAATGTCTTTTGCAGACATAAAAAACGTTGCTCTTTTTGCACTGAACAATTCTTTTTTTTTTTGTGTAGTTCTTCCAGTTGCAAGGCCTACTAAAGCTCAGCTAAAACATATGATCTCAGTGCAATAGCCTAAGACATTCCAATCACCAACAAATGTTCTTGCTTTTATTAAAAACAAAACAAAAACCAAACCCACAGAGTCCCCAGGGAGTCAGACTCTGCTATTGTTCTTCCATTTCTGATGCAAGTCAGGAGATACCAGACAATACAGATTACTGAGTCACCACTCACTAGGCTAAGCTGTATTTGCTTAAACAACAGCTCTCCCAGCTGAACTTTCCAAGTTAGCAGAAAGATTATAAAGAAAAAAAAAATGTGCTCAATGTTAAAAAACCCAGGTGCTTTTATGTAGCTTGGTATGCGGTGGAGCTGGGAAAGAAGAGAATCAGATGGAGATTTCAGTGGGGAACCTCTTGAGTTGGAGCTGAGTTGGATGGGTTTGTTTTGCAACGAAGTGGGGTGAGGAAAGGATGGCTCATGGCTATAGGATATAGGCAGAAAAGGAGGAGTCAGACTGAGGAGACACTAGATAAAGAAAATACTACATTCCATCATATAGGATACTTAATTCAACCCTAAAATAAGGATAAGCAGGGCTTCAGCAGTTAACAGGCACATTGGACTTGGAAATTGATTCAGGACAAGGGGTTCAGCAGCAGTCTGCTTCCTTCAGCACTTTTTCTTTAAATATCCTAGAATTCATCAAAGAGAAGATAGATTATGCTTTATAATATAAGCCTCCTGAGGGGATGCTGCTAAAAGGCTGTCAGCAGAAAGAAAAAAAAGTGTTCAAAATGTGCATGTAGGGTTAGGGACTCCACATTTCAACTCATCTGCAGCTGAAGAGGGTTTGCATTTGCAGAACATTTGCATTTGTTCTGGCTGAGAACTAATATTCCTTACAACAGCTATTTCAAAATAGTTCTGGCTTAAAATTTTTTATTCACACATAACCCTTATAAAATTAATTTATATATATATTAGACACAAATATGTAAATATATATGTGTATATATATTATTTATAACTTTGTATATATAATATGTATAACTTTATATATCTATAAAATATATAAATTTAAAAATTCTATATAATTACACTTCAAACAATCTTGCCCCCCTCTAGTACAATCTGTAGAGAGAATACTTTCAGTTTCATTTGTGTTTGTGTCAGACCTTCAAATAAAGGCCAGAATTTACTTAATTACTGTAGTGAGGATGGGCTTTCTGCTCAGAAACCCTTTTGCACAAAGCATTGTGTATAGAGAAAAGAATAAGGTGACCCCTGGCCCAGAAATCTTAACTTGTCATGGTTTCAGCATCCATCTACTCTGCAAATGTATGGCTTTTGTTAATGATCACTGTCATTTTCTTGACATTTAACTGAATAGACTTTGGAGAAATTAAGACAGACAGGAGAAACATCCCTGTAATCCAAAGTACTGAAGATTATGTTTCTGCATTTTTCAAAGCAGTTAGGATTCACTAGTTGCTGTTCTGACCATGTTCTTCCCTGTGACAGAGGGGAAGTGGGGGCTTTGGCTCACATTACCTCAGAGATTTGTCACAGCTTCAGGTATTGCAGGTATTGTCATTCCTCTTGGTCTTTCTTTCTGCCTTCGCAGAAGTCAGCAGAAGAGCATTTGGGCAGGCACCTCAGACACTGCTGTTCAGAGTGCAGTATCCTTGTGCAAGGTTCCATGCTGAATTACCAACTGGAGCAGGTCACTTACACAATTGGGATGAGGTCAGGAACCTCCAGGAGGAGGCAATAGCTACATTTGCAAAGCTTGTCTGAGTGCCCACAACACTCACTTCCTAGATTTGTTCCTTGCTATCATTTGGTGAGTCATTATACATTTTTTAAATTATCTGTATGATCTTTCAACTGTTTCCATATTAATCTTTCCTACCTTAAGAAGTCATAAATATAAGTTACGCTCTCAGATGCTGTTTGCAGAACTGTGCCATAGGATCAAGTGTAATAAACTCAAAGTCAAGTGAAAGTTTGGCTAGATTTGCCTTCAGACTAAGCAAGACTAGGTTTTGCCCACAGTGACTGAGAAAAGGCTTTCTTAAAACAAGTGCATATTTAAAATGAAATTGAGAAAACCCACAAAAATACAAAATATTTCAATACCTGGGTTTTTTTTCCCTTTTACAAGATTATGCTGTCTTTCTTGTCCTAGGAAAGGCATCTTTTACTGTTTTTACAGTTGTAAAAGATATTATGTTAAAAAATGGGCTCTCCCTGGAAAAAATCTCACTGGGTTTTAACAGATATTTGCTTTCATTTATCTCTGCTACAGAGCTCTATAGAACTACAGCCTCAAAAAAAAAAAGCAGACAAAATGTGCTCAGCTAGCATCTCCACAAGATCACACAGCAGAAAAGTAATCCTCACTTATAATCCAAATACATGCAAGGATGGAAAGAATGTTTTATGGAAAACTACCCTCCTGGAATGTAAGAGTTCTGCAATATGTGGAAAACAAATATGCTTTAATAGGTTGCTGCTTTCAATGACTGAATTTATTTTCAAGAAGGTCATAACCATAAAGTAGAAAACTAATTTTTCTTTCAGAGCAGTGGCAAAAGGGTAACAGAAAATAGTGACACTGAAATGTTATCTTTGACCTCTTAGAGGAAGTGGCAGAATATTTTTGGTGGTTTTTGTTGTGTTTGTGGCTTTTTTTTTTTAAGGTTTCTTAAAAAAAAATCTGTATTTTTCTCTCTTTCCTTAGTTTGGAGTCTGCAAAAACATTTAAACAAAACCAATTATGTCAGTAATGCATTACCATCAATTTCTCAGTGTTTTCATCTTTCTCTAACAACTGGGGGAAAATGTGCCTACCTATTTCATTTTTATGTCCCAAGCACCTGCCTGCTCTGCTCACTCCTTTCCTATAGGCATTAGAACAAGCATACCAGTATGTAAGTCAGGAATGTAAAATATGATTCTCTTCTCTGCTCCCACCCTCCTCAGTGTAAACTTAAATGGCTTTTCCCTTTCTTTCTAAAATTTCCTGCCTGTGGAACTGGTAAGGGAAAGGTACTATCTTACGGGTCAGAAAACTAAGCCAATCCCTTTCAGCACATTTGTTGCCAAATCTGAGTGAAGATTGATGCTCTGGACAATAAGAACCAAAGTAGGATGCAATACAAAAACTTCTCTCAAAATCCAGCTTACTTAGACCCATTGCTTGCTGACTCCTTAACAATCTCTACGGTAATGCAGACCTCAGAAAGCAAAACGATGCTTACCGAAGCAGGCCTGCCTTTCTCATCAGGTTTTCAGATAGGCCAGCTCTAGATGATGTTATTTCAGGTCCTTTCACTAAACCCTCAGACAGCTTTCAGGGTCAAAACCATAGAAATCAATTCAAGATAATGCCCTGGATTCCTGCAGAGACTCAAGAGTTTTTCTATATTCAGCTTAAAAGGTGTGACATAGCAGGCATTAACTGGGGCAAGAAGAGCATACATCAAACAAGCCCTGTTTGAGCTTTAACTTGTTTGGCTTGAACTAACTAGAAGCACGGATGGCCTTTGCAACACTGAAAGGCACTAGTCAGCAAATATTGGACATCTTCTGTGCAATTTAGGGCATTCAATAGAAAACACACACAGAGTATCCTATTTGCAGTACAGTTTTCCATCTCTGGTTAGCAACCTCTGCTCCCCAAAAGGTCTTGCAGAATTTCGTATCTGGTCAGGTCTCCTCCCAGATCTTTTTGGCACTTACTCAGTATGCTTTCACTACCATGTTATTCTGGTCTTCCCAATGCTAGAACACCAGTTTGTTTCACAAAGTTTCACCTGCCCAAATACTTTGGGATATAGCCATCTCCCATATCTGCATATTCCCTTATTTGGGCTGGTTCATTACTCTCTGCTCTGTAATTAGAACCTTTCCTATGTCAAGCTGGTACCCAATGATATTTTTAAATGTCTTCCAGCCTACAATATTGTTATGCTGCCTTCTGAAACCTGACACTACAGAAAGAAAGATGTCCTTCTGGACAGCCTGTGGTTGCTTCACACAGCTCTGGGAATTTTCCAAGCCTCTGCCTGCTTGCTGATGGCTCTGGAATTTTCTTCCTCAATGGGTGTGCTGGTTTTGGCTGGATCAGAGTTGATTTTCTTCACAGTAGCTGGTGTGGGGCCATATTTTGCATTTGTGCTGGAAACAGGGCTGATAACGCAGATATATTTTCCCCGATACTTGCACAGTCAAGGACTTTTCAGCTCCTCACTCCATTCCACCAGCAAGAGGGCTGGGGCTGCAAGGGAGTTGGGAGGGGACAAAGCCAGGACAGCTGACCCAACTGGCCACATGGGTACCCCACACCACAGGGAGTCATGCTCAGCACACAGAGCTGAGGAAAGAAGGAAGGAAGGAGGGGACGTTCAGAGATACAGTGTTTGTCTTCCCAAGTCACTGCTATATTTGATGGAGCCTGGCTTTCCTGGAGATGGCTGAACACCTGCCTAACCATGGGAAGTGGCAAATGAATTCCTTGTTTTACTTTACCTATTAAACTGTCTTTATTTCAACCCATGAGTTTTTTTCACTCTTACCCTTCAGATTCTCTCCCCCATCTCACTGGGGGGAATGAGCCAGTAAGCATGAGGCTTAGCTGCCAGCTGGGGTTAAACTAATGGGGCCTACAAAGCAGATGCCACCCTTGGAAAGTTCACACTAGGAGATTAAATGGCAAAGAATCTGCTAAGGCTGTGAGAAAAGAGATGCTGAGCCTTGTGCTCCATCACTCCCACATTTTATTATTCATACAAAACTGTACATGAACAGTTGCGCCACATGTTGAAGATTCACAGATGTTAAAAGTAGCTAAACAAAAACGGCATCTCACTGAACAAACAATCCCCACTCAAATTAAATAACTTTTAAAAAGAAAGTCTTAGCTTAAAAGAATAAACCTCAGCTAAAAGTGAAACTTCAAATCTTCAGTGAGAGCACCAATCAAATTCTCAGAACTGCATTATTCTGTCAGGGTATCTCACGTTTCAGTCAGGGAGGTTTTCGGTTTCTCAGAAAAACTTTTGGCTCTCGGTAGGTGGTGCTACAGCCCTTCAATCCACTCTCGGTAAAAGCCCTGCTTCCAGTGCCGAAGTGAATTTCATGGAGTAGTATGCTCAATCTCACCTCACCACTTGAGGGCGAAGGCTGGAGAAGGAATCATAAAAAAAAAAAATCTATGCTAAAGTTGTAAGTTAAATACTTACATAAGCCTGTAGTTGGGTGGCATTTAAAGTCAGCAGTTCTCATTGCAATTCATGCACAGATATCATCATGCCATACACTGAACAAAACTATGACTGTACAACAGAACTACAAAATCATTATATTGCCATATCTGTAAAAGATACAGATAAAGAACTGCACAAATCTTTCTACAGCCTATTCTAAAATCCTATGAACACTTCCATCAAATGATCTAAATAAACACTTGAAGAAAATAGGAAGTATTGGTATTGTTCTAGGCAGTGAGTTCTGGCTATAAAAGCTGAACACATCTGTAAGATGGGTTATTTATATCCATGCTGTGAAACCTGCAAAAATCCTGATCAGTGCCCAGGGGGGACACCAAGAGGCCACAGGTGCCTTGCGCAACCTGGCCCTGTCCCTCTTGGCCACCTCTGACAAGACCTGCCTGCCACCATCCCTGCATGGCTATGCTGCAGGCTGGCTGTGCCAGCCCCATCCCCTCAAACCCCCTTTACTGGGCAGGGCAACCAGGGCATCCCACTCATGGTCACACCTGCAGTCCTGCTCAGCCCTGGCTCCTGTAGGAAACTCAAGCCAGCATTGCAGCAGTGCCTCTGCTGCTGCCAACTGGACCTGACCCATCACTTTGTCTCCTCTGGCCTGGGCATGGTCCCTGCCAGTCACCACCCCAGCCCAGCCCAGAGCACTGTTTTGGCAAGGGCATGGGGTTGCTGCTTAGCGCCAGCTTCCTCTCCCTCACATTATGCTCTTCCTGCCATGAAATGCAGTGAACAACTGTACTAATTTGTGAGCCACACGCATGCAGTGACTCACCTCACCTGGCCATGAACTGTTTCAAATGAACAGTCTGCCTCCCAGCCCTGTTTTATTCCTTGAATAGGGACTAACACAGAAACTGATTCCACTGTATGAATAATGCCTCATCTTCTACGAATTCATCAGTTCAGTTTAAGGGACTTAAAAATTTTACTGAACTCCTTTAGTGGAAATCTGGTTTAGAGAGCTCACACAGCTGTAACTGACAAGGCAAGTTTAGAAGAGCTGCTTTAGTTTACTGAATCAGTTAAGGCAGTCATCATTGGAAATCACCTCACCTCAATCAGAACATGGCTCAAAGCCCTGTTTGTTCAAAGGAGATCAGAAGAATCTTTTTCAGATGAAACTGTACTTGAACTGTAGATCCATGGTGTAAGAAATACTCAAGACACACAGATGTAGTCAAGGAGCTATATGTGGTGGTTTTATTTGTAAAATACTTTATTCCTAACAGCAAAATACTGTAATCTTATTTTATAAAAGTTAGCAAAAATTGATACATTTAAAACAGAAATAAGAAAACTATTTCTACTTTTATTCAATTCTCGTTCAGTATGGAAGCTATAGGTATGCACCACATTCAACAGATTTCAGTGCCAGACAGGTCATTCAATAAATATATCATTCTAGTGAAAAAAAAGTCATAAAACTACTGAAAAAATATAAACATTTTTAGCTTTTTCTAAGGTTTTGAACCAGTAATATCTAAAAACAACAAAGTTCTTGGCATTTACAACAATAACCATATAGAACAGTAACAGAAAAAAATGTTAGTAGTACACCAGAACAATCAAATTTGCAGTACACTTCTAGTAAAAAAAGAAAATCAGAAATTCAGTCTATACTTGAATCCTACAGAGGACTTCTGCAGGGAGATGTCAGGAGGAACTTAAATTACTAATTTCATATCTAATAAGGCCATTGTGTATCTTAATTTGCAATTAAAAAGCCATTTCTATATTATATATAATAAACACTGTCTGTTTGTTATATACAGAAACTGAAGTGAGAATAAATAACTTCAATGTTTTATCCTATTGCTACACAAATAAACCACAAAACCTTTGCCCTGGAGAGGACAAACTTAGTGAAATCTAGTTCTGTTATGTACATAGGCATGATTTTGGAAGCCACCATTGCCTCAAATTTCAGAGGTAAAATTGGTGCCCTGTGCCAGTCTTCTGGGCAGCTTCTTTCTGTGAAGAAGTTGGACCTCTGAGACTGTGCTCAGACACAAAGCAAGTGGCAAGGCAAATTCACACACCAGTTTGCCAGTACATGGACACTGGGAGGACAGTGCCTGATGCTGGAAAAACATGTAATAGAAAAGCATATACCAATGATATGGTGGAGTTCATGATTCTGAAGAGGTATTATCTTTAAATTTCATTACGGAAAAACAGAACCAACCATTGGATTGTTTGTTCTGGTTGCTTTTTTGCCCTTTTGTAGAGCTAAATCAGAACAAAGCACTATTCCAACTGTACTTACATTGTTGTCTGCCCCTTATCCTATCAGAAAGACTGCTGTAGGAGGAGAATCATTGAAGCTGGAAAACACCTTGAAGATCAAGTCCAGATACAAGTTTACTAAGTGCAATTAAAATACCTTTTCTTTTATGATATTTTTGCTTGAGATATCCAATTGTCAAAGAGAATTTCATTCTTCACACATAATGAGGTAATTTAGCTGGCTATGATTCATCCTCCAAGAAGGACAATTCTTTCCTCTTCTCCTTTCTGTCTGCTTCTGCTGACCTGATGCATAGTGCATCTTTTCTAATCAGATTAATCTTTCAGATTCAGTGAATCATGAGAAGATGCTTTTAAGAGAGAGCACACTGCAAGTGCTACAGGGAACAGTGAAAGTAATTTCTGAGGAGTACAAATGTCACTTATACAAGGAGTTAGGGTTCCCAAGTCTCCTGCTAACTTTGGTCTCATGAAGTGATACTATTCAGTGTTGCTGACAACTCAGTTTAATAGGACAACTCAATATTACAGGCCTCCACACAGAATTTATAAAAACCTGCTAAATTAAGACTTGAGACACATGTTAGAGGGCTTCAATTCGTGAGATGGCAGTGTTACTTTCAGTTGGCCTTACTGAAGTGGGATTCCTTGGAGGACTTCGCACTCGGTGACGGCCCCGCCGAGGCTCTCTGGCGGAGTCCAAATGAAGCCTTTTTAAGCTCATGCCTGAGACTGCGGATTGTGCTGTTTATGGCAGCCACACACGCCTTCCAATCAAATCCACTTTCACTTAGATCAAAGGATGGAAAATTCTCTTGAAGAAAGTCTAAAAATAAACAAGTTTGTAATAGTGAGTTATCAATTATTTATGCAAGCTATATACTCTCTTTGGACGTAATTAAGCCAAAACAACTGTGTGCTACCAAAACAGGACAGTTCCATTTTACTTAGCCTTAATGCTGCAGCCCAAGAGGCAGTCTTGCCACAGCTGTGAAGCTGTTAGCAGGCACTGTCTGGATCTTAACCCTTTCAATCTCCCTAGATTCCAGACGAGGACAAGCAGTTCCAAGATTTTTTAGGAAATGCAAACAAGTGTGATGAATCACGGAATACATCAGAAGGCTCAGAGTTCAATTCCCTGCTTCTTGCACGACTATCTAAAACTAAATCATATGCCCATGGTATCCTAATATCATATAAGAGCATCTTCCAGATGAGGGTAACTAGTCAAATATGCAAACTTACTAACTCAGTGAGCACTGTCCCACAATAATGCTGTGGTAGAAGCTCTCCTTGCTGTCATGAATATTCCTTTAGGTGAGCTTTGGCTTTCTCAACACTATTCCAACATTTCCAGGCAAGGTTACTGTCCTGGTTTCAGCTTGGATACAGTTAATTTTCATTCTAGTAGCTATGTTTTGGATTTAGAATGAGAATAATGTTGATTAACACACTGATGTTTTAGTTGCTGCTAAGCAGTCAAGGCCTTTTCAACCTCTCATGCCACCCCACCAGCAAGTAGGCTGGGGGGGCACAAGAAGCTGGAAGGAAGCACAGCCAGGACAGCTGACCTCAACTGCCAAAGGAATATTCCATACCCTATGGCCTCATTCTCAGCATATAAACTAGGGGTAAAGTTGGCTTGGGGTCATTGCTTGGGTAGTGGCTGGGCAGGTGGTGAACAACTGCATTGTGTGTCACTTGGTCTGCATAATCTAATTCTTTTATCATCATCATTACTATTTTCCATTACATTTCTTTCCCATTAAACTGTCTATCTTAACCCACAAATTTTGCCTTTTTTTTTTTATTTCCCCAATTCTCTTCCCCATCCTGGTGAGGTGGGGAGAAAGAACAGGACAGAAGGGAAGAAGATGGGCAAGCAGCTGTGTGGTGTTCAGCTACCTGATGGGTTAAACCACAACAGTTGCTAAACTGCACTTCACAAGCTCTCCTCGTTTCCAATCTATATACAACATTTTTGCTCCAGAGCTGAGTTATAAATTACCTGCTTAGCCAAACTTGTCTCCCTGTAGCTCTACCAGTGCTCCTAAGTGTCAGGATAGACTCTTTCATGCTTGCAGAATGCTGTCCTTAGAGATCTGTCAACTTTCCTGAGCTTCTCTATTATTTAGAGCTATCTCTCACAAATTTCCATCCGAAAGTTTCCCAAGTCAAAGTTTGCTCTTCTAACCTACTCAGATCTTTCTAACTCTACTCAGGATCTTGAGGTCCATGATTTCATAGTCTCTACAGGCTGCCACCAATTATCCCACATCAAGACTTTTTTGTGAAGGGCACCATAACCTGCTGTGCATGACACCTCTGCTTGATCTACCTAGTCCCTATATAAAGAAATTATTCCAGATGTCCTCCATTGCTTCCATCTCTCACTGCATTGCCCCTTCAAGCAGATGTCATGGAGTTTTTTCGTAGGAAACAGGTTTGTGATCCCCAATATTTCTTGAGCTACTAAAATATAACTCCATCTACTTCCTCTCAATCTGTCCCACTGCTGGCACTAATACCCATCAGAACAGTTTCACAGACTAATTTCTGAAGCTCCATGCTTTGTTCATAGCATACAAAGCTAATCACTCTTGTTAATTACCATCTGAACAGAGATTTTTCTTACTTACCTCTGAGAGCACTAATTTTGTTGTAATCCAGTGGCCTCACACCACGATCAAGACTACCATACACATTGCTTTTTACCAGCACATCTTCAGTGAACATATGACGAATTAGGTAGCGAGCTGACAGCTCTGGCCGTGTCTTCCCTTTGGCTACATAAATGACTGAGAAAGGCAACTGAACATTGCGCCACGGGTTCCCAAGAGGTTCTAGAAAAGATGACAGGGAGGGAAGAGGGATATTTTACTCAACCAGTACTGACCATGCTTCAAAGTGGCTGTATTACACCAAAACAAATACCAAAAGTTCACACTGAATCTACTCTACTTGCTGGGAAAGGCCAGAGCAAATCGTAACACTACAGTTAATGCTGAAACGAAACATACTGCAGACAAATGTCCAAGCAGTCAGAAAACCCTGTTTCAAAACCATGTAACAGTACTTCTGATGTCTTCAGCAATGCTAGCAATGTAACCTGCATTATTAAAGACTGTTTTCTAACTTGTTTTCATCTCATGTGAAAAGATTATGCTATCCCAATTACATAAGTAAATAAAAGTTCTGCTATTTCAGTGGTGCTAAGATCCTGTAGATGGAAACAGAAAAAGAGCAAATATTTTTAAATTACTTCAGCCTCACTTCACTATAAACACTAAAAGAAAAAAAGGGAGATCTGTGGGATGAGACTAACAAATCTTGGATGCAGGAGCAGATCTGATACAGCCCCCAAGTGATTCTAGTCAACCAAATTACTCCCAAGGGCAACTAATCTCAGCTCATTTTCTTTGAGGCTTTCTAAGCATCACATGCTGCACATGGATTTTTTTCAGACTGCATTTGTATATTGTGAAAGTGTATTTTACTTTCATAAAAAAAATTAAAATATAAAGGCTGCTTTAAGAATTTTATTGTCCTAAAGAGTCAGTTTTACAGAAAGGTGTACTTTACTTCTGAAATTGCAATACCATTCAATAGATATTCTAAGCTAGCTTACTCCTTGAATGTAGAATCTCTACCAAATAAAAGAAAAAAGCTAGGGCTACTGAATAGAGTATCTTAAGATGAACTTTCCAGTCATACAATGTATACTTTATGGGACCCTGGTAGATGCAGACATATATTCTGCCAGAAAATTTTCTTGTTTGCTCCCATGAAGACTTACTATATATATTTATATATATATCACACAATTGCCGTAAGAGAAGGAGTCATATAGTTTACAAAATTCCTTTACTACATAGTTACACCTACAGTACCATCTTCTGCCTCTCACTGACCACTTAAAATGTAACTCCAGACAATGGAAATTCCTTAGTTTACCCATAGGTTCCAAAGACTGTTGTTTCCTGGCCGAAGATGTTTGGAGAGCTTCTGGAAGTTTATCCAGTCCTGAATTCTGCAATGTGTCAGCTGTGGAGCTGGTCGTTTTTTGAGAGTTTTGTGAATTGCCTCCACTATCTTCATTGCAACTTAAATCTACACAATGAGATGTATCTGGAGCATCAACCAGTTTTTCTTTCCCCTCAGCTGTCTCCTAAAACATTAAATGAGGTTAGCATATACTCCAGGAGAAGCCTACCAGGTTTCTAATTAGTCTTTCAGTTTATTTCCCATTCATTATAAATTAGATTTCAGGTATTTACAATACAGTTACTCCTGAAGTTCTATCATGAAAACAACAGTGAAACAAATATATTCAGAGATTTGCACAGAGCATTTTAGAAGCAAAGGTAAGTGGAGTTAGAGGTGTTTAGGAAGTGATGTTTCAGTCAGTACAGGAAAAAATTAAAATGCCTGGCTGAATATATATGAAAGAAAAGTTTGTGAAAACAGTGCTAACCACTACATGTTTAAGCTCTCGATCAAATTTGACACTAATTCTGGGCAACATTTGCAGTGCTTTTCTTTTCATATCCTATGCTTAAACATCTCTTAACTGAACTCTGGACACATGAGCAGGATGAGGCAAGGCAAGAGAAAGGCACATGCCTTCAGTATTCCCCACAAGAACTAATGTTGCAGCCAGCAGCTGTACGCTGAACAACTCAGCGACAGAACCAAGGAACTTCCAATTAGAGCATTTGTATGATGAGGAGTTCAAATAATTAACCTGAGAAAAAAGTACAAACTTAGTACTTAATAAATTACCACCTTAGGACTACTTCCTGAGTTTGTTTTTGTTTCAGAGCGTAAACAGCGGATCATAGCATTGACATTTGTGATACAGGTTTTCCAGTCCTTTCCATGCTCACTCAAATCATAGGTTGGAAAGTTAGTTGCCAGAAACTCTGCAAATAAAATACAGAAAATGTTTTAAGCTTCATGACAAAAAATGGTATTTAGAAGTATTCTAATTTAGAAAGAGAAATACAGCTAAGAAATGCTTCATGTTTACTGTTCTCCATTTTTAAGCTTTAGATTTCCATCTATAAATAGCGATAGTAAACTCATGTTTCGAAGCTACACCATGAGTTTAAGATGTTCAATGATACTTTTCTGAGGTGTTGTGAATAATGTTTTTATTATACGAGGCATTTCCTGGTATAATTAGGGAAAAGTGTGATTTATCATACTAACTTTAAAAAAAACCTGCGAAACTCAAGAAAAACCAACTAACCAAAAAAAACTAACCAAACCCCACAAAGAACAGAGACAGGGTAATGCTGTTGCTGCACCCATTTCACATGGCTTATATAATCTCACTCTTTTAGCCCTTTAATACATCTGTGCCATGGAATCTGTGTAAATGGCTTGACATTTAAAAAAAATAGCCTCCCCATCTTATTTCCCAATCCAGAGAAGTGAACTTAAGAGAAAGAGAAGATTATTTAAAAAATCACCAGTTGATGTTTGTTCCACGTATACCCTGGCCACAGAAAAATGCAAACCAACCAAACAAAAAACTCACCCACAAAACCACCACCCATGTCACACACAAACACAAAAGAAATTGCCATGAAAAATTTAAGGACAGAGAGCTTGACTGATGAACATGAAGTACACAAAACAAGGAAAAACGCAAACTGTTTCATCCACCCTGAAGAAACGGAAACACTGAGAATTACAAAGCAGGACTTTCAAAACAAAAAGACACTGTAGAGTGGACCATACCCACTACGGCAGTTATGTGTTCACCAGTTGCTAGACAATGCTAGAAACATACAGAAAAAGACTCCTTGTAATTTAAAAACCTTTGTTAAGTATTAGAGAAGTAAATCTGCATTGTGAAAGATAACATACCTCTTACCGCAGCAATTTTGTTTGGATCCAGTGTCCTGCGCCCCCGTGCACTGGCTCCCATAACGCTGCACAACAGTGTTTTCTTGGGGAACAGGACACGAACCAGGTGGCGTGCTGCGTACTTTGGTTTAGTCTTTTGCTGAGCCTTCACCAAATCGTTCCCAAGAACTTTTACATTTCTCGCTGGGTCACCAACAAACTCTTTTGTGAAACAAACACATTTAAAGAAAAAAAATGTAAAATCCCAAGCAAACTGTGCTACAGTTTCAAAATCTTTCATGGAATTCTTTTTTTTCCTGTCCCTTGCCAACACAGCAGTTTGGGGTTTGGGAGCCAGAAGGAGATGGCTTATTGAAGCACAGCTCTCTCACTACCTGCTCCTGGAGCCACCTATCCAAAGCCTAAACAAAGAGATAGCTAATAGCTTTGCATCCCAATGTGATGGCTGGGTAGAGGACTGTTTTCTTTTTTTTTGGTGGGACTTCATTTCTTTTCCCCTGGCTTGGGAGTTGGTCACAGAGAGGTTCCCCAGTGCTCAGTTGTTTGGGGTTTTTTGCCAGTTTGATACACCTTTGTTTACATCTGTTTGGCTGCCCAGGGGCTACTGAATACCATTCAGTTTGTGCCCCAGGGTGCTGGGTTATACATCTGGTTTTTATGGGTTAAAACCCGTTTTAGTCTGTATACTTGTATTTATTGTAATCTTTTTAGTAAATTGTAATTCTGACTTGCAATCTCGCTTGAGCTGTGCACATTTCTCCTGCCAGTTTACCTTTAAACCAGCACAGATACATATACATATAAATATATATATATACATAAAGAACTGTTATTTCCCTTTCCTACATGTTGTGCCTGAAGACTCTTAATTTTGAAATAATAACTTGGAGGGAGAAGTTTTCATCTTTCTACCCCAGGAGGGCTCCTGCCCCCTCAGACATACGTTTGTCTTGTTAAACTAAACACAAATTGTTAAAAATAGAACACTTTTCCAACTTTTTCTCTTGACCTCTATGGTACACTCAAAACATGTTCTCCACTATGGTTAATTCTAGTATGTATTACTACTTCTCCTTGTTCATACAAAAGAAGCTTTAAATTGGAAAGGTAACAAATATCTTTTCAATTAACCACCAACATAACAAACTGAAATCAGAACACCCAAAAAAATACATTAGGTACCCAAGTCTACAATATTCAGACTGGCCTATTTTACACACATGCAGATACCATGTATGTTTTCAAGACAATGACTCACGAAGAATGGCATATCCATACATAATATTGCTAAATCATACACTTAGAAATTTGTAGACAGATATCCAAGCATTTCATCTACTATTCATGCAGTTCTTCAGCCGTATGAACTTATTTTTTAGACAAAAGCAATGAAAAACTCATAGCTCAGCTTTCCACATAATTCAGGCATTTATGCTTTGGAAAGACATTAGTTTTTAAGACATAGTGTTATTTCTATAGGTGCATATTGATTATAATGCAAAGACCTATGGAATTCAGTATTTTGAAATAAACCAAACACTGGAGGATTTGAGTATAGAAAGGATGTTTCACTGATAAAATCCTCCACAAGAGAAAAACAGGTATTTCCTTCACACAGATCAGGCAAGTTGCTTTCTTAAAACATATGTCTCACTGAGCTTTAATGGCAATCTCTTTTGCCTTTTTAAACACATGCACAGCATGCATACATTGCTTGTGAATTATACACAGCTAAAAAAAGTTTACATCAAGTGTCTCAAGAAAGAAAATGAGGGCCTCATCTTAAAGGAACCCAAAGCACCTACTGTAAATCAAAGGCTTGTGGTAGTCCATCCAACTGCATGTACACTACAGAGGTTTTTAAGTGATCTTTGGTATATTAAACATTCCTATGACCTTTGTTTCAGGAATTTTAAAAAGTATTTCATTACAGAAATGTGCATCAGCCAGCCAGTTCTGCTCCTTTATTTTTGCTAAATAATGATAATGAAATGTCTTCAGGCATATTATTTTAATACTAGTAGTTTTTTTGCCTTAGTTTCTGAATATTTATGACAAAGGAACTCACCAAAGCTAGGATCAATGAAGACTGAAGAAGATGGTAGCTCTTCATTAATATTCACATCCCCAGATGCATCCCTGTAGTTCTCCACCACAGCACCATTTTCTTGACTGGGTTCAGACAGTGTTGGCACTGATGATGATGCCACTGGTGAAGATGCAACGTTGACAGTACTTTCCACAATACTGGGTGCAAGATTCGATTGTGGTGAAAGGTCAGGCATCTCATTAGTTGCTGCATATGATGAATGCAATGAATGTGTTGAAACTATAGTGGGGAGTGGTGGGCTCTGCCTACCAACAGGCTGCTGTGATTCAAACTGAAAACTCTGCTGAGCATGTTTCACTGTGGAATTGACTTGAGCATGGTCATTTTGTAAAGCAACTGTTATAACTGGACTATGCGTTCCCTGGACTGATGAAGAGAGATGAAGGTTTAAGTCCCTTTCCATGGGTTTTTGTACTCTTATTTTCCCTTGGGGCAAATGACTGGAACTTCTGTATGTAAATCCAACTGGTTTCTGGAAACGTGATTCAGAAAAAAATTAAAAGGTTATATTAGACATAGCTGGTCATTGTTTTATTTTTATATTGTTTTTAGCAAAGTAGGAAATCTAGATTTTAGCAATTATGCTATTGGCAGCAGACTCTCCCTTGAAGTAGTCCCTGTTATTAACTCACAGCTATTACTTTTTAGCCTTCCCTCTACTTTCTTCTATTCTCACTTGTAGCTGAAACATTAAGAGTTTATCTGGTCAGCTTCAACGTTTCTCAATCTTTTTTCTACCTGGGGTGCTGGCACAATTGCTTTCTAGACAAGTATATAATGAGAAAAAACTTTGTAAACATTCTTTAAAAAGCTCTATAAAAAGGTAAATAGGAAAAATAAAATTAAAATTTTTCAGCCATTGATGCAGTCTGATAAATTTTCAGGGGATGACTCCACTGCCATACTAGCTTCCTTTCAAACAAGAAAAAAGAATTCACTTTCTCTTCTTTCTTTACTTGCTAGATAAAAAAATTAAACATTCAGATCTCATCTACAATGAAAGATTCCAAAGAAACTAAGACAATCTGAGAGATGGGCTACGTTTTCCACCACTTTGAGTACTTTTATTAAAAAACCTACAATCCCTAAAGCATGTATTCTAGTTCAAAGCACAAGACTGAGCAGCAGCCACCAAATGCAGATGACATGTGTGGGTTTGTTTTTCTTTGTTTATTTTTGTGGGTTTGTTTGTTTACAGAAATCCCATTATATTTCTCCCTTGTAACACTAAGAAAAAATCTATGACCTGAAGAAAGGCTTATGTATCTGAAAGTTTGTCCGTTTCTCCAGCTTTTGGAGTTCATAGGATAAAAAACAGTCCCTTTACCACAAACTTTTCCTTATTTATATGCTTAGCCATTCACAGAAACAATACTACAGCTATTAAAAAACACAGCATCATTCCTGTTGGTTTTAAACAGTTGATTGCAACTTACAAGCTTATAGTGATAAAACCCTTCAGAAAAAAAAATGAAAAGGCATTGCAGGTCACTTTTAACCCAAACATTAAAGCAGCTGCCATCCCACATGATTAGAGGGGAGGCTAAGAGCACACAGGTCTCATAGCGTTCATGTGTAGGTAATAAGATCAATTTATTCCCTGGATCTCATAGTTTAGGATGTGTAGAAGCATGGAGTTGACAACAAAAATGCATTCCAAATTAAACCTAGTATCCTACATAGCTGACATGCCATGAGAAATTCATCACTTTTACCCATCCTTAAATCAGCTGGTCTTTCTGCTCTCTTGACACCACTTCTTTTAATGTGGCAGGGTCACCTCTGCCACATTAAAAGCTTTGCAGTATTGTTGAGAAAAAAGGTCATTATGGATTTTATGACCTTCTTCAAAAATCATCTGTTATGTTTTCCTTCTAAAGAGCATTATTAGAAGTACTAATATTGTGTCTCCTTTAGTTAACAGTGGATTGACCACTTAGGAACAAAGTGTGTACTCAATATCAAACTTCATTAAAAATGTTGAAAAAACTGCTTTTATTAAGAAAAATAATAAACTCTAGACTTTAATGGATATGACAACCCAATGCTGAGAGCTAAAAATCTGTCAGTCAATTGAACCAGCCTGACTGATACTTAAACTTGCTTTTAACTGCAGAAACCAGTAAGACAGCACATTACATGCTGCAAAGGTGCAACAGCAATATATTGAATTTTAAGATGTACCTACCCAACTAATTTCTGTTCACTCTGTTCATTCCAATACAAATAGAATTTTGCAGCATCTATCACAGCATCCTGGATTTGACGGAGGCCACTGCCAATCTGTGACCACCAGTCAATAACAACACAGGAGACTGAAGCTGGCGGACAGTAAGATATCTTAATTCAATTGAAATAGATTCTAACTCTACTGCTTTGCTATTAATTTTAATTTTAGTGAAAGAATTGTTTTTTTAAATAAGCATCAGAGGAAATGAGTGAATTAAAGGAAAAATAAATGTCTCAGGTCTTTAATACTCACAGGTTTGAGCAACAGTGGCTTTACACGAGTATGCTGCATTTCCGAGACCTTACGATGAAGCAGGTCAAACTTTTTATCCAGTTTCTGAATGGCATCATACATGGCCTATTGACATACATAAGAGTGAAAACAGTATCATTTCACAAGAACCCAAACTAGAACAGAAGAAACTATGAAAATTCAATTAAAAGATAAATTCCCTCCCTAAAACTGGCTAAGATCTGTAGATTATCTACACATTCTGTAACCATACAAAAAATTGACTTACATAAAAAATGCAACCAACAGTGGTAAATACTACAGTAAAAAGAATTCTCAGAGAAGCTTACTATTGTGACTTTAACGTGGCTGGCACTTGAACGTTGCTCTTACTGCTTCCAGTAGATGTTTTATTTTTACCTATTTGTCATGTTTTATGTTATACTGAAAAGCTTCTGACAAGCTCTAAGGCACATTAGGTATTATGATACGCTATTTTAAGTTCTAGTAAGTAGGCTTACCGGCAGCCACTGAAATATTGATTTCTCTATTACCAATGGGAAATATTTAGAAATATTCTGTCTGTAAAGTAAAAGTCCCAGCTGGAACTGAATGAGGACAGGGATCTCAAAGACAACCGGACGGGCTTCTGCAGGTACATAGGCAACAAAAGGAAGGCTAGGGCAAGTGCAACCCCACTGCTGAATGAGCCAGGGGACACAGAAAAAGCTGAGGGATTCAATGCCACCTTTGCCTCAGCCTTTACTAGCAAAACTGGCCTTCCAGAATCCCAGGTCCCAGAGACCAGGGGAAAGGCTGGACCAAGGAAGACACAATGAGTGTAAGAGGATCTGGTCAGAGAATACTCAAGCAAACTGGACACACCTAGGTCCAGGACCTGATGGCATGCACCAACAAGTACTGATGGAGCTGGCTGATGACACTGCAAGGCCATGCTCAACAGCCTTTGATCAAGCACGGTGAATGGGAGAAGTGCCCAAAGACTGGATGAAAGCAAATGTCACTCCTATCTTGTGGAGCAGCAAAGAGGACGGAGGGAACTACAGGCCAGTCAGCCTCACCTCCATCCCCAGGAAGGTAATGGAGCAGTGACTCTGAAAACCATTTCTAGACACATGAATGACAAGAATACCAGAGGCAGTCACAGGCTAAGGAACACACTCAGCCTAGATAGCTGGGGAAGCAGCTGCAGTGTGAGCTGCAGGTTGAGCTCTGGGGGCCAGGAGTCCCAGGCAAGAGGCCATGACCTGCCAACCGTTTGCATAACAAAGGGCACAGAGACCTGTGGCCCAGCCAGGGGACCACACCAGCAGAGACAAGGCAGGAGCCTAGGAGCCCCAGACTTTCATGAATTCGAGGGTATAAAAGCCCAGGGTTTCCTTGTTCAGGGTCCCTCCTCGGAGGCACCAGCTCAACCTATTATTTTGCGCCATGATTACATTATTTCAAGAATTCGGATGTCTGAGACTCTGCTATGGTAAACCTGTGGTTGAGCTGGCAAGGAAACCTGGTCACACTGTGTGAGTGTGGGGTGTATAGCTGCAAAGAGGCCTCAGTCCTCGCTTAGGTGGTTCACGTGTGACTGCTGGAGTGGCTCCTGGATGGCCAGACAAGAAAGTTTCCTGAATTTAGCAAATCAGACATGATGCTTACACAGCAATATCAACACACACTTCGTGACATAACAGCCTTAGACAACAGAATTTATAAATCTTCCCAAAATTTAATCTCAAGGAAGCACTAAAGACCTAATATCAGTGTAGACAGCACAGGTGTTATAAAAAAGCTTCACGTAGCCCTAGTGCAGAGTCACTAGGAGGAGGGGATAACAGTGGGGTGAAGGATATGGAAAGGTGCCTGTAGGCAGCAAAAGGGGCTATAGTTTCTCACTAGTGCTATTCGTCACAGCACACATTCCCAGACTGGTGGCAAGAACATCAGTCACGCAGTCTTAGTCAACATTCATCCACTACATTCCTAAATGTGTGCTTAAGGAGACTTACAAGACATTCACACTTGGCTACAAGCCCCTCAAAAATTGACTTCCCTAAAGCATGGCCCAAATGTCTTTCACTCTATAGAGTACTGTGATTCCAGTCACACAACTGCTTACCTGAATATAGAGGGGATGCTTTNCGATGCTCCCCTTAATAAATGGTTCTGTTGTTCTCCTCGTTGGCTGCAGCCACAACCCCGCCTCCGCCTCTTTCCTTTTCCCGCCTTCCCTTCTCGGGTCAGCGACTCGGTATTGTGTCGGGGTGCACCCTCCCCCGACATATGAAGACTAGTTTTTCACTGAAAATATTGAAGTGGGCAGCTAACAAGTGAATAACTGGACAGGATCAAGTCATAGGGTGTAAAGTACAGAATACAAATGTTCCTGAAGTTTAACTAAGATTGTTTAAATGACATTTCTGATATAAAGAAAAAAATACCTGACAATAACTGAGGATCTCCATAAGAGTATTCTGCTGATATCCGGCATAGGAAGCTTCGGATACAATACTTTCCTTTTTCATTAAAATAGAACAAAACAAAACAGAGTGTAAGCTACTAATATATACACAGGCTTAGGATATCACATTAAGCAAATAAATCCCAACTTCAAATCTCACATGTTACTTCAGCCTACCCCAAAACACACATCCCAAAGCAGCTTCTCAAAGACAGTCAAACAAAAGAAAATTAACTTACACATTCATAGTCTGGCTCATACTCATAAATTACATTGTCACTATCTTCATATTCTTCTTCCCTGGGTCTCACCTGGGAAATAACATAAAGAGCATTTAATGTTTTGAATAATAAACTGCAGGGAGAACCTCCTAGGAATCCAACTCGGAAACTTTCAATTGTAGTTCATTCCCTTCCCTGAATACAAGAGGGCTCAAGGAAACAAGATTTTAACAGAGTCATCTTATTTATGCACTGCTTTTAAGGAGACCTTCCTGTCTGACCATTCACGAGCCCCTCTGGTGGTCAAATTCCCACCACCAGAGACTTTCACTGCTGGGACTGAAACCCCCTTGCAGCAGGTGGTTCCAGTGAACTGAAGGGTGCCCTTCTTGAGTCCCTGCACACCCCACTTTCAAAGCCAGACAAGGTTCCTTACTGGCTTGACCCTAGGCTTGCTACAGCAGACTGTCAGATGTCTGGCTCCTTTAAGTATTTTTAACATAGTGCAACAGCAGAATAACAGTTCGAGCTGAGGGCCTTGGAGGGACAACATATATACATACAATAACATGTATTTTTATTTGGTTATTCTAAGGCCAGAACTTTCTCATCTAAGTATACATACTATACAGCCAGGCTTATGTAATCATAGAATAATTTATATTGGAAAATACCTCTAACATGAGCTCAAAATATGATACTTCATGTATATTTTTACACTAATTTAAATAAAGCATTTAAAAAAATTGTGCTTATCTAAATGGTATAACTGCAAGCAGAGGCTGTAAGAAATGTCTAGAAGAGAGAATGTTCTCACTACTTGTAAACTGCTTTTATGAAGGAAGAACAGTGCCACCACCTGGACAATACTGACATTTTTCTTTTACTGGATGAGTGCCTTTCCCATCCACCATATACAGCAGATTTAATGAGTCTGCTGGTGGTGTTTTCTGTTTTGTTTCTTTTAAATTTTATTTTTTAAATTAATCATATTTTAAAAAAGAAAGGCTGGGGGGTGGTGGGTGTGGGTTTTGTTGTTTTTACAACAGACAAAACTTCAGTGACCAGTAAAATTATGGAGAAGACTATTCTGCGAGTTACTGAAAAACACTTGAAGGACAACAGTCATCAGTCACAGCCAGCATGGCTTCATGAGAAGAAAGTCCTGCTTGTCAAAGTTAACTTCCTTTCAAGACAAGGTCAGCCCATCTAGTTGATCAAGGGAAGCCAGTTGGTGCAATCTATTTGGATTTCACTGAAGCTTTCAATACCGTCTCTCAGAGTTTCCTTCTGGACAAACTGCTCATCTCACAGCTGGATAAACACATCCTGTGGTGGGAAAGCTGTTGGCTCATTGATCGAACACAGAGGATAATAGTGAACGGGGTGACATCTGACTGGCAATCCCTCCATCTTAGGCCCTGTGCCCTTCAACTTCTTCAAAAATTACTTGGATGCAGGACTAGAAGGCATGCTAAGTAAGTTTGCCAACAACACTAAACTGGGAGGAGCTGCTCACTCCCTTGAAGGCAGAGAGGTCCTACAGAGAGATCTGCACAAATCAGATGGCTGGGCATTCACCAACCATATGAAGGTCAACAAGGACAAGTCCCAGATTCTGCACCTGGGATGGGGCAACCCTGGATGTATGCACAGACTGCAGAATAACAGGTGGAGGACTTGCTAGAAGCATCCATGCACTGCATGCATAGCCTACCCATC
The DNA here is from genome assembly GCA_013396655.1 of Campylorhamphus procurvoides. NCBI lineage: Eukaryota > Metazoa > Chordata > Aves > Passeriformes > Dendrocolaptidae > Campylorhamphus > Campylorhamphus procurvoides. The sequence goes on along the minus strand of WBMV01007620.1, from coordinate 9,089 downwards.
TTCTTCACTCAGATGTCATTCAATGATCATACAAAAGTGAAAGAAAAACGACGTTCCGAGTAACATTGAAACTGGCCTCAAAAACAAGAGCTGTTTGGTGAAACATACTGTATTCTGTTCCACTACGGTAGGAGAAAGTCGTTTTCTTTTATTACGCAAAACCACAAAATCCACTTTCTCAGGGTTGTGACTGTTTCGTCTCTGCATCACTGTAGAATGGCTCATCTGTGAGGCCATTTGGTCAGCCAGCACTGGTAAGCCTTCGCTTCCTGGGAAAGAGAAAATAATGCACATCAGCAAGTTTCCCAAAGCATTAAGCATTTCATTACAGCAAAAACAGGCAGACACCCTTTTAAACTTTCAAACTGCTTGTCTACTTGAAGTTTGTTTATCAGCTTATTATCAAATATTTATTAATTCAAGTCATTTAGATCAGAAATGATAAATTTAATATTGTTTCTTCCAAACTCTCTCCAGATTCCATTTCATTTGCCTTGCTTTTCACTCTTAATTCTCTGTTCTAATTTCCATGTCCAATTCAAAACCCCAACAAAACTAGTTACCTGAAAATTCAAGCAATACACCCACAATCTAAAACACAGTTCCCATTTTTTCAGTCCTCCACTGTTGCTCCCCTACGTTCACAGCGTTCCCCCTAGTTTTGTCACTGAAACACTGTGCAACAAAAAAAACCTGCTGCAGGTCAGGGACTATCAAACATGAAGTATTTGTAAGTGGTACACAGAATGTCTCCACCTCTCCATGTGTGGATCCAGTACAGTTAAAAAACCATGACTACAGTTTATTACTGCTCTGTCCTCATTCTTTTGAAGACCACACAATTGCCAGACCTGCCAGAATTGAAGAATGTTGAAGGATTTTCACAGTGAAAAGATTCTACTGCCAAATTTGCCTGTACATCAGTCACAGGTTTCTACCTCAAATTTTCAGGAAAGGGTTATGGCCGCTTTTTAAAAAAGAAATAAAAATCCTCTTATGAGGGGAAGAAGGAAAAACAAACAGACAAAAGTAACTACTTTCCCTTGAATTCTGTATATTTTCGCTAGAGATGGGCCAAGCACAATACAGGTAACAAGACAGAGGTAAGAGAATATATGAAAACACAAGTAAAGCTTAAGAAGCTTAACAAGATCTTGGAAATAAGAAGAGCATCTGACATAAAAAGGCAACACCATGTCTCCACCATACTATCTGCCATGGTGAAGTTTTAAGATGGCATAGGCCAAGCTAAAAACGTATGGTGAGGAAGTTTTGTGGACATCTACAATAAATTCCTTCCACGTATGTGGGGCTGCATGATCAAAGTTACAAGGGTGTTCCTTAGCACTTTAGCACAACAATGGAACTAATTTCATGTCCCAGTTGGAAACAAGAGCTAGTATCTCAGAAGTGAAGGAGAGAAAACTGGTCCAATGAGACTGGGACAAGGCAGGAGAAATACTGAAAAACAAAGACAACTGCATTTCTCTTATGCAGCAGAAAAGGAAGGACCAGGGGCAGGACAGAAAAGTACAAATATAACCAGTAACATAAGCTAGAAAAAAAGTTTTCCTTGTTTTAAGAGCCCAGACAAATGCAGCAGAGCCAGGAGATAAAACCTAGGCAAGATCTGTGGTAGATTTAAGTAGTATAGTTAACGTAATTTTGAAATCACAATCAATAACTGAGTAAGAAAAATACATAAGGTGAAGATTAAAACCTATTTACCCTCCCAACCAGCTCCAGAATTTGCTTCCTTTGTCAGACCATCTCATGTCTCCATCCCTGTCACACAGGCCAAGCTAGCACTCATCTCCTGGCACTCAGCACTCCCAGAATGGTGAACCCAAGAGACGACAAAGAGCACACCGTGGGACCAACACAGGCAAGAGGACACGTTGAAAGAAGGAGGGCTGCAGGATTAACACACTAGCACAATACATTAGATTCCTGGTTTAACTGTAGTTTAAACATATGCTTACATTAAACTAACAGTCTGCCGATTAGATTTCCAAATATAGACTTCCAAATTTAGATTTAGGGCCAAATACAATAACCTAAAAAAAGTGCCAGCAAAAGTTATACCGAGTTTGTGGGCAAATACTGCTAAGAAAAAAGCAAAACAAAAGTATTCCGCAGCAGGCGAAGAGAAATAAAGACCTAGATCTGTATCTTAGTGATGCTGAGCTTGACCTGCCAGCTACATATCCATAGGTAAGAAGATATGAGACAAAACTGAAAGAAACTAGTTTAGACAGACAGAACCAGATCCAAAGAAAAGGCACTGCTCTACAAGGTACCAGTCTAAGATGGTGGCTGAATAAAAACAATCAGAGAGATTTTCAGTTCAAACTTCAACAATTTTATTCAAGATAAACTTCTGGTATGTTTTGATCATATATATGACTATACTCAATTTTAACTAGACAATATTAGCATACAACAACAGAAGCTGTAAGCCCAAAGATGACAAAACCATCTTTTACCTTTAAGAAACAACCATACCCACTCAGCATGATTACTTTGTCAATAAAATAATTCCTGTCCTAAAAACAGGGTCAGCAACTCTCTATGACATTTTCTTGGCAGGAGTTTTTATTCTTGTGGGTTTTGTTTTCTTGTTTGGTTTTTTTGTGTGTTTTTTTTAAAGAGGCAAAACCCAAAGTAAACCATCCAAACCAACTACCACTCACAAGTTTGTTTTCAGACATAAATGTCCAAAAAACTACACTATATTCTATTGTCAAATAGAAGAAGCACCCAATAACACTAGAAAACAGATGTAACTCGACTTTGTGAAGATAAGTACTGATGGGATTCTCTACAGAGTCAACCAGCTGAATAAAAAATCCCCTAAACTAGTAAGTGTCATCAGTTAGCTATAGTAATTTTCCTCACTGATTTGGTAATACTTCTCCTGGAATTACTGAATGCTTGTAACAGCTATGAATGATTTTTGTCTGGGCTAAAATTTCTAAGACTTTGATAAATACAATGAATTAGAGACAAATACCAAAGGCTACTTACAGCGAGTAATTTATCACCTTAAACAGCCATCTTATTATCATTACACATCAGTATCTCCAGTACTAAATTAAACTGGACAGTTTATCTAAAAAAGTTAATTTTTTATGTTAGGTTCTTTCATGACATTTATTTTCCAAAGAGCTTTCTAATTCACTCCTAGGTACATTTACTTCATAAGTTAAGTACAAACTGTCTTTTTATAACGTAATATATCATTGTGCTGGTTTAAAGGTAAACTGGTGGGAGAAATGAACTCTAGAGAGATTACAAATCAGAGCTACAATTTACTAAAAGGATTACAATGAATACAATGATACAGAGAAAAACTAGTTTTAACCCAGTATAACCCAGCACCCTGGGGCACAAACCAAATGGTGTTCAGTAGGCCCTGCGCTGAGTGCCACGTGGTTCCCCTGAGTGCAAAGGAAAAGGAAAACCTGTTGGTGAGGATGTTGGTCACATTCTGGTCAAGAGTGGCAGCCACAGTCCTGGTGGGGTTCCGGTCCTCCCTGGATCCGATGAGTGGTACCAGAAGTCCCCAAACCCCAAGATTATATATGCTCAGGTTCAGGTGGGAATGCCCAGTACCTCCCCACCATGGCGGGGAGTTTTGCAATGGATGATTTAACTCTGTAAGTCGTGGGATATTTTTGGAATCTTTGATGGCCCACTAGCAGACATGACTTCTCAGACTGAGTGTGAAGGTGCTAATGCCTCCCCGGAGGGGAGTTATCATGGCTGAGTCATTGGTGTGAAGGCAGAAACACTCTTCTGTCTCACATGGTTCTTTATGATCCAGCTTGTAGCTGGAGGTGTCAGGTGTGCCCCAGGCAGCTGCTGCAAACAATCCATTATTAACAATTCATCAGAAATTACATAGATGGTGTAGAACACACAGTTTTGGTTATATCCACACAGTGATAAACTGGTACCAGCCCCTGTAACTAGGACAATCATATATATAACATAATACAAAATATTTTAGCAGCTTCACTGTTTATAAAGACCTGTAAAGTAATAACTAAAAGGTAACTCATTTAAATGCATTTCCAAGTAATTTCTATGAAGTAGCCTTCTAATAAAAAGTGTTTTAAAGGTATGGGCAACACAGAAAGCGTTCAAAAGAGCAGCACTGAAGACACAGCATTAAAACTAGCCATTAACTATTGCATCACAATAAAAATGAGCAGCAATTACCATAGCTAAGTTGACCCACATGGTGAACAGCACTGTTAGCTTCACAGTTTTGTTCCACTGACATGCAGCTTTGTGTGGCCAGTCCATATTCTCCATGGTCCATCACTGCCTCAACATCATCTTCAGACTTCACACATACATAATCTATTAGCATACAGAGAAAGAGAAACAGGTAAGACTATATACCAATCTGCATTTCAGATAATTGTATGCCTGTATCACATCTGGCATTATCTCAATTGTACCACAGGCTAATTTTAGTCCAGTTTCACTTTAGCAACTAAATGCAAAGCCACTTTTAAACACAGACATTGAGGTTTTAACATGCATTAGGATGAAAGCAGCTTCCTTCTGCTTAGTAGGATTCCTGAAACTATACAGTACCCAGTTCTTCCTACAAGTGTCCAGCTTCAATAGGAACAGCTACAAGCCAGTAACAAGCACTTCTACAAAGTCCACTACTTACACATTCAAGCATATGAAAAAAGTATTAAAATTTCCAAACCAAATTAATCCTTCATAAATAAGACTTGCTTAATACACTTGAAACAAATCAATCTACAAATCTTAACTGTATATATGGTTTTCAGATCAAACCAAACATCAGCTCCCCGTGAGATGTTGTACAGAAACACCACATGGCAAATCTGCCATACCAGATTTTTTTCAATTAAACACGCTACATGAAGAGAAAAATGTCCTGGTTTCAGAATAACTCTATTAAAGTTATTATCGCTAGATCTGTGTTTCTGACAGGGTTGGGAAGGGAGTGGAATTTATTCTTGATATTCTTAATGAAACAAATTAATGGAAGGAACCATACCATGAACCACTAAAGTTAGGAAACAAACTCAGCCAGCACACATGCATAATGACACTCTAACTATAAGTACCACAGGATCTCTACCCTCTTCATTGCACGGCACAGACTGAAGTCCAGGAATTAATCAGAACTGTATAACAGTGGTCTCGGTCTTTACTCTCATACAACCAATTCACTCCAAATCCTGCTCTCTTCCCTGTTTTAATTTCTTAGAGAGATCAAAAGGTAGGAATGAATTTGAATTCTACAGGTAATTCAGTTTTCACTCTGGCCAATACTCACATCTCATCCAAAAGAAAAACACAAGCAGGATTTGGATTTGGCTGTCATCATATTAGGAAATTCTTTGTTCAGGGTCCCTCTCCGGAGGCACCCAGATGTAATAACCTGACTCTGTCTCAGAACCCAGGGTCTGAACTCTTCTTCTACAAATACTTGTAAACAAATATTAACTAGTTTAAAGAAGGAAAGAAAACAGGGGACATAATTCGCATCTCATAGCCCTATACATCTCTTTATTTAGGCAAAGGAAAACAACTCCTCATGTCACTACTGTGGTCATTCTTACATGTGAAGTCAACGTCATTCATTCAACTACAGTCTTCGCACCTTCAAAAACTTGTGCCAAAAAAACCTTCCAGCTATTTACCCATAATCTGAAAGAAACTGCAACTTAGTCCTATAAACAAATCTAAGTATTTCTGATGCTTCTTAAAAGTGCTAGGAATACACTATATACTACTCTGACTCTCAGGTAGAAACCACAAACTGACAAATTCCGCGGATTAGTTTGTGCTTCTGAAAAAAAGAATAAAAATGAAGCCATCAAGACATTTTTCACTTATGACTTGGATGCAGATGCAACTGCATTTGTTGTGCCTAGTTAATAATTTAATTACATTAACTCACTTCACTGACAGGAACTATAGATATTGGGATGTTTCCAGAAAGTCTTGAATAGAAATTATAAATTAAAAAAGTGTGATTAAGAAAATATTTTACCTTCCCATATTTCAAATAAGGCTTTTACTATTAAGGGGATTACACACTACTTAGATGTACTAAATAGGCTGATTTATCCAATCATTGGAAACAGGAATCAGTTTAAAAGAACTCTGAATTTGTTTGAAAACTGAAGTGATAATATAAAATTAGAAAACATCACCAAACTACTTTCTTTTTCAGACTCAGTGCATACTTTGAGCTATATAGTATGGGCCATAACTTAGCATTTTCAGTAAGGCAGTAGGATATGCTATCACATAAGGCTGATGTTCATAAAAAAATGCATTGTATAGAAAGACATTTGCAGACAGAGCAGTACTGTGAAATTACCAAATTAGAAAGCCTAGATTGCAAATGCTCTTTAACTTAAAAAATGTTTATGTTCATTGTTTAGAATTCTTCCACCAGGAGGCTGTCTTGGCTTCTGGACAACATCATCAGATAGAAGGTGTTTGTGGAACATTAAAGGTACTTACACTTGAATTATTTGCACCCTTAAATGTCCAACTGTGTGTCTAACCCTGCACTATATTAAGTTACAGATTTTTATGCAGCAATGTAAAACCAAGCATCCCAAAGAATTTATTTCCAGTAACAAAGAGAGAGATATTTAAAAGTAATTAGGACTTGAAAATTTTCTCTCCTTCAGCAACTCTGTCATTTGATAAACATACTCCAGCAACCAAATAACTGTTTATCTTTCTACTACCACTTGGTTACCTATCCCCATATAGGACAGGCTTTGGTGAAAAGAGCTGAAAACAGAATAAAAATGTGAAATGTAAGAATGAAAGATGAATACAACCAAACTATAACACTGGGACATTCACACACCACCACAGACAAGACACTGACAGACATGGTTAGAGGAATTATTTTATCTTGAAAATAATTTGAAGATTGACAGATGTTGGTATCTAACATCAATATATGAAATACTAAATACAAATACTAATATACTAAAATATATTTTAGTAATACTAAACCCAAGCACACAAACAACTAAGAAACTTGAACTCTTTCAAAGGCAGTTAAAAAGAAAAACATAAAAGCCATAAAAAACTCTGTAGCAACTATGAATTACCTACCAAAACAAAATCGGCAAAGCAACCCTACTCAAACCAAGAACTTAACTGGGTTTAAATTAAGTCAGAAATGCAGAGACAGCGAGCATTAACCTGGATCACACTTAGATCCTACTCCATTTATGGCATGACACTTATGCTAACATACAGAAAAAAGTGACCCAACACAAGGGAGAACCCAGGGACACTGGTGCCTTTCAGTCTTACTGTCATCCCATCACAGCTTTAAGTAATCATGTGGCTATTAACTCAATCTCACTGCAGACATACTTGAGAGTTTTATGCACATTTCTGCATACTACAATAATTGAAGCTACAAGAACAGAAATACAACCAACATCTAATGCATCAGCTGAAGTATGAAGATAAGCTGACAAACTATTTCTCTTTCTCCAAGTATGCTACTAATTAAACATATCACATAAGCCTGTGGGATAAGGAAAGACTATATAATGAGTCAGACATTACCTGATGAATGCTCTCGCTTATTGCAGAAACAGGAATGTAGGTGACCATCAAGTATGGAATGGTAAAGGGAGGCAGAAGAGAGCTGAAAGCACCAACTTGTACTAAATCCTAGCCTAACTGCTTGCAAAATCACTAAATCAAACTTTTCACAAAAATCCAGTGGGTTTTCTTCGTTTTCTAAGAGTTCACTTAGACACATCTCTGTATTTCTGCAAACACGATCTCATCACTCTTAGGTGCAACAGCCAGCCATGGAAGCTATGTGCAAGACACACCAGATTTTACAAAGATGCTTAAATACTGCACTCAGAAAAAAAACTGAGTGCACCTACCTCAAACTGTATCCTTGAATTTGGCATACTTCTGATAATTTTGAACTTAATCTAGATAAACTGGCAGGGATCAAAGACACCAGAATACTCTCGCAAAAATGAAATGCTTATCAACAGTCTCTGAACACTGAAACAACAGCTAATTTAGAATGCTGTTGTCAGAATTTGCATGAGTGAAATCTGGAACAAACTAAGACAACAGAACCAAACGGTAAACAATCCCTTTACTATGGAGAGAAATAATGAAACTAGATTTCCTGTGGCTTTAGGTCTCATTTGGATCACTGTGGTGCCAAAACCACCAAAACTCAAGGTAGAAGAAGTCTTACAGAGGTCTCTGATATTTAATAAAATTTGATTTCATACTGCACAATACTGAACATACTGAACAATAGTGTTAACGGCACATCTTTTCTGTTGCTAAGGGTTAGTACAGACTTAGTATTTGTTACAGACAAAGCCAGTCAGGAGACCAAAGAGTTGAGGACAAAGGAGAAGGGCCAACAAACACATTACCCTGTATGTTTGTTTAACTAGGAGCGTGTCAGCATTGCTATGCTCCCATCCTCCTGCATCTCAGTCCTACCCCTTTACTTCATGCTGGCACTTGCATAACCGCACAGTGAACTGGCCATTTCTTAGTCAGACGAGTTCCTTGAACCAAGAAGTCACACAAGGAAATTGGGCATCTGAGCAAGACACAACTGGAACTTCTTTAGCAGGTAGGTCTGTGACGACAAGCTAATTGAGCTTCAATTGACACCTGTATAAACATCACTTCTCGGAAGAGCAAGGTGAAGCATGAAACTAACAGAAGGTGACTTGTTTTGATGCAAAATACAGGAAACTCACACACCCCTAAGGCACATAAGCTGCACTATGAATTCCAACGGGAAGTTCACTGGTCGGGCCTCCCACTTTAGGGGTATCACTCATCTCTGCGGTACTTCAGGCGCTGTACCGTGGTAACCGCAGCGGCGGGGGGACCTGCCAGGGCCGAGACGCCGCTGCTCCACAGCAAAGTGGAAAATACCCTTCACCGCTACGCGCACCTGCCATCTGACCGCTAAGAAAGGCGAAACCTTTCCCCCCACTCCCAGCACTGAAGCTGAGCTACGCCATGAGGCCACAAAACTGCGGCCGTGCCACCCC
>WBMV01007619.1:42721-132517 GCA_013396655.1 Campylorhamphus procurvoides | reverse complement strand
TCAGACTATTAAATTCCAGCCAAGGGGCTCCAGGGCACCCTCAGGCAGAGGACACTGGGCTGGGTGGCCAGGAAGGCTCTACAGGGGGATTAGGTTGGATATTAGGGAAAATTTCTTCATGGAAAGGGTTGTCCAGCCTTGGAATTAAAAGCTGTGTGGTTGTGGCACTTGGGGACAGGGGTTAGTGGTGGCCTTGGCAGTGCTGGGGAATGGTTGGATCTTGGAGGGCTTTTCCAGCCTTAATGATTCTATGAAATTTGCTTTTTGGGAACTCCAGCAGATGGGTTTTCTTAATTATGGCTACGTTTTTGTCCTATACATTATTTTGTGAGCAGAGGTAGACCAAATGGTAGAAAAAAGGCAGTAAAAATACATTATTAGGCATTTAGAATTCATTTCTGTTCAATAAAGCTTCAGCAGCGAGCTGACTTAGCTTATTAATATAAAAAATTGCTGTTGGTCCTTAATACATTTCAATCAACGTATAAGAACTGGCAAAAAATGAAGAGCAGGAGGAATAAAATTGAGAAGATATCAAAAGTTTTCTGACCGACAAACCCACGTTTCCTGCCTCATTTATTTTTTGCAAGTGTTTTCTGTTTAATTGTGTCTTTTCAAAGCGGTGTATAACTTTAAAACCTTTTTATGTGGCAAGTAAAAACACCTTTTAAATAGCAAATGAGTCCAGATGGTAAGTGCTCAGGGAGTCTGGGGGGGAAATCCAGCAGAAAAGCAAAGTAGCTGAGCTGATGACAGAATATGCAGAGTCTCATCAGCGGCCACAAGACTCAGAGGCAGCAAATATTGGATTGGTTTTCAGAAAAAGGTGCTCAGGAACGAGGTTGGGAATTGCCCCCTGGATCCAAAGGAGAAATCAAAAGGTGGAATTTGTAAAACGGCTGAGGAAAACGACTTGGGTTATATATTAATTTAAAAATGGAACTAATCCCATTGACTTGCTACTCTCAGGGGACACCTCGAAGCTCCTGTGAACCCTTTTCCTTCCCATTTTTGGGTGAAAATGGATCACACTTGTTCTCCCTGAGAGCCCTTCTTGTTGCTGCCAATGCCTGCCCTTGGAATGTGGAGTCCACACATGTCCCTCTCCACAGGGTGACACAAAACCTATTTCCCTCCTTCAGCTGTGCCCTGGCAATGAGCAGCTCCCTTGCTAAAGGTCTTTTTTTGGACATTAAAAGCCAATAAATTAATCAATTAATGTCTGTCTCTGAAAGCCCCGTGTAATGCTCATAAATATTTTAGTGCAGAACTCGTGTGGTTTTTACAAAACCAGCAAAAATCAATTTCATGATGTTTTCAGCATGGGAGGAATCTGCCCACAGAAAGCCAGATGAACGTAGGAAATGGTGACATGGATTTAACTTAAATTTCTCTCTGGTACTCATCACATTTGGAATAAAAAATCAGAGGGGTTGTGAAAAACAATGCAAACACAAGTTAGTTCATCTTCCCCCTCTTTTTTATTTCCACTGAAAACGGAGAGATGTGGAACCTTCCTGAAAAACAGTGGGATGCTCTTCCCAGATCTCAGATTTAATTCTTAATTAAGGCAAGACAGGCAACATATTGATAAACTACTGGCAGAACAAGCTCACGTCACACCTCACCCAGCTGAAATCCTGGCTCCAGGAGGTTTTATTCTCATCTTCCTTCCCTGCTCTGATTGGTAATAAATTAATTTCCCCACACCAAGCCCATTTTTCCCATGGATTGAGTGATCTCTCCCCGTCCTTATCCCAACCCAGGAGCCTGGTAGTGTTTTTATTCTGCCCTTCCAGCTGGAGGAGGGCACTGATGGGGCAGCTTTGGTGGCTCTTGGCATCATTTACACCCCACAAAGATAAATCACAGCTGCTTTTTAAGGGCTCTGGCCCCTCCCCATGTATTAATTCTCTGTGATTCTCACTGCTGGGAATGCAGGATTTTCCATTTTCACACCTTTGGAAGATTGCTGGTGCAGATTTCCAGCAAAGAGGAAAATGACACGGAGAAACTGCTGGTTTGCCTTTTTATTTAAAACACAAACATGGCCTGGCTTTGCTTTGATGTCCTGTTAGTGAGACTGTTTTCTCCCCTCAGCACAGGAAATTATGTTGTGGGCATTAGGAAAAACAACCAAACAACCCCAAACCCACAACAAAACAAAGAGAGAAAGTGCAGATAGGTCTGGATTGTAGGGAAGTATAAGGCTGAGAAGAATTTTCTGCTGGTTTTCTTAATAACTCTTTGACATCAGTGTTTTAATAACATTATCCCATTTTCTGTAACATTTGGATAATGAATTGAGTGATGGAGCTGTCAGTTCTCTACTGCTCAGCTGACCAGCTGATACACCAAGGACTTTTTGCAATTGGAAGATGTTGGTTTTGATGTTTAATTCCCTTATTTCATCAAAAGACTTTATTTAAAAAGACTGTTTGAATCATGCATGTGTCGGAGTTGTTCTTACATCTAAATCATCTGCGGGAAGAAATGGGGTTTTCTTGATTAAAGATTTTTCTTTTTAAAGGAATAAAGTTTTTCTTCCTGTGGGGACTTTTGTTATGGAAGTGATCCCTTTGCATTATTCAGACTTGGTGGGGATTAATTACAATTTTCCTCATCCAGCAAAGTGCACCTTCTGCAAAATGGCTTAGAGACACCACACAGCACGTGCTGAGCTCCCCTTGCCCCTTCAAAGTCTGACATTTCTATTTTCTTTTCATTTTTAAACATTAAAAGTCACTGTGTAACTACAAAGACACGTGGAAGGACAAGCTCTGCTCCATGGGAAGGTGTTTACAGCAGCCAACACTTTCCTGAAAATAGAAGCCTTTTCATGCAAACCTGACTCTGAGGGTCATAATTAAATTAAAACTTGCTGCAAAGTAACATTCAGGAATTACCCCCAGCTCCCTTCCAGCCTGAATGATAATTCCTGTTGTCCTGTGAACTGCTGGATACCTTTTCTGGGACACAGGCGAGGCAGCAGTCTGGGGAAAGCGGTCATAATAATGAAATAATGCAGATGATCACAGAATCAGAGAATGGGTTGGGTTGGGAGGCACCTTAAAGTTCAAGCCATGGGCAGGGACACCTTCCTGGGTTTCTCCAAGCCCCATCCAACCTGGCCTTGGATGCTTCCAGGGATCCAGGGACAGACACATCTTCTCTGCCCAACCTGTGCCAACCCCTTCTCCCAGGGAGGAATTTCATCCCAATATCCCATCTAGACAAATCCTCTCTCAGTTTGAAGCCATTCCCCTTGTCCTGTCACTCCAAGCCCTTGTAAATACTCTCTCCATCCTTCCTGTAAGTTCAGCTCCTTGAAGACCTCAATTAGATCCCCCCAGAGCCTTCTCTTGTCCAAGCTGGTCCTTCTCCCACCTTTTTTTGCATGCACACACGTGCTCCTTGCACTGCTTTGGTGGTTCACAGCGAATAAAGTGCTGCTTTGATTGATCTCCTCAAATGAGAGCATTTCCACCCAGTTCTGGCTGGCCTGGCCTGTGCATCTGATTCCCTGCACATTCCAGCACCTCCTCCCCGGGACTGGTAGCAAGGAGTAAACAGAAAGAGCAGGATTTCTGCACATTAGCTCCTTGCAAATGTATTCTCTGAGGCTCTGTCTCAGTGCATGGTTTGGTTCTGCAAGAGGGAATATGCATTTGGCATATTTTATGTCTTCCCTCTTCTTCTTTTGGGTTGTGGCCAGTTTTTGCTTTTCATGAAGGCTGGTACTCCTGTTTATAGTATCAGCTATTCCTGCTTGTAATATCAGCTATTCCCGTTTATAATGTCAGATATTCCCTTTTATAAGGTCGGATATCTCCATTTATAATGCCAGGTATTCCTATTTATAATGCCAGGAGGGATGCAGGAAAGTGGGCAGACCCACAGTGTCTCATCTCCATTTACAGATTCAAATATTGCCCTCTCTCTCTGTCTGTCCCAGGCATTTGCCTTGCATTTTTGGGGGAAAGGCTGGGAGCTTTGCATCTAAGTGGATGTTTCCAGCATGGCATAAGGAATATAAAAATTTGGGGAATTTCTAGCTCCTGCCTATGAAAGGGAATTACAGAGGATGGGAGTACCTGGCAGGTAATTCAATATAATTTCTGGAAAGGCAGCTGATGTTTGCCTTGGGCCCATTTCCTTTACCTGTCTCTGGCAAATTGCTTCCTTAAAATTAAGCCCTGAGTTGAAGCCCTCTCAAAAAAAAAAACCCAAAAAAACCCCACCAAGTGAAACAGTAATTATACAATTACTGTACATATTTTTGCAACACAGCTTTAAAAATCTTAAAAAATCTCCCTTTAAATCTGTGCTTTATAGTTATCATAATTTCCCTGGGGTCTGTTGCTCTGGCAAACTTATGGTCCCTCACCTAAAAATGTCAGTGTGGTGCCTTTGGTACACATAAGAAAGATAGATCTTCCTTAATGTTATTCTAAAAACTATTTTCACGTTCCAGCATTCAGATTTATGAAGCACAGGGTACGTGTATTATATAATTTTATTTGAAAGTAGTAGACTTACATAAAGGAAATAGGGTTACCATTAAGTTAAAAATAAAAGGACCACAACAAGAACCAAAATAAAGGTATTATGTTGAAGGAGGGACAGCCTGCACCTCCTGGAGAAACAGTGTTTAATATGCAAAGGAATCAGGAACCAAAATACTGAATTCATGCATTTTCCCCTGCACTATGAGGCCACCATGGAGCTGGGAAAGCTTCTCAGGGCTGGGAATTTTCTTGGAGAAAAACAAAAGGTGGCTTTTCCACATGTAAATTATTCCATCCTTAACCACTCAGGCTCCGAGTCTGCAGACAGTGAGCTGGTCAGGGAGCAAGAGAATGAAACACTGAGAGCTGAGATATTCCCTGCACTAAGAGATGCAACAGCATTTATGAAGATGTAGGAAAAGGTTCTCCACTCAAAATCATTTTGTATTTTCTGACAGATCCCCTGTACTGACCTCTGCAAACTCCTCGTAATCACCAGGGCCCAGCTTCACGGGCTAATCAACTTATCAAAATAAGGTCTTTATTTCCTACTGAGCTTCCAGTCTGAAACTTATCCCTAGCTTTGCTTTGGAATTTTCCTTCTTTTTTTTTAATTTTTTCCAGAGACAGTCGTAGCTACGGTGAAATCCAATGCAAATAACATGGTACTGGGAAAGATCCTATAATATACATAATATACACAGGCTTGCATAATGGCACATCCCATAAATATGCCAGGCATTTTCTAGGACAAGTTATCATAGGGCAGGATTTAGTGGATGGATTTGAACTGTAATAATTGGAATATTTGGAGTGGGACCTTGCTAACATTTTTCACCATATCTCCCACTTGGTATTACCAGACAGAAGAAACTTCTGGGAAACCATTCTGAAATCAATAAAAAAACGTGTTAAAAAAGGTAGGAATTCCGTCCAAAAAGGAGAGGGAATTAATGTTTTATTCAAAGTATGCAAAAAGAATAATTTGAAAGCACGGGCTAAACTTTCTTCAGAGCTGAGGTTCCAGAAAGCTCCCACTGGTGGGAACATAAATACGTGACACATATGGAAATGTGGACACCTCGTGAAGGTTGCAGATCCTCCTGTCTGTTCTGGTGAGCAAGGCAAGGATGTGCCACTGTGGCCCAGAAGAAGTGCTGCCATCCCTTCAAAAGATGAATCAAACCTGATTTCTCTGACATTAGGCTTTTTGGTGGCTATGAACTCTCTCTCTGTGGCTAATGAAGGTGAAAACTCACAGCCCCCAGGGCTGATGTGGTCCTACAAGCTTCTGTCGTGGTGGAAAGCAGGGCAGACCTGCATGAGGCTGCCTTTGGAGGTGCTGGGAGAAAAGGGAATCCCAAAAATCATTGAGGTTGGAAAAGACCTCTGAGATCACCAAGTCCAACCATCACCTTGTCACCCAGCCCAGTGTCATATCCAGTCATTCCTTGGGCACCTCCAGGGGTGGGAACTCCACCCTCTCCCCAGGCAGCCCCTTGGTTATGGAGAAAACCTGTCTGGAAGCCATTCCCAGAGATGTGAGGGACAAGAAGGTGGATGGAAGGAGTCCAAAATAAACTCCTTCTTCTGTCCCTGGTGGAGTCAGCACAAGGCCAAGCAGCTGGCTGGAAGTACCTGGGGAAAGGGATCCTTCAGGTTTCTGGGGGAAGAATTCCACATTTTCACTCTGCCAGGTTGTGACTGTGGCCATGACATCCTCGTGACATGCCATGACATCCTTGTGACATGCCATGCCATCCTGGTGACAGGCATATGTCACTCTGCAGGGAGGCTGCTGCTCTATTTTCTGCCCAGCCATGCCATGCCATGGAGATGCCAGCTCTCCACTGTGAGGCAGGGAAGGGGTAAGGCTTTTAGCAGCAGGTTTTATTCTTGTGACTTCAGCCTTTCTCTGCAAAGGCCATAAAAACAGCTCTGTAATACCTTATTTTTGCAAATCTCCTAAAGCTGTCACATAACCATTGCCTGCTTTTCACTCCCTGGCGGGGCATTAAGAAAGTACATCGAGAAAACTGTGGAATAATAAAGAGTAAAATTTTAGTCCCAAAAATGGAAGGTGTTTTTAAAATGTATTTCAGTTCCAGACACAGTGCAGACTGTGTTATATAATTACAGGGAATTTGGGGAAAACTGTTTTCCATCAAAGTCTAAATGCACAATCGAATTGAAAGAGAGTAGGTTAAGATGGGATATTAGGGAAAAATCCTTTACCAAGAGTGGGGAGGCCCCAGCACAGGGTACCCAGAGAAGCTGTGGCTGCCCCATTCCTGGAAGGGTCCAAGGCCAGGTTGGAGAACCTGGGCTAGTGGAAGGGGTCCCTGGGGTGGGATGGGATGGGTTTTAAGGTCCCTTCCCACCCAAACCATTCTCTGATTCTATGACAGTAATGACATTCTGCTGAGCATCTTCCACTAGAACTGGTTATGCTGGTTGTTTTCTCATCAATGTTACTCAGTCCCCTTTATCAGAGAGGGATTCCTGTGCTAAAACCAAGCAAACTAACAGTGACCTGGCTGGGTTTTTTTCAGTCTCTTCCATTTTCCAGACATTCTTCAAGCACACAGACATCCCTGCCCCAAGGAGGCAGCAATCCAGGACACACCATTTACACCTCCAGGTAATCAGAATTAATATGAGAATAAAAAATAACTTAAGTGAAATCTATTTACTGAAACTTAGCAATGTATTTTAGAGAGAGAGAGGCCAAATCATTGCCAGTATATTTGACTGCATATTCTGCAGTTACTGGTCCAGGTCTTGCTTTTGTGGTGAGAAGGAGAAAGTAAGAAAGATGCAGCCTATTGACAAATGTTGGAATTACCATCCATCCACCTGTCCTGGGCTGTGCTTGTAATGGATCAGAGCACTGTTCCTTCAGTCATGTACAGGGAGGAAAGTTTTCCTCATGGGTCTGGGATAGAGTCCCACCTTTAAAGTCTCAGGTGTGACTTACAGGTTTATAAAGAGGAAAAAAAGAAAGGCAAAAGTTCAGTGCTGGAATTTTAGAAGAGTTTGTGGATGCCACATCTGGAAAAACACTCGTGTGAACTCGTGCAGGGACCAAAATGTGCTGTTCAGCTGGGCTGGTTGTATTGAAGGGGAGTTGTCTCTTGCACAGGGTGTGGGGAACCAGGATTTTCTCTGTGTCTGCTCCAGGGAGGAGATATCTTGTCTGTGTAAGCCTCGGGGAGGTCAGGAGCTGCCTGCACAGCCTTATCTTTCTGCAAAAGAAACCTTATTCCCAAAGGTCCCACTTTCCAAGAAAAGCCATTTGGTTTCCTCCTGAGCACCACTTTGTTTCTCATCCCCGCTTTTACTCCCTCTCCTTGCTGAGTATTCTCACTTTGGGTCTTTAACATGGCACCAGGCTTTACTTTCCTTGCCAATATTTTCCTTTCTAAATCACTATATTCCCTTTTTTCAGCCCACCCCAACCAATATTAACCAGCACTTAGAGTTTCACCTTTTTTTCTTTATTCTTGCATAAAATTGTGTGTCCTTTACTAAAAAGCCCAAAGGTGGTAATAACTACCAGAGTCTTTCCCCTCAGACCCTTATTTAATTACTTTGTTCCTTGCTTTTTTTTTTTTTTGTCATTTTTCTATTATCATCCTTTCCCTCTTCCTTTTATTTCACTTTCACCTCCTCCTTTTCACTTTTCCCCATGAACTACTTTTCCCCTTAAGTTTCCATTACTCAGCCACCCAACCATTCTCACATTTCCTAACCCTGTCCCTGTTGCAGTCCCACCTTTCCCCCTCCTTTTTCAGGAGAATCCCAGAGTTTGCTCTCCTGTGCTGGTGCTTTTTTTCCTGGCTCAGTTACATTTTGACATGGAGAGATATTGATCACAGCAGATGCTTGAGACTGGATAATGGTATAGACACAAGAGGCTTGATCTTTATTAGCCTTCATCTCATCTTTCAGACCTTTCCCCTCTACCTTTCCCCACCTCCCCTCCAGATGGCCTCTGCTCAGACAGCTGAAAACTGCTCCAAATTAGGTATTTCTGGAAACTCTGAATTCTCTGGTGGCTGTTGATTCAAACCAGGGAAGTTCTCAGTCCAAGACACCGTGCCCAGCCCTTCTCTGTATTTTCAGCAAGCCCTGCTGCCCATCTGCCCCTTTCCCAGCTGGAAAAACTAGGTCTTCAATGAGGTCATAGAACCATGGAATATCCTGAGCTGGAAGGGACCCCCAAGGATCATCCAGACCAATCCTTGGCCCTGCTCAGACACCCTTGACATCCCACCCTCTCCAAAATCTGGAGCTCTGGCAGCCTTGGCAGTGACCCCTGGGCAGCCTGTCCAGCACCTACCACCCTCTGGGGGAAGAATCTTGTCCTAATAAAGACATCTGAAGGAACTCTGGTGGTTCAGACCGGCTTCAGCACGTGTGAATCCTCATCCTGCCACGGAAAACAAACCAAGTAATCGCTTGTTTTGTTCCCTCCATCCCTCAGGAATTGTCTCTCGCTTGCTGCATTTTGCTCATTGATTTGGTCTCAGATTCAAACCAAATGTCTGCTGCTCCATCAAGAAATCTCTCAAGTCACCTGGAAAGCAGCAGGGAGGGGAATTGCACTGCAGCTAAATATCTGCTGCCATCAAAGCTGGGTCTGAGCAGGGCTTTGGAAGCTCAGTGACCACATCTCCATCACTTCACTGCCTCAGGCTTTCACCTGAAGATGGAAAGATTCAAAGGAATACTGTGTCAAACTGAGACATTTCAAAGACAACAGCGGGTTCTTCACCATCACCAACACATTGTTTGATTTTTTCTTTCAGAAGTGTTTACAAATAATACCTTTAAAATCACTGCAGCACCACAGTTTTACTGGGGCTCGTGTGAGATCTTAATTCCACAGCTGGAATCAGATGGCATTCTTAATTGATATTGTTGTCAAAATCAACTGCAGATAAATATTCCAGCCTAAAAATAGATCTATAACCTTTGAGGAGAGAAAAGACAGTCTATGACAATCTAGTGTGGGAGCGTGAATTAAATGAACAGTCAGATTTCAAGGAGACATAATTTCATCTGTTGATGTAGACTGCCAGCTTCTCATTTAGCCATAACTTAGTCAATATCAGACATAATTCCCTTGCTTAAAAAGTTATTAAAATTTTAATAAAACCAAGGAGATGCTAGGACAAAAGTGTATTAAGATGGCATAAAAGTTGTGCATACATATCATTGATTTAAAGGCAGATTAAATGTTAACTAGAATGACTTAATTCAATAACTCCATTTTTAGACTCACTCGGAATGTGTTTTCAGTTACTCACCAAAATTAAGCTCAAAGGAAATTTTTCAGTCCCACTGAGTTCATCTTTAGGGAGTCGGGGTTTGGCTTTAGGTGCAGGTTTTGGGGTGGGGGAGTTTTGGTTTTGCTTTCTTTTCATCTTTCATCTATAAAGTGGTAAATTATCCCGAGTTTTAATTCCTATCTGTCTCCTATCTAAATATAAGCTACCCCTTCACAGAGTGCAGCCATTTGTAGCTGTGAGGTGCACAAGAGTAATTGGAATTTCTTTCATTTCCAAGTGGATTTAGCCTTAAAAATGTATCCAAGAATGTATTCAGTTCATTTTCTAGTCATTTGTTAGAGAATGGCCTCTGATAAGAACAATCAAACTAAGAGTTCCCTTTAAACCCTTGAGCTTAAAGCAATATGCATATTGCTGTTTTATTAGTTAATTTTCCAGCGTAGTGTCAACATGCTCTGTACATTGTCCCTAATCATAAGCAGATATTACTCAGGGTGCTTGTGGGTTGAGGAGGATTTTTGGTTAAACTCTACACCAAGTGTATATATTTTCATAAATGTTTTGCGGGTTTATTTGTCTTGTAGAGCTCAAAAACATTATAGTTTTCCAAGGAATCATTATGGTTTTCCAAGGAATGTAACACCCCCAAAGGTGTAAGAACATCCCCCCTGTGTATGGGGAAATCCCTCTGATTCACCCAGACCTCCAGGAGGAAAAGAAACACTTTGGGAAAGGTACAGTGAAGTCATTCCCTGTTTGGATCTGGAAACTCTTGGAATTCAGACCATGCTATCAGAGGCTGCATGTTCTGTGTAGGATAGATGCCCAAATGTGAATATAAACTGCTTGGGAGGGAGAAGCCCTGATTTCATTGGTAATAACGTGTTTCAGAAAAGATGGGCAGTTGCTTTACAAACCCTTTGCAAACACAAACCAATTTCAAATGGTTCAGATGAAAGTAGGGGAGCTTTAAAAAGCAATTGACTATGAAAAACAAGCCTTTTGCACAATATTATCCTACACATCCTGCCTGTAGAGCTGGAGATCATAGAACAAGTAATGCAGGGAGAGGATGCAGCCCTAAGAAAGCCACTGGTGGGACACAGCAGGTTTCTGCCCCTCCTTCCACTTGGTGTTCATTACACAGACACCAGACTGCAGCACCTTGGGGTTTGTGACTTGGCATTGGGATTTGATAAATTAAAAGGAATTTTATGCAACAGGATGAATGGGGACTCTGGACTGGCATCTCTGCCCAACCTGTGCCAGGGCTTTACCACCCTCACAGCCAGGAATTCCTTCCCAGTATCCCATCTATTCCTGCCTTCTGTCAGTGGGAAGCCATTCCCTGTGTCCTGTCCCTCCATCCCTTGTCCCCAGTCCCCTCTCCAGCTCTCCTGGAGCCCCTTTAGGCACTGGGAGGGCTCTCAGGTCTCCCTGGAGCCTTCTCTTCTCCAGGTGAATAATCCCAACTCTCCCAGCCTGCGTTCAGGACAAAGGACAGGCTCTTATCTCCAATGGTGGCAATCCATGGATGTTTAGGAAACAGCATGAACATGAAACAGTTTCTCCCTGAGCACTTGCTCTGTGTAGCTCCCTCAGCTCCAGAGCCAGAGGGGATGTCTAGGCATTTGATAGGCTTTTCTAGATTATTTTCCCAGGATTTTTCCAATGCCTTTTTAAACCTGTGAAAGGTTTCCTTGGTGTCTCGTGGCAAGGGGTTCCACAGTTTAATGGAAGTTGTGGAACCACTTTATGTGGTCACTGTTGCCAATTTGGCCTTTGGTAGTCACATTTCATGCCGCTTCTCCTCAAATTCAGAAAGGCAAGGAAAGCTCATTCCAGCCTTCCCTTCTCCAGCAGGGTGATTTCCCAGCCCTCTGGCTCAGCATTACCATTTCTGCACAGCAACTCTGTGCACTTCCAGCTGGTTTTATTGCCCTGCTCTGAAAGTCTCCTATTCCTGAAAACACAAGGCACACCATCCCAAATAACAGGCTGTCAGAGTCCCAGAGGTGCCTCTCAATTAGTATGTGCAGACATTCTGCACATGCTGGGACCAAATGACCTTTGGAAAAGCAGCTTGCCAAGCCAGCCCCTTGCACATCCCCAACATCCCTCTCCGAGTGTTATTTGCCTTTTTAATGCTGCTCCCAAGGGTGACCCACTTGGTGAGCTCCAGTCAAATAAATGCTCAGCTGAGCCTGATCTCAGTGTGGCAAATGCATGGAATACAAACCAGCCAAACCCAAAGCCCAGCAGCAACACAAACTTTGAAACTCCTGCTTTTGGGACTGCTATATACACATAATTCCTGCTCAAATGCATGGACTACAAACCAGCCAAACCCAAAGCCCAGCAGCAACACAAACTTTGAAACTCCTGCTTTTGGGACTGCTATATACACATAATTCCTGCTCAAATGCATGGACTACAAACCAGCCAAACCCAAAGCCCAGCAGCAACACAAATTTTTAAACTCCTGCTTTTGGGACTACTATATACACATAATTCCTACTCTTATAATTATTATATACACATATGGAGATATATATAGATATATATATAGTGCCTGTGTTTGGGGTTTTCTTGAACTTGTTTTCCTTCAATGAGAACCATCAAAATTAGAAGGTACATTCTCAGTAAATTGCTTTGGCAGTTATCAAATGTCTCTGGATTCATTTCAGCATTTAATCACTCCCAAAAGCTGGGTTTTCCCTCATATGTTTCTGCATCCTTTAATCACGGAGGAATTAACTGCCAAATGCTGGGAGTTTTTCATTTGGTTGGGTTTGGGTTTTTTTTAAGTATATTCATTATATGTACCAAAATGAGGAATGATAGGGTTTTTTTAATTGGTTTTTTTGTTTGTTGTGGGGTTTTTTTGGGTTGAATTAAGCCACCCCCAATTCTTCAGCCTAACAGAAACTGAGTTCTCGTGCAGCTTGGACACAGGGCATGGTTGCCCCATCCTCTCTGCCCATATTCTGTGCCTCCTTTTCAAAGAATTGCCACCAAAGGGAATTTTTTCTGCTTCCATCTCCCTCCATACTCCCTTCCTAGAGCAGTAAGATCACTTCTGGGGCTCTGCAGACAGACAGACACACACACAGACACACAGAAAAGGGCAGGTTGATCAGGGACAGACTCAGCAGCCTTCTCCTCTGGAATGATCTCCATCATTACCAGATAACACACCTGGAACTGCATCAATTTGTCCAGGCTCCTGGTTTATCTGGGAAACCTTTCCCAGCAATCTTCTGTGCACCATCTGGCCAAGCATCCTGCGAGGAGCCAGCGCTGAAAGGAGGAGGAAGTTCTCTCTTCCCCCAAGGCGTTGCTAAGCAGCTCCAGGAGCAACAACCACATCATTTATTTGCTCTGTGCGAACCTGGGCCCAGAGAGATGCCCCAATCCCATCCAAAAAGTGACAAGAAATGCTCCTTCCCTTCCAATTGTCAAGCCAACCTATTTTTCCCCCACCCCATATCAGTTGTTTTTAGTGTTCATGAGCCCAGTTATCACAAGAGGGGCTGCACCGTTGTGGTGCCTCTGGAAAGCTCTCCCCAAGGGCAAGGATTTTTGGCCATGCAGATGGACAGAGATGGGCATTGTTCAGACTTGGGATCCCAAAAGCTGCTGCCCACCCAGACTCATCCAGGTGCTGAGCTACAGGAGCTCAGTGCATCTGAGATCTCCCCACCACCAGTGCCACCTCCTGTGCCATGTGGCTGGTGGCACAAACCCCAGTCTGCCCCCAGTGCCGTGGGGAAAGGAGGCAAAATTCACTCCTTGCTTTCTCCTGTGGGGCAGAAGAAATCCTGCTGACCAGCATCCTTTCAAATGCACTCAGGAAAATGAGTTCTGTTCCAAGACATAGCAGCTAACTCAGCTTGGCCATCAAACAGGAGCTCCCTGTTGATGGGACAGGGTGTGTTGCCTCCAAAATTTGAAGTCTCCTTCCTTACAGGCCCCCAAGGAGGTCATTTCCACCCATTCCCAGGACAGGGATGCTCCAGGGCAGGGAAGCATCCTGGTGCACACATGTAGGCAGTGTCCTACTTAAATTAATTCTTCTGAGATCTTACTCATTAATCTCTGGGGTGCTGCAGGTGCATTTAGAAACGTCAGAGAGCCATGTTAAAATGTTGTGATCCCTTCTGACATATCAAGCCATTTTTAATTCACTCTCATCCTCCCCAGCCCCTCCAGCAGGCATTAGATAACTCTGGGGTCCTAAATAAGCCACAGTGACTTAGGCAGAAGGCAAGTGAGTTATTAATCTTATGCAAATGCCTGTTTAATTTTCAGGATCTTGGCACCACTGTAAGTGCTGAAAGTCACGGACTATAAAGAAAAAAGGTAATTTCTTGTTTGTTTAATTGATCTTCTGTAGCTTCTCCCCTGCCTGGTAAAGCTAGGTAATGGAATTTGCAATGTAAAGTCATTATTAGAAGTGCCAGTATGACATTTGATTAATCCAGGCTATTTAGGCTTAATAACACACACTTGACTTACATCCTGGAAGCACAATTGCCTGCTATGTCCCCTCCTGCTTTTTAAATATATTTATAAATATCTCCAGTGTTATGATACATGAGCCTAGTTCTTCATGCACTGTTGTTAGGAGCCCAAAATTCCCCTCCATCAGCAATACTGTGTTTTTCCCTGAGATTTCCATACCCAGGAAACTTTTGGTCTATGTCATGCCCCAAAATTCCCTTACAGGAGGGATGCCAGGAGCTGCTGGTGACTCAGGAGCTGCCACTGCCCTCACTCAGCACTGAATCGATTTTGTGTCACGCCAGTGCTTGGATAAAGCAGAAAATAACAGTACTTCTGGCTGTTGGAGGAAAAGAAAGGCCATTTGTCACTTCTTTTCACTGGGAGGATTGCACCCAAAGCCACGGCCAGCTCCGATTCATGGCAGAGGTTTTGTCTCCACCCACATCCTCCCGTCTCATTTCTAGTAGATACAACTTCTTTTATCCATCCCTGGCCCAAGCCAGTGTTAAAAAGCTCCTGTACATGATGGCAGGTATTGCTTTAATTCAGCAATGGACAAAGACTGGTTTTCTTACAAAGTGTTTTGGAGTGAAAACTACATTTTTAAAGCACTGTGGAACACCCAGGTTACTTCATGGAAATATTTTTTGCAATTATGCTCCAGAAAGTTTTGTATTTCTGGTTTCACTTCATTTTGCAATAATTGCTCTAACTTCTATTTCCATCACAGTAATATTTAGTGCAATCACATGCATTTAATTCGATCATTTATGTTCTACTGCAGTGATCAAAACAGGCAGTACTGCTTGGTGTTATACCTTGCTAAATCAGGCATCCAAATAAAAACAATTACTGTAAACATGCATGAAATGGGACATATTGCACTGCGAAACGTTAGGAAAATGCTTTTAAACCACATTGTTTTCAAGAACAAAAAATTCCTTGTGTTTTGCTTGCGTGCTTCATAGCCCAGCTTTGGTCTGTTAAGTCAAAATTGCAAGGAATATGGAATACTGGTAAACATTAAAAAGAATTAGGTGTTATTCCATCAGAGGTTGAAAAAGGGAATTTATTTACATAGGATGGATTAAATGCTTCCAACTATATCTCTTTCTGAAGGGAGCCTACAAGGGGCATGGAGAGGACTTTGGGAAAGAGCGAGTAGCAATAGGATCAGGGGGAATGGTTTCAAATAGAAAGAGTTGGTCTAGATGGGATATTGGGAAGGAATTGCTGTCTGGGAGGGTGGGCAGAGCCTGGCACAGGTTGGGCAGAGAAGCTGTGGATGCCCCTGGATCCCTGGGAGTGTCCAAGGCCAGGTTGGAGCACCCTGGGATGATGGAAGGTGTCCCTGCCCATGGATGATCTTTAATGTCCCTCCCAGCCCAAACCATTCTTTCACTCTCTATGATTCTTTCCAGGCTACGACTGCCTGCAGAGAACACCAAAACAAAACAAATGCAGGCAGCCCAGATTTGAAACCAAACACCTTTTAAACAAACAAACAGAACAATGGCCTGGAGCATTTTCAAGCACTCTTTACATAAAAGTCAAGCACGGCTGGAAACTGAGGATCTGACAGAGACCAGAAGTGGTTGTTTATTTGCCTTTTAACAGCAGAATCAAGTGCAGCTCTCAGGGATGCTCCTGAGTGCTCGGGAGGTGGGATGAAGGAGAGCACTTGCCTTCCCCTTCTATCAGCAGGGTCATAATTTATGAATCCACCCCAATTTCTGAAACCCTTTAAAGCCATCAACCTGAACGCGCTAACAGTAGTGGCCTTTCTGAATTCTTGTTTCTCCATGAATAAGTGAGTCATCCTCCCTTCCTGTTCCCCCCTGACAAGCTTGTCTTTTGTCTGAGGCTCTTACAGAATGAGCCCCTGATTCTGTTTTATGCCATCAGCAGCCAGATGGGGACTGGGCAAGAAGCAGCCTGATTTACCTCGCAGTGCTACTGAACTTCCACAGCTGCCTCTGAAAGGGAATGTTCCCTTTTGAATGAAGAGCAGTTTCTGGGGCTCAAATAAACTGGCAAAACTGCAGTAGGCTGGTGGTTATGTAGGAATTCATTTTCTGCTTTGACTGTGCTCCCATGAGGGAGGAAAAGGAAATCTTTGGATGCCTCTGTTTAGCTCCATCCCCCCAGAAGAGGAACATACTCATGAGTCCTGGTGAGAGCTGACCAGGAAGACAGCACACAATCCTCACCACCTCTATATTCCAAAAAGGTGTGCAGAGACAGCCCGTCAGGGCACTCAGGAGGTGGAAAAATCCATTTTCTGGCCAGAGAATAGATGAAAAAGGCTTGATCGGGGAGCAAACTAAAGGCTGCAAGAGAACAAGGATTCTCTTTCTAAAAGCAATTTTTGGTGGCTTCGAGGGGTGTAACATAAAGGGATGGAAAGGCTGAAGGACACAACCAGCACATGGAGATGTGGGTATGAATGAATAAATCAAAGGCAGCAATGAAAACACGGCTGTGGAGCTGCCACCCATCCCAACAGGCTCCCTCTTCCTCACAAATTCAAAGATAAGCTCTTTGAGGGGAGTGGGGCAAAAGTCCTCTCTCCCAGCCCTGCCTCTTCCTTTTCCCAAAGCGGTGGTGCTGGTTGAGGTGGGGAGAGGCAGAGAGGGAGGGAAAGGAGGGAGTGCTCAGGATTCCTGGCCACTCTTCAGGGGAAGGGACGCTGTGTTTATATGGGCTCATCACTCAGCAGGCAATGACAGGCAATGATTTCCAGGCTCTTGCCTCTCCTTTGGTGACTGTTTAAAAACTGTTTGTGTTGGTTTGGGGGTATTTTATTATATAGAGAATAGGTCTGTTTGACAAGCCTTAAATATGAATTGCTGCTGTGCCGCATGAAATATCTGATGGCAGGCACATTTGGAAGCAGGGCTTTGCTCTGATGCCTCCTCTTGTTTCTGCCAAGAAGTTTTCTGCTTTCTAGTTTGTTTATCATTATTATATCCTGTCCTGCCTGATGCATTCCCTGGGCTGTAAATGCGACTTTCATTCTACATTTAACAGGGTTGAGGATTTTAATAAATTGCCTTCCAGCCACGCTGCATTTTCTTTCTGCAGGGCCTCCTATTTGCACACAGAAATAATTCTTACCCATCCTCTTTTGTGGTGAAATCCCACAGAGGGTGAACCTTAACCTGCCTTAGACCTGCTTCCCATTGTGTGCTGCACAAACAGACAAGAATAAAGTCATTTGCTTTTTTTCATACCCTAAATTCTGGATAAGAGTGCTGCCTAAGCATTGTGCCCGTAGCATTCTGTTAAATTAATTTGACCAATTTAATAGTGCTTGTTATGTAAATGCTGCACTCAATCACTGAGCAGAGTTTGATTCTCTAAAATGGCTCTTGGTATCCCTGTCCCTCATTGCCCCAGTTGGTATTGGAATGCTAAACCTTTTAAAGATTTTCCTTGGAAACTGAGGCATTCAATCTTATCCTAACAAAGCAAATATTGGTTAATCGAAGCTTAAGCTAGCAAAAAGATTAGAGACATTTAATTAGCCAAAATTATATCTCATACTCTAATATTGTAAATTAGATTAGACAGGCTTTACACTTCTAAATTACATTAATGACTGCATGCATTTTCTTAATATCATAATCTTTAATCTCAGACCCCTGAAGACACTAATGATTCTCTAACCCACGACGGACTTCCATCATTATTTAAAATGAGCTTGAAGTTACAGGAAGTAACTCCAGGAGAAGCCAAGGCACAGAATGTTCAGAATGTGAATTGAACTTAACCTGCTGTGTTAATGGATTGCACACGTTGCAATCACAGTGACAGGCAACACCCAAGGTGGTTTCTTTCTTTGGCTTAACCTGAAAGGGGCTGCTTTGTCCAAATTTAGCTTATTCTGCTGTGGGGATGGGCTTGGCAAACTCGGGGGGTGGTTGGTACCATGTCCCACCACAGAAACTGCCCCAAAGGGGGAACAAAGGCTTGGGCAGGAATTGCTTCCAGGGGGTGGCAGAGCTTGTGGTCAGCCTGTGGCCACCATCTGAGGGGAAAATCGCTCTTCAGGATCACTGGGAATACCAGTTACTACTTGTTTCCTCCAGACTGAGACCAGCAAGACCTGAGTAAGTCAGAGATCTTCACCTTTGGTGCTTATTTTATGGTCAGGATTTGGAAAGAGATGTCCGTGTTCCCATTCCCATCAACCACTTGTTTTTGCACAGGGACAAATCCACCTTTGAAAAACAAGTGCTTGTTGGAAGATCTTATTCTCAGAATCTCACCAGGCTTGGAAAAGGGCTCCCATCCCACCCTGTGCCTGATGCCTACCTTGTCCCCGAGCCCAGAGCTCTGAGTGCCATGGCCAGTCCTGCCTTGGATACTCCCAGGAGCAGGGACTCCAAACCTCCCTTCCAGTGCCTGGCCACCCTTTCTGTGAAGAAATTCCTCCTGATGTCCATCCTGTACCTCTCATCCTGTCCTGATTTAATTCCAGGTGTCACCGTATCACACTGCAGTGACAGAGGGTCAGTGGCCTGTTCTGGCTCTCATTTATATATTTAATAGATTATTAAACCCATTGTATCCAACATGTGCAAGTCTCCAGAAGACTTCTTGGGCAGAGAAGCAAAATATCCTAGGATATTTGATTTGGATCCAGAGCCTTTGGTTCAGTGGTTAAAGCCCAGCCCACATTGAGCAAGCTTAAAAACCTAAAAGCAGCACTTTCAGCTTTGCCTTAATATATGATCTGACTTTAGAGGTTCAATTTGTGAGGATTTTTTTCCCTTCTAGTTTCCCAAAGGGCATTACATCATTTTTTACTTGAATCCACTCTAAGTGTAATGTGTAAAAGCTGCCAAGGAGGAGGTGGGACTGGGAAAATTCAGGAGAGCTGGGGGATCCTGTGTGTTTGAGGGGCACTCCCACTGAAGAGGAACAGGGAAAAGAAGGGCACAAATCTATTTTTCTAAGAGCAAAAACCAAAATGAGAAGAACAGTGAAAAGCAAAACAAAGACATCCAGGTTTCAGCCCTGCTGATCTGGACACCTTCACCCCTCCCATGCAGTTTTGTCACTGTGCAGATGGAACCCCAGAAAACTTTAATTCTGACAGTTATCTGCTTAAAAAAATAAGAAAATAAAAAGAAAAAGAAGATTGGGGAAGGTCCAGCAACAGAGCTCTGTAATCTTCCTATCTGTAATCTTCCTGCTAAGAGAAGATGTGCAGCATCAAAAAGATATCCCACAGCAGTGGACAACTTAAAATGTGTTGTTATATATACATATATATATATATATAGTGCATTTCTCTAATGCTGCTGGACACTAAAACATCTGGTGCTCAGTTGCTTCATGTTATCTCCTCAAGTTAACCATGAGAATTAAGTCTTTCTACTGTTTATTGCTGTCTTTATTTGTTTTATTTTAATGCTGAACTTGGTCAAAATCAGAATTAGCCCTGCCCTTCAATGATTTCTCTCAAGATGTTGATCCCCAAATATGCCTGACAGCATATTAAAATCAAATGGAAAATTGGATGCATCCACAGGAGATAAAATCAGAATTTCTTCTGTCTTGTGGAAGTCACAGAGGACAGTTTAAAGTAACTTGGAACTGAAAATGTTCATCCTTACAGAGTTTTTCCTCTTTCAGGGAGATTTTTTTAATTATACTAATTTGTCAAATGTATCTTCAATTCTACAAGAAGTTTCCTTCTCAAGCATTTGTTAAAAGAAAGATAATTGCAACTGGAAAGCAGTAAAATGAAAAGAACTTTAATTATGCATTATAATAACAAATGTGTTCTAGTTCAGGTGAGCCAGACCAATTATATGTGATTAGTGAATGGAAACAATTGATGTTTTTGCATTTTCATTTGGGTCTGCTGACCTTTTTATGGTGAACG
Organism: Campylorhamphus procurvoides; assembly: GCA_013396655.1. Taxonomy (NCBI): domain Eukaryota; kingdom Metazoa; phylum Chordata; class Aves; order Passeriformes; family Dendrocolaptidae; genus Campylorhamphus; species Campylorhamphus procurvoides. The sequence goes on along the minus strand of WBMV01007619.1, from coordinate 112,313 downwards.
AGCTCCAATCTGTCTTCCCTTGGCGCTCAACACGGAGCAAATCCTTTAATTTATAGAGCCATTTGGAGAAATTATTTCAGTCTGATCAGAGACAAGTTTTCCTGAACTCAGTCTGTACTTTCACCATTCTCACAAAAGACATGACAGAGCCTGATGTGCATTACTGAGAACTGATGTTTCAGTCAGCTTGGCATGGATTTTCGTGGTCCTGAGGTTGTGACCAAAGCTCCCTAAAAACAGATATTTAAAATGACATCATAACCCTAACTCACTGAGCATTTCTCCCCCAGGAAAGCTCTGAAAAGACGAAGCCAGAAGGGCACTTTTGCAAAGCACACATGAGGTGGCGAGGCTTTCCATTTCCTGCCGTAATGTTGGCACAGCTTTAGAAAAAGTAATTAGAACTCTTATTAAAAAATAAGCTGCCTTTAATATATCCTTCGTCGTCCTCTGTGACATGTGATCTCTGGTGTTGACTTTTGCTTAGCACTTCTGAGCATCTCTTAATCTGGTGCCTGAACCGTTTGGGATGCTGGGCTTCAAAATGCCCTCTTTAATAGAGACACATAAAAGATGCACCACACAAATGTAAGTCACCAAAAGCTCTGGTAACTCCTTATTTCACTGAAACCTTCGATTAACAGAAATATTGATAAGAAAAGGTGAATCAAAAGGGCTGTAAAAACGGAGCAAAGCCATGTAATTACTCTGCCCTGCTTACTTCATCTTATGATGGTGACAGGAAGAAATCCCCTCAAGTCTCAGAATCCACAGAGAGTGTGGGGCTTAGGGCAGGAAAATGCTGTTTTATTCAGGGTAAACCTGACACAGGATCAGGGAGGACACAGCAAGCAATGGATCCCTTCAATGACTTCATCACTTCTTCGCTGGGCAAAGCTTCATTGTGAAGCTACTTATATTATCCAAAAATTAATGGCATTTTAATTCATAATCAAATTAACTGCAGTAATCTTTATTCAGGGCAGAAACCCACTGGCAGTAAGGGTACCTTATTGCTCAGACTTAGAAGAAGGATGTGGATGAAGGCAGAGCAGAGATGTTCACACTAATCTAAAATCCTGACCATTTTTTCCCAGGTGTATCAGGTGATAAAAGATCCCACCTCTCCACAGTGACACCAAACAACCTGGAAGGAGGAGGGGATGAATGGAAAAAAATCCTGTAGGTTTTCCTGGCCTTTTTCTCTTACATTCCTCAAAGATGTTTGCACAGAAAAGTACCTTCTCATGAAGCATTACTTTCCCAATTGCAGCCAATAAAATTATTTCCCTCATAATCAGCGAGCCTGCATCTTATCATGTGCAAATTGGGAAGATAATGATATTTCCATCCCAGGAACTTTGGATTTAGCAGAGATTGTGGGGTAACTGTCCCTCGTGCATGTTTCCAAATCATTTGCAACTGGAATTAATCAAAGCTAAATTGTCTTCAAAATTCTGCAGTACAAAGTGAGGATTCATGTTAATCCTGCACACAGGAAGGCACAGAAAGGATCCAATGAGGACATGGAGCATATGGCAGATGAATGGCAAGGAAAGGAAAACAGACTTGCATAAGTTATATTTTTGGACATCAGGAGAGATTTCACCATGGAAAGGGTGGCCAGGCATTGGGAGGGGCTGCCCAGGGACGTGGTGGATTCACCATCCCTGGAAGGGTTCAAGAAACAAGTGGATGTGGAACCACCCAGATCGAGAGGAGAGCAGGGCACACACACCCCCTCAATCCCTCCAGGGTCCTCTTTGGAGGCTCCATGTTTTGCTGGGGACAGGATATCAAATAGCCAGGATGCCCAAAGGACGCCCAAAGGACACCCAAAGGTGCCAACTGTCTCCAGAGCCAGGGCAGATAAAGCATCGNTTGCTGGGGACAGGATATCAAATAACCAGGACACCCAAAGGTGCCAACTGCCTCCAAAGTCAGGGCAGATAAAGCATCATGTCCTTGACGTGCCCCAAACCCAGGGAAATTCAGAGGGTTGTGTAGTTTAACACAAAGCAACTCAGGGAGCTCAACAGCTGTTAAACTGCATGGCCTGTCTCCAGGAATACATACAACCTTTGGTGGCACATAAATATTGGCCACAGTGACAGCCAATTAATATCCCCACCTTCACCCAGGAATTTCTTCAAGTAACTCTCACTTAGCCATGCTCCTCATGTCCATGGGAATTTGATTTCTGAGATGGGAGGCAGATGATGCACTGCACCACGGGGGCTGAGGTGGACACTTGGGTTTAAATCCTCCCACCAGAAGGGAAGATACCAAGGGTTTGAGGCAAACTATCCCTCTAAACTGCACAGCTGGTGGTTCCTGCTCACAAAAACCCTGGAACAGGTCAGGAACTGGGATCCCAAGTGGGGAATTTCTCTCAGCAGAGGCCACAGTAGATGAGATGATGCAACATCCACGCCTATGAAAGCTCTCCCTGCTGTATCACCATCCTTCTTCCTCCTTCCTGTGATCTCAGGAGGAGACAAACCTTGACTTAGGTGGAAAGCAGAGACCCATGTACGTGTAAATAGAAACAAATGGCAGCTCCCCCAACTACAGGAAAGCTGCAAACCTCACAAGAACTATATATTGAAAAGCACTGAGTGCATATTGTCAGCAGCAGCAATTTAATTTCAGATTATTCTCCTTGATGTATCATACAAGAAGCCAGCTATTATCTAGCTGCGCACCAATAGTGATTATTTATTCATTTGGAAATTCATCTCTTAGCAGACTGAGAAGGACTGCTTTCCTCTGAGCCTGAACCTGCACATAAAATGCAATTTATGCGTTCCAGAAAAAGCCTGTGCCGAATATCCCTGTAATCTGGTTATAATTTAGCACCTGTGAAGTGTGAGTCTTGTCTGCTTGTGAAGAGAAAACTAAAAATCAGATGAGCATCAGTGTAGGAAAAGTTTAGTGTGTGTTAGTGTTTCACTCATAAATTGAGATATTTCTGTTTTACTCTCTTAGTTGTGCTGCAGTTCGATGTGGTGGATAATTCATCAGCCTCTATGTCTTTTATTATTATTACTGTTGCAAAAAAAACCTTGAGTTTAGGAGAAACAAAACAATAATTTTGCAATAATGTCACAACACGCTGGGATAGAACATAATAAACCTTGTTGTTATGATGCTGGAATAGCAAGGAATCACTAAGCACGGTACACAAGAGCATTCGTTGGGAAAAGTGAGGCTTAAACCAAAAAACCCACAGATAAAATGAAATTCCAAACTCAAACTGACTCACAAAGTGCACTCACAATGCCCTTAATGACACACGAACTTGGTCAGCCCTGAATTGGTCAGCTGGACAAGGTGGTCTTTGTAGGTCCCCCCCAACTGCACCGCTCTGTTATACCCTGTTATTTGGCAACACTAAATTACCATGCCAAAGGCATTTGGATCTTTGCTGGGTTTGGGGTTTTGTTTGAGTTAAGAGTTAACACTCTCCACCAGAGTAGTTTTTGGGGGGCTGAAAGTTCTCAACACAACACCCCATCATCCTTCCCCTCCTCTCCAGCAGTGCCTCTGAATGGCATTTCCCTGCCATTTCACCCACCCAAACAGGAGCACAAGGAGCTGATGCAGGTGAGTTTCCCAAGGACCTCCCTGCTGATGGAAAACACTCGGCAGAGGTGCTGCCAGACATGAATGATGCATTGACACTTCACTCCCACCTCGTTATACCCCTCTCTCTGCCGTGGGATTGATCCGAGCATCAATGGGGACAGGCTGGAAGAATTTGCACAGTGAGAAAGAAGGACGTGAATAAGTACACATTTGGTATAACCTTATTAGTGGTCGGTCCTCGAGTTTCTAATGGGGCATGAAATGCCATCAGAAAGCTTTTGGCTTTTATCAAAATATTCCCTGCTCAGGCAGTAATTCAGCAGTTGGCACCGATGCAAATTGTCTGCCTGCATATGGTCTAGCAGGGATGGGGAAAAAAACCCACGTGGTGGGGTTTGAATGCACTGCTTTGCAGAGCAATGTTTTATAACAGCCCTGCCAAACATTCAGAACCATCACTTTTAAGACATCTTGCGATAGAGAATGATCTCACCCATGCAGTCAATTAATCAGAGGAGATGTTGCACCCCGCTGCCTGTCCTCTCCTCCACCTCAAGAGAGGATCCAAAATACAGGTCAGGCACCCTGGCACAAGCACCCGAGTGAGATGTTAGGCCAGGATTAAGAATCAATTTTCTTCTGTCAATAGGCATAAAAGTGGAGCTGTCTGACAACCTGGATAAAAACATAAAGGTTTAAGAGCAACTTCCTACACAGAGGGGGGAAATGCAGCCTCTCTATTAGGATATCAGCCCATCATTTAAGGATATCATTAATTAGCTCGGTCTGCACTCTGAGCTTGACCTCTCTTATTCATTCCAGGATAGCGAGGGGAAAAAACAACTGATTCTGGAAACAGGATTTATATTATATATATATATATTGTCCACAGAGACTTTCTCAGGCACCAAGACAGGATGCAGAGTGACTACAGAGAACTGCATGGAAACACAGGGCTGATCCTACAGATCCATACCCAAGTCCTTCTGAATTATGTCACATAACTAAGTGACACTTCGTTCAGAACAAAAAATTACATCGATATTAAAGTGTTCAAAAACTATATTGAAGTTATGAGGCATAAAGATTTTTGTGGCTTTTTGGCTCGGCCTTTAACACCCAGGAAATGTTTCACCACTTCAGTGTTTGCATCTGCCCAGAGTTCTCCAAATATTCCACTTCCCAGAGACCTGACTTTTACATTTCAATTCCATTCAGGTTGACAGTGGTGCAGGATTAGCTCAGCTCATCAGGAACATCAGTTCAGGGTGGTTCACACATAATTACACTTTAATTAATTCTGATAATTTGGAAACTGGGTTTTTTTATTTTGTTTTCTTATTAAATATGATGCAAGATCATGGATTTATTAACACAAATAAATGCCTTGTCTTGCCATGAGAGTAAATAATCCATTTGGGGGGGGTTAAATTTGTAGATTTTTGGGTGAACAGACAGATCTGATACTTGGACTTTTCAGTTTTCCAGTTTTACAGTCCACACAAGATGAGAAAAAATACCCTACACCAAGATGTCTGTGATAAGAACATAAGGAAGAAATTGAATTTGTGGCTCACTCATTTTTTCAGCAAAAGGAATAAAAATCAGATAAGAAGAACCTGCGAGAAATACAATCTTTGGGTCACTATTTTCATTTTCCTCCAAGAATTTAGAGAGCAGCTTCCCTGTGATTTCACATTTCTGCCTGTAGACCACATCAAGCCAGATCAGGATCACATCAAGCAAGTGGAGAATTCACACCACTGCATTTTAGACATGCAATTGTCTAAATTAAAAATAATACATAAATAAATGCATAAGAATGGATGGATAGATAGATAGATAGATAGATAGATAGATAGATAGATAGATAGATAAAAAGGTGCCTAAATCATCAGTCTAATAAAGTCAGTTGAAGGAGGGAGGCATCCCCATGGAAAACAGGGCATTGCCTTAGGGAGAAATGTCTCCAGGGCCAACCTGTCCCTTGGGTTCCCAATCAAGGCACCAAAGCTGGTGCCCAAAGTTAACCTCCTGTGAATATTCCAGCTCCCTGAGGCAGCAATCGTGGCAAAATTACTGCAGGATAATATCTTATCATGATCATAAAATTACAGACCATCTTGAGCTGCAAGGGACCCACAAGCATCATCCAGTCCAATCTCTGGCAGCCTTGGGGCAGTGCCCACTGCCCTGGAGAGCCTGTTTGGTGCCAGATGCTGAGTGTGGTCCAAAATGTGCGCCCTCACCTTTCCCAGGGGCATCCTACCCGTGTTCTACCTTTACTAGACAGTCCATGCACATTTTGGAGGGTATGTCCCCCAAATACACCCCCAGGCAGTCCCTCCCAATGCATTAATGTGGAGAAACATCCCCTGTCTTGCCAGTTTTGCCACAACTATTGCCCAGTTGAGGGGAAGCCCCAAGCACTGGAGCTCTCCTGCACCTTTGCAGCAGAGCTGTGTGGGGTCACCCTAAAGGAGGGCTGGATTATAGGATGAAGCTCATTTCCCTGGATTTGGGGTCAGAAGAAATCCAGGGAGAGGTAGAACAGCCCATTTTGAAAGAAGCTTGTGCACTGCAGAGAGAAAAAAATGAGGAGGGGTCTCAGCACTGCAGAATTTTTTCCTTGCATCTCTGGGAAGAAAACTAAGAGATGCTTTATGTGTCTATAGGTACTTTAATACACTAATTTTCACATCTTTGCAAGCATTCACACCACTCCTGAAGAAAAGCCTGGTTTCTCAGGAAGGAATCTTCTTTTGTGTGTTGGATATTCATCTATATAATTATTTTCTGGATTCAGGTTTTTTTTCCAGGTGTTCATCAGCTCCAAACTGAATACTCCTAAAGGAAAGATATTTTCCAGTAAAAGGTATTTTCTACTAAACAATAAAAAAAATCTCTTTGGAGGAAGAGTCTGGATTTTATTCTATGGCATTTGGAAGCAAGCAAAGTGAACAGGGAGCAGTGGATTTGTGCTAGGGAGAGCAGTGTGACTATCCTGGAGGAAGTAAAATCCAGGGAGAATGGGAAAACAATCAAATGGGTACAATAGCAAAGCAGAGCCATTATAATGCAAATGTTTGATGAAGATGTAGCCAGGGAATTCTCCAAGCCACAGTCATTCCCAGGAGTCTGGGCCCTTGCAGGGTCCCACAGCTCTTCCACTGGAGACAACTGGTATTTTCATGCAGTGCTGGGAACTTTTCTGGTGTCCTAATCACACAGAGACACCGTTTAGAAGAATATTCCACGTGGCTTTGCTGCATAGAAAGGGAAGCCTGAAGTTTTCATAATCTGAAATGTGAGATCCATACAAAGGAAATCAGGCAATATAGGAGAATCTGTCTCTGGATCAGCAGGAGAGCTGCAAGCAGGATCACAGAATTATGGAATCATTGAATGGCTTGGGTTGGAAGGGACCTTCAAGATCTTTGAGATTTAAAGCCCTGCCATGGGCAAGGACACCTTCCATTAGACCAGGTTGCTCAGAGCTTCATCTTACCCAGCCTTAAACACTTCCAGGGATGGGGCAGCCACAGTTTCTCAGGGAAGCCTGTGCCAGGGCCCCCCACCCTGACAGTAAAGGATTTTTTCCTAATATCTAATCTAAACCTACTCTCTTTCAGTTTGAAGCAGGAGGCAACCCCATAACCCCAAGCAAAACCATGCTTAGAAATCCCATCACGATGCCAAGGATATTTAAATCTCAAATTAGACAGAAAATTTCATCATTTGGCAGCTTCAAATCCAGCTACGAAATGCATTATTCCTGATTAATAAATAAATAAATGAATAAATCTATTTCTTTGTTCTACACCGATAGGACTGTGAGCAAGCCACGAACAGCCACTACACATCCAGAGTGTCTCGAGGTGCTGAGGCAGTAATTCCAGGATCATTTAGGTTGGAAAAGACTTCCAAGATCATCCAGCCTACCCTGTGTCCAATGCCCACCTTGTCACACGGCCCAGAGCACTGAGTGCCACATCTAGTCATTCCTTGGACACCTCTCTTTAAAGAGAGGAATGGTTAAAGAAAGGAATGTAAAGGAAGGACTATTGCCTCATCATCCTTTTGCTACATAGTACCATGAAGGAATCTAAAATGAAAACACAAAATGTGTGCTCTTTCTCTTGCAGCCTTCATGTACCTCCTCCTAAATGGGACAGAAGCTCCTGAGAAATTCCAGTTTATTGCTACTTGTTCCCATTCTAACATGCAAAGCTGAACTCAGTTCAAATCCTCCCTACTAAATTAGCCTGCAGGCACCCAGGGATTCCTTTCTTGGGGCTCCAGCCCATCCAGATAGACTTTTCCACTGTGTTCAACGTGACCCTCCAGACAGTGTATTTGCTTTTTCCATTTCCTGCTTTCCTTATCCAGCTTCAGCCCAGCCAGGGTGTGACTTTTCACGCTCCCTTTGCCTGCTCTTGCCATCACTTTTTGTCACTGTCCCCAGATGCTGCTGCTCTCAGGGGTCGAGTGGAAACCACAGAATCACAGAGACATTGGGGTTGGAAAAGACATCTGTGGACAAACACAGTGAGCAAGAGTCTTTTTGTTCTCATAAAGTAACCAAAGCCCTTCAGAACAGGGCAAATGGGAGAGTTCCAGCAAACCCAGTATTCAATAAAAGGCAGGAGGTTGTTTTCAAAGGAAACCTCGACTGGCAGGTGGGACAACTCACTCTGAGAAAAGTGAACTTTATGTCAGATGGAATGGCCAGAGTTTTACCTGATATTCTGGAAAATTACCTTTTCTTCTATCCCAGTGCCTGCACAGGAGTTGATACCTGTCTAAAGCTGTATTTCCAGGGGCCCAAATCACCAGCTTTCTGTATGAGAGGAGTGAAGCTTTGCTCTGTACAAGAATTTTCCTTCCTGCAGAAGGAAAAGCAGTCGCTCTCTGTTCTTTTAGCTGGTTCCTTCCTTTCCTCCCAACAAAGCAGCATCATGTTTAGCCACAAAAATTTGGGATTGAGTGGTAATACGAAGGGGAATGAAGGCTCACAGGCTTTGGGGATGGAGAGGCCAGTAGATGGAAGCAAGCAGAGAAAATGGGATGCAGAAACATCAAATAGCAAGAGGGATAGAGGAGGAAGATTATCCTCTCCAGCTGATCCTTTCCATTTGTGTGGATACATGCAGATGCTCAGTGAAAGAGGAAAGCATCACATTCGAAACGGATCAAAGAAAATGCTGTTTGACACAAAGAGTAATTAACTTGGGGAACGTGTTGCTACAAGGTGATACTGAGAACTGAGAGTTCAGTGGGATTCGGCAAAGATGAGGCACGGGGAGAATGAGAACATGATTACAGCAGATAAGATTAAATGCACAATTCATGCATGTTGGTAACAGGCGAAACACCAGAGGGTGAGGAGCTGGGAAGAGCTTTCTTGAGGGATATCTTTCCATAATGCTCCATTATGGGGTTTCTAATTTCTTCCTTTCAAACCTCTAACACTGAACACTGTCTGACATTGAAAACTGAAATGGAAAAGCTCCAGAGGATGCTTATATTGTAATTCCTCTGATTTATGTAACAGTTTCTGGGAAGTGCCTATTCTGTAAAAATAAACTGTCTGAGCGCTGAGCTAAAACTGCATTATCAGTATCTACCTGGGTCAAATTAACCTTCTGTTTCTAAGCTGCTGACAACAGTGAGTTTCCTACGTGACCTGGGCACACTCTGCAGCCCCATGGCCAGAATCTGCTACCTTGCCCTCCCACCAAAAACCTCACAGGAGGAAGAGCAACCATCAAACCCTGAATTCATTTCCACTGAGACACAGAGAGTAGGAAGGACTCTCTAACAACTCCACAGACCACCTTTAATTCAACCTCTGTGTCTCCCAGTGGCATTCTGAAACCAGGTTTGTGAGCTGTGGACAGCAGTCTCTAACAGCTCCTGGACCAGGCACGAAACGTGTCTGGCAATTTCACCATTTGGTGGATAAATATTTGTGGCTGGGCAAAAACAACACAACAGATTCCGTCTCGGAGGGGAAGCCCATTTGCTGTGATTTATACACTCACTGCAGTGGATAAACACTAATGCCATCCTGATTGCCCGTTGTAAAGATCCTGTCATCTGCAGCAACCTGTTTTTTCCATTGGGGCCAACTGTTCTATGTGATGATAAGCAATTAAGCTCTGCAAGGTGATTGTAAAAGTAACCGACTGTCAGCAGCAGTCAGAGCTGGGGCTGCTTGGCCATTGCCTCTTATTTGCATTTTTAAGACTTGCAAAGACAAGAAACTTGTTGTCTTTCTTACAATTTAATCTTTACTTTCGTTCCTTCCCCTGCCAAGAAACAGCAAACCTCTTTGAGTCTTAATACAAAGGTACCCCTGAAAGGAGAATGAATAAAACCTTTACTCCCCATTAGCTGCAAATGCATTCTGATACCGTCTCGGTAGTTTTATAAGCACATTCAGATGATTTGCTACATGTCTGAGTTCACACCGTGGTGTTCTTTCAAGTTTGGGGCACAACACAATCTGCCAGGATAAAAGAAGTGTGTTCGAGACTTTCCTGACAGTTCTTGCAATGAATCCCACACCCTGTAATCTCTTAAGCGTGTTGCCTGTTGGAAAGCACTTGAGTTTAACTAGAAAACGTGCATAAACACAGTTCCACATACTTAAGATTATCATCAGCCTGCCAATTCCCCCTTATCTCCGACTTTTTCCATTTTATTTCCTTTTCTTTATCCTCCTTGTGTACCGGTGCTTGAGCCCATGATGGCAGGAGATAGCAGGAGTGCTATTGTAGCACAGCTCCAATCCCTGAATCCCATAAAACCCATCCCCTCCATAAAGCCAGCCCGCAGGCTCCAGGAGCAGCCTCCAGCTCCGGTTTTTAGGGCTGGGGAAAGGAGCACAGATGGGGAAATGGCAGGAATTTGGAGCACTATAACCCGTGCTAACACGTCAGCAAAACAGCCCAGCCAAACAGCAGGACCGTTCCCATATGTGTCCTTACACATCAGCTGTGTCACCATATGCAGGTGTCACTGCACAGATACTTCATCTGCTTCCTGAAGGTCTCCATGGCCTGTCCTCATGGTGCAGAATCCTGACTCACACCCCAGCTCCTCTTCCAGCCCTTTAGGGAGCAGAGGACATCATCTCCCCCCCCACCTCGCTCCCCTTTTTGCAAGGGATTTTTCCCTTCTTTCTAATTGAAGGGATGCAGATCACACTTTTGGAATAACAAACATCACTGCACTTCTGAGCTTCTCAGGAGCCTTGATTTCTAGAAACATCATTCCCTGGAATGAAGGGAGAGCTGAGCTACCCTGATGGGTCTGGTATTCCAGAAATTGCTATCAAAGCTTTTCCCTTTAATGTCCATCTACATCCTCATTGTGCCAATCCCAGGCTGGAGGGGAAGGAAAGAATCTGTTGGCATAATGCTGGATGGCAGGAATGAAAGTAGCACCACATCCTAAGCCACTCTTGCCCCAGCAGGAACACAAATCTTCCCAGATCTGTTGCAAAAGCACAAACTTCACAGCAAGAGCAACACCACTTTGGTTCTGATTATGCTTCTTCAGGGAGTGCAGCATGGGGGAACCTGTATTTTGGCTATTCCAGGTGTGGGTAGCATTAATCCAAACACTTTAAATCCCTTTTTCAGACATATTTTCTAGGGAAACAAGGTTTGCAAAACCCTGAGTGGTATTTGATCCTCTCAGTCCTGTTAGCACCAATAATTTAACCACTGGCCACCTCCAGACAGGTTTGACAAATGGTAGAGGTCTCAAAGTCAAGCCATTCCTAAAAAAATCCTGAAAACCAGTTTGAGGAATGCAATAAATGTCCTCACCAAAGGCAAACCTGGAGTTACCTGCTGGCTTTGTGCCTCTTGGGAACAAAGCTGCTGTCTCCTGCCATTTGTCATTTGGGAACAGGCAGGAGGATTTGGAAGGAGGAGAAGCTCAGGTGCTGCTGCAGGGAAAAGGACAAGAGGGAACAAGAAAGGAAACTGAGGCTTCAGTAACTGTAGGATGGGGAGAGGCAGAAAAATCGAATCTTCATTAGGTCCACAAATAGTTTGTTTCTTGGGTCATTTTTATTTTCCTTCCTTCTTGTCTTCCTTTGCAATATATTCATCAGTGTGTCTCAGAATTAAGACAGGCAGCATCATTACCCACCAAAAGGGATCCAGCACTAACATTTTGTCTTTTTAGGACACAGTACAAACTGAACAGATTCCGATCCTTGGATGCCATGAATTCCTGTGGCTCTTTGGAGGTCGGGGAGCTCTTCAGATTTACACCAGACCTCACCCGAAGGATCTGTGTGCATTTAGAGCTCAATACTGTGAGGGGACAATTAAAATTAATAAATTATAACCAAGTTGTAAAGCTGCTTTATATGGTCACAGCTGTCTTTCCTTGCTAACACACTTCTGAGCCCCTCAAGTATGTCATGAAGAATGTCAGAAGCAAAATCCATCCTAAAACAGAATGCACCATTCCTACTAGTGAGAGAAGGGATTGAACGGTCTCAAAACAATTAGAGGGAATAACAAGCCATGGGGGGACCCAGAGATCTTTGCACAAAGTATTCACATATATATCTTCTATAGTACATGTACATTTGTATTTAAATCAGTGTGAATGTAAAGGAGATTTATAGGACATCATTCTGGATGTTTTTCCCTCACTTTGGCTCTCACCAAGCAGGAATGTGCCAGGCTGGCTGCAGTTCTCCAGCTGAGAGCAGGTTTCAGGAATGGTGGGGGCTGGCACTGCCCCCCTTCATACAGGGAGCTCACTGTGGGCACCCCCTGGCTCACCTAAAGACCTCACCAGTTTGGGTTCTTCCTCTCTCACTCCCATTCTTCTAAGCGGTTTTGCCAGATTACGTTTAAATATGACCCTTTTAATCAGGTTACTCAGTGTAATACAAGCAAAATTATGATGAGATGGATGCTGTTATTGCATTAGCTATTTTTATCTCCATTGATTCCCCTGTATCTCTCATGAATCACCCTGTTGAAAATGTGACAGGTTTATGTCAGTCACAACAGGGCTATAACAACATTAGCTCCACCATGAATTCAGCATGACACCAAAATTGTGTCATACTTGACCCTAGTTGATATATTCATGGATGGAACTAAGCTGCACAAAGCAAGGGGACATTCTTTTCTAACAAGATATTCTTTATAAATAGAGGTTTGTGCTTTTATTGGTTGCTGCCCTTGCTCCAGCCATGTGATTATATGTAAATAATAATGCTATTTCTAGAAACTGGTGCCTCAAGACGTTCCAGCTCTCCTATTCCAGCACTATCAGTAGCTGGAATAACTTATACCAAATAGCACCAGCTCTTACTACAAAGCAGTTAATTTTGACATTCTTTCCATGACTCTGCCTCAGAGAGAACAAGCAGGGCAGAGAAGGAAACATTTCCAAAAGTGGGAGACCTTTGGCAAAATCAGCAGCTGGAGAAAAAAAGAAATAGGAGGAGACTTTTTCCTGCTGATTTCCTCAAACTGAGGGAAAAAAAGAATCTTCATTTGCAGTTTGGATGAGCTGCAGTAAATTGCCCAACTGTTCTCTTCTGTCAGAATAATGCACTTGCCAGAACCTCATCACTATAAACTGCTGCAGCTCCATTGACTCTGGGAGAGGCAGAGCTAAAGCAGCCTTTGGGTCATTTGTTCTTTTTCTCGGAGAAAAAAAGTGCTCTGCCACTTAGAACAAAGGGCAGAGAAGCAGAAGAGATGATTTTGTACCCAATTTTCTCACAGATTTCCTGTAAGAACTCACAGATAGGAACAAGGGTTTGGTGTTCAAAGCAGTTTTGCAGTTAATCTCCTAAATTTAAAGCTCGTGCCGATGAAATTTCCTGGAGAGGCCGGACGTGACTTTATCAGGCTTTAGCTGTGGCCAGTGGGGTTTGTAACAAAGGGATTGCCATGGATAAAGGAGCAAGTTTTGGATCTTTGAAAAGCTGTGCCCACTTCCTCAGCCCTGCCAACAGTAGGAAGTGATTTAAAATAGGATGCATGAGTTTGTCAGCACTACTTTACTTAGTAGGAAGCAAGTCTCTTTCTAAGGACTGCAATAAAATACGCTCTCTTGGTATTGCAAACAGATGAGTACAAACATAAGAGTCTGGAATTCTAGCATTAATTAAAGCTCCCCAGCAAAGTTTGCTCTGCATCTCCTAAATCACCTTATTCAAATTACTTCAAAATCCCAGTTCTTACTGTGCAGGTGCAAAGTCAGCTCAGTCTCAACAACAGCCATTAAAAGCCATCATACAGCTTCACACTATTCTTATTAGTAGTTGTTAAAAATGATCAATTCCATTGTAAATGCCATGGAAATCCTATTTTTTGATTTTTCCACATCCTAGTTGTGCTGGGATGACTTGGCTGGCTGACTGCCCATAGGATCTCTCCCTCCCCCTCCTCAACAGGGCACAGGGAGAAATCTGTGATTAAAAAGCTGGATGAAGGTTAAGACAGGGAGATCACAGTCGCTGTCATGGGCAAAACAGACTCCACTTGGGGATTAATTAAATTTAATTCTTTTCCCAATGAAAATACATTTGGATAGTAAAGGCAAATTAAAACATCCTTTTTGCCCCTTAACCCAGACTCAGCTTCACAACTTCATTCCCAACTCCTCCACCTCCTGCCCCCTGAGCAGGACAGGGGTGATGGGGAGTGGAATTGCAGCCAGAGAATCACAGAACATGCTGAGCTGGAAGGGACCCATCAGGATCATCGAGTCCAGCTCCTGGCCCTGCACCCCAAAAATCCCCCCATGTGTCCCTACCCTTAAGATCCCTTCCAACCCAGAGCATTCCATGACTCTGTGATTCCCACAGGACAAAGGGAAAGTGCTAAGGATAAGTAGAGCTGCCCTGAAATAAGATTCTCCTGCTCACTGACAGCACAAGGTAACATTTTAGTGCCCATAGAAACACTCAGGAACAAAGATTCACACCACATCTTCCCAAAATCACCCTTGTGAGAAGTAGGAAAGGTGGGATCTCATCACCACTTCCCTTAAGGACTTGTAGAAATAAATGAGCCCACTAGTCATCCTGAAACAGGAGCTGTCATATCAATCCTTTAGGATTTAAATAAAGAACAATTCTTTTTCCTCTCATCAGCCTGTGTCACTCGCTGTGCAAAGCATCCCAAAGCAACTGGATGCAGTTGGAATGATGTTGCTTTAGAGGAGGCAGCCACTCACCTTCCTCCTGGGGACCTGTGTCAGGCACAGAAGGAAACAGAGGGGAGATGTCCCCACACTGGGAGAGCCAAGGGATGAGGGCTGGGAGCCAGGGACTCAGCCTGAGCAAATCAGCAGAGTGTAAATATTTCACTTGTTTATTTGAAATACATCCCTGCATCACACAGGCATTGGACTTCCACAGGAGGCTGCACAGATGAGAGGATAAATCTTTCCAGCTAGTTTTCCTTCATGACAGTTCTGATTCCAAGACGACAGCAGAAGGATTGCTGTTTTCCTGATCACTTGCTGTTCAGGGCACATCCCACACTCACTCCACCTGCAGATGCTCTTTAATTTCAGGACATGGATCAGCAACGGGACACGGTGCCCAGGGAACAACCTGGCACCCCCACAGAAAAGAGACAGGCTTGAGCAGCAAAGCGTGCAGGATGCACCACAGGTTCTTCATTTCAAAGAGAAAAATCCCCATTCTTCAGAAAACACTGTTCAAAAATGTAATCTCCACTCAGTTCAATGGAGCGGGTCTATAATTTACAGCGCCAGATAAAGCTGGGAGATGTAATGTGAAATATCTGAAGCAGCTCAGCCCCCTGATTTCAAATGCACCTTGGGCAACAGAGCCTTGGCTTCCCTTACCGTGTGTTTCCAGCAGATAAGTAAACAATTTGCAACTTTCCAAGCTAGTCACAGCCAGGAAAGCACGAGCTCCCATCAGACTGCAGCTGCAGAGCCCCACTGATAAGGGTTTGGGGTGGCTTGGAGGAGCTGAAAGGGAGCAGCTCCGGAAGAATAAAAACCTTCCCGTGTACCAGTTGTTGGATGGGAGATAGCAGGAAGAAAGACATCATTTTCACCCGAAAATCCTGCGAGTGGCCTCGGTGGGAGGATGGGATGGGACAGCAGAGCATGAGAGAGGAGGAGCTGAGGGGAGGGGGAGAAGAAGCAGAGGGGGCAAGGCTGGGGGGTTTAAGGGTCCTGTGCAGAACACCAAATGCTCCCCATCTACTGAGCTGCATCAACACTCAGCTTCCATTTAACTTCCTTATAACCTCCTGCACAAAACCTTCCCATCACCAACTGCCTCTGGAAAACACCAGCAGGAGAACGACTCATCCTTCTGTAGGGCCACACCTGCAGGGATGGGGGACAGAGTTCTCCATGCTGCACTGGGGACCCTGGCTGTGCCCTTAAAGGGAATGTTCCTGGCATTTCTGACTGTGTTTTACACAGGGACAGAGAATGACACCACCAGCTTTTCATCTAAACACCTAAGATTGAAGAATGAAACCCCAGAAGATGGGAAATATCCCACTGAGGTTGACTGAGTAACTGCAAAATCCCATTTTTGTTACTACATAACTATTGCTTGAGGTTTCCACCTCATTTACTGCACTTTTTCACTACAGTGTTCTGCAGCTGATCCTTTTAAGTATAGGCAAGTAAATTGGGGTTATAGCATTCTATTAACAAAGCCATTTGTTTGAGCCTGAGCACAGTTTATCATCCAAAAGGCATTGGAACAATCACAAGTGAAAACAGAGCAGCACTGACTCCACGTCCTTCTTGTGCCCTGTACAAGATATTTACTCATTCATCTCTCATTCCAGCAGACTATCAAAGATCATCTGTCTGAATTTTAAACAATTTGCTGCACTCTTTCTGGATTCCAACATGAATAAAAGCAATCAAAAACAAACCCCCAAAAAAAGCATTTTCATCAGAAATTGTAATTTTGCCTCCAAATTGTGGGGAAGAATCCTTCAGTGGCTTATTACCAGTTTCCTCAATAGTTCTCCATGGCTGATGGCTGCATTATTGCACGTGGACAGCTAACTTGCAAACCCACAGGAGATGGCTGAAGTTATTCATCATGCATTTCGACTCCCCAGCCGAGCTGACAGTGACTGACAGTCCCTGGGAAAGTGGAGTACAGCTGAAAAACCTGACCTAACTCTTAAACAGCTTCCCCTGTGATCCTGACATAATCAAACCGAGTTTTACATATGTCACACTGTTGCTGCAGCAACCTGGCCTCCTCTCAGGCAGCCTCTGAGCCTGATATGGACTCAGATGTCTTGAGATTAATCTCTTGGGACCACTCCAAAGGGATAGGGATTAATTTGCAGTTCCTCAAAATGACTATTTCATGGCAACCACTTCTCACATTCCACCAGGCCTGACTTTCCTATTCCTAACCTTTAGAGAAATGACTGGGCTGGCACAGGGCCCCCAAGACATTCAGGAGAAAGTCTTTTACACCACAGGAAGAGGGACTAAAATGGCTTTGGCTTCTCTTGTATTTTTTTCTCAAACTGAAGTGGAGAAAAGATCTTTTTTCTGAAAGTATAAGTTGCATTTTTTTTGGTTTGCTTTCCCTCCCGTGCATCTAATTTGCAGTTCTTCGTATCTTCATCAGGGATGAGACTGAGACAGTGAAAGCCAGGGAGTGTAAGCGCTGGGATGTGTCTTTCCTGAAGCCAGAGTTAATTCCTAACCAGCATGGCTGTAGCATTTTATAAGGACACCTGCAGTTTTGATAAAGACCTCAGCAGTGTTGATGGTGCAGCCTCATCTCTCCATGCGGCTGGGATGCTCTGAAAGCCTCTTTCCAGCTGCTCAGACCCTTTCCTGGAGCAGAAGAGGGAAACACTGTGCTGGAGCAAACATGATGCAAGAGAATCATGGCGATTCTGTATTTTCCAGTGAGTTACAGACTAGTAAAACACTCACCTACCTTCCCAAGGTACATAAAACCCTTCTGGAAAGGGCATAAAGAACAAAATGCTTCTGCATTTGAAATACAGAGGGCACGTGTGCCATAGTGGAGAAGCCTGTGGGGAAAAATTAGGAATTCTCCTGCACCCTAAAGGTGACCATCTCTTGCTAAGACTTCCCACACCTGATGCTCAGCAGAAGCCTGATGCTCAGCAGAACACCCCCCAGCAGATGCAAAGCCAGAGGCTGGGGAGGACAAGGGAAAAGGGCTGAAAAGATGCTCAGAAGAAACAGGAGCAGGAAAATGGCACTTCCATGAATGTTGGTGGCCCCTGAGGGGCTTCTGGCTAAGGTTGGATACAGCCCCTAATATTCAGCCACTACCCAAATCAGGAGAGGAAAGCATGGGCTCTCCTTCTTCAGAGAATCCTCCAGTGTTAGAGGAAACCTTCAGCATTGTCTGCTTGCTCTGCACACCCAGGGCTGGCCTCCAAATGTGGGCAAGCCAAATGGCTCAGGGCATAAAACACCTCCCTATAAACTGGTTAGTTAAACAGACTTGGGCTTCTGTAGCAGCAACAACTCCAAAAAGCACCAATTTCCATGGATTTGCCTTCTAACTACATGATTAGCAGGAGGGGACCAGGTTGGACATCAGGAGGAATTTCTTCATGGAAAAGGCTTGTTAAACATTGGAAGGGGCTGCCCAGGGAGGTGGTGGTGGATCCCCATTCCTGGAGGTGTCCCAGGAATGACTGGAAATGGCACTCAGAGCTCTGGGCTGGGGGACAAGGTGGACTTGATGGCCTTAAAAGTCTTCTCCAACCTAAATGATTCTGTGATTCCCTTCAGGAAAGCAGAGTTAGAAACCTACTGGCTTCTACATGCGCCCCCATGGACCACCAGGGCCAAAACTCGTGGGCAGAAGAGATTTAGCTTGAGAGAAAGAAGCAACTAAAGCAGCACTGGGGGTGTGCTGGGCTCACATACAGAGACAGCAGGGGCAGATGAGGCCAGCCTGATCCCTACCCTGGGGAGCTGAGGATGCTGAGGACAGGAATGCCATCTCTGCCCCCAGGAGGAGAAGGGGAGATGATCTTTAGCAGAAGTGCCACATAAACACCCCGGCAGGACTCTGCTCCTTCGCTGTCCCCAGGAGAATAAACTCGTATCCTCAATTTTTTTTTCTTGCTTTCTTAGAGCTACCTAATGTTGTTCTTCTAAAATAAATAGCCTTTTTTCCCCCCAAAGCCTTTGATCCATAGCATGCATTAATGTCTCTTCCTGCTTATTCTGTGCAAAACATTTGGAATTGAAGAGCCTGCATTACTTACAGTGGGCTCAGTGGCTCTGGCCATATTTTAGCACGCTGGGTCTTTTAAAAGGAAAAAACATTGGGTTTTTGCTGGGTTTGGTTTGTTGGGTTTTTTTCTCTCTGTAGCAGAGCATGCAAAAAACACAGTGGTGTCCCTCTGAATTCAGGGGGGCTCTGTCCTTCTGCCCTGAGAGCCAAAGCATCTGTGCTAACACTTCCAGACAGTGCCACTTGGCCATGAGGGCCACATGAAGCGGGGTTTGCACATTTTGCTCCCCCCAAACAAGCCCTGCTCTGTATTTCTGGAGGTGCCTGTGCACACTGACTGTCACTTCCACCTCCTCAGCACTGCAGCAGGACCTCAGTGCCACTCAGCAATATGGCAGGGTGGCTGGTCCTGAAGCCCAGCCAGAATCAATGTGCTGTAAACAGAATTTTCCTTGAAATAGACCCGGTTTGCATGTGCAGATGCGATGGCACGACGTGGGAACAATTTCAGTGCTGAAAGAATTTATAACACTCCTCTTTTAAACTTGTGCTGGTGCAGCCTGAAAGCTCAAGGGGAAAAAAAAAACCGACAACTAGAAGGTGTGATTGTAAAAAGCCTGGTGGACCCAAGAAAAGAAGCTCTAAAGTGAGCTTTTGACACATTTCTAACTCTTTGTTCATACTGCTGGGTCATAGAAATGATTCACATTTCCCAGTGTTTGTGCCACCCTAATTTAGTGTCTAGTACAGGTGAAGCTGTAAAGATAATTTAAGGAACCTTCTGGACTGTCAGAGGAACTTAAAAAAAAAAAACAAAATGGAAAAAAGAGGATAGTTCAGCAGCCCTATCAGATCCTCACTCCTCCAGCTGAAATGACAACAATGCCTATTTGGAATAATGAAAGAGTTTTAATTTTGAATTTGGATTTCGCTCAGAGAAAGCAAATTCATCATCTGAAAGCTAATCATTTCCTAGATAATACCCTATAACCTTCAGCAGAAAGGGAGAGGGAAGGGTAATAACGTTCCCATTGCAAAGCTTGCCCAAAATCATAAACCTCTGTCCTTCTGCTAAAATCTAAAGTCAACCAAAAACTAGGACATACTGGGCTTGCAGGTTACAGATCCAAAGCTGTGGAGTAAAACTAATCAGTCCTTGGATAGGATTTTTTTTTCCCCCTGCAGTACAATCTATCGTCTAGTTGGTCAAATCAAGCCTTTCTGAGAAAAGAAGATTAGAAGCAGTTGTTTAAAGTATTGAGGGGGGGAGCAGGATTTAAGCTTTATTACTGCCCAGGATATACAAAACAGACTGTAATGAAAAAACAGCATTGGGATTGTATTTGCAGCCCGAATGGGAAATGTTGAGGGAAGACAGAGCCATATGGAGGAGCTTATAGTTCCAGCAAGAACTGAGACCGAGGCAAATGCCCCCTGAATAAGTGAAATTAGGTGTTATGGGCAAGTCATGGGAATTAAAAATACCATGATTACACCTGAACACTACAAACAGGCTATTAAGCAAGAAAGGAATTTCAGTGAAACTGCATTTTATTTCATTTTATTTGCAAGGAATGTCCCTCCTGCAAAGACTCATCGAATCGGAAAAGCGCTCAGCTAAGTAACAACCACTTTGCATAAACAAAAGACTTGATGAAAAACTCTTATCCTTTGGCAAAATGTCAGCAATTTCCCCTGTTTTGAAGACTCTCTTTTTTTTTATTATTTGTGAAAGTCTTTAGCTGTCTGAACCGATGCACAAGTGTTACATAAATGCACTGGAAGCCCTGGAGAAGCACAGCAGGATGCCCTATTTCCCAGCCCATCTGGAGCTCCATCCACGGCCGTGGGGCACTTTAGGATACACTTTGCATAAGTTCAGGGAGAGCAATAAGGGAATCAATGCCCTGGGTTGCTTCCATTTCATTTTCCTATAACCCACTTGACTTTCCACTGAGATGTTAACCATGGATCTCCCATGACATGAAATGCAGGACTACCATGTGTATTATTCACATTTTTATCTCCCTCAGCACTGTCTCGACCATCCCAGCTCTGGGCCAAGCTAGACAAAACCAATTTAGCTGCTTTAGTTTTCACTTCCTGCACTCAGGACCTTTTCTTTTTGTTATCCTCCATCAGCCTTTCCAGAGAAGTGGTCCAGGATAGAAGTAACTCAGGCTCATAAAAGAAGGGCTAAAGACACAAAGGACCTGATTTGGTCAGATGCTACATTAGGAAGGGTGGTGAGTAGGTAAGTCAGGCAAGGTAAAGGGGGAGAGGAGCAAAAGTGAAATCTGGGATGCTTTGGCAGCAATCCTTCAGGAATATTTGCAGGAAAATAATTTTCAGGGCAGAATAAGGGAATTTAGGTGAATTGTATCACGGTGAATTGATAAACCACTGAGCACAGTGAACAAAGTGTATTTAATGTCTCGCCATCTGATGATAAAAAATGCAGTCCCACTGCCTGTAATATTATAAAACAGAACAACTTACAGACATCTAGTAAGGAATACCTCTGAAAATTAACATTTTTCATGATGTTCAAATAGAATAGAGACTTTTCAAGAAGGTTTTTTGCCATGTCACACTGAGGGAGCTCAAATGTGTATTAAAATAATTCCCTATACAAACAAAATCTCAAAAGAGTCAACAAAAAGTAAGAAATTTGCAATGAAATTAATGGAGTTTCTGTCTTTATCATTCTCATGAGGGGGAAATGGTAATATCACACAGGAAAAGAAGCCACAGCTTTAGCCTTGCTTGGGGAAAGACAGACATAGATTTTGAAATCTATATTGAAAATGTCAACTTATTAGGAAATGATATTTTGTAGGTTAGGTTGACCTGTGTGTGTCTGGTTTAAATCTACCATTTCTCAACTGGAGAGAAATATTATGGGGCTAATCCTGCATTGTAGAAAACACAATTCACTAAACCCTTGGGAATTTTGCTTAAGTAAGGAATAAATCAGTGCAGAGTATGAACTCGTACTTAAATATTCCATTTAACTGCAGCAACACACAAATTACTGAAAATTACTTCTGGTACAAACCGAAGGGTTTCTATTTCATCACCTAAAGCAATTCCTACCAAGCCTACTCATTTGTTCATCTCCAGGAGCTGTTCATTTTAGAGATAATTCCAAGATTCACCCAAGTAACTTCCTGCAGATATTTGTTCCCTTTTTAATGAACTCCAGTGCTTTGTTAATGACTTGCTGTTGGTTAGTTCTAATCCAGAATGTTGCTCCAATGATGACCACCTATAAATTTTCTCCTAATATCACTGAATTATATTCCTACAACCTAATCAAAGACTGTAATGGACTTAAGGAGGTCCACTAAGAAACAAGCAAGCTCTGAATAAATGAGTTGTTCTGTTGCTGAGATTTCTTTGGAAGCTGTTTCTGCACCTCAGCACCTGCTTGAGTTAATTTCTATTCTTCCTTGCAGTTCATCTATTTTATACAAGTAGGATAGATAAGAAGGTTAGTTGACTTAGTGTAAAAACTAGAAATTGCTTGGCATTAAATCAAAAATATGAGGGTCGTGAACTTTAAATACACGTTTATGTAATGTAGTCTAGTGGGTAATGTGTAGATAAAGATGGTATTTCCTTGGACAGCTCTATAAGTTCATGTATCAAGGGAAAAGCTTTTTCACATGAATGTGGAAGAAATACTCGGTAAGATATTAACATTTTATTTTATTACCTGAAACTGAAAACTGTATCTTATCTCAAAATCAATTACTTTTATCCTAATGAGTCCGTTTTATTGGTCACATAGCCATCCCTCATTTTCTTGTTTAGAGGGCTAGAAAAGGAATCCTTGGCTAGATGCTGAAAAACAGCCAGAATTCCTATTGTTTACTTGTCCTTTTGCAACTAATTAAATATCAACAACATAATCCACTCATTTGTATTACAAACCAGAAAAAATAATAACTAAAAAAAAATCTAAAAGCTTCTTAACAGTGGAAAATGCAATAAAACTCAGTGTATTAATTTGGGTGCAAACTCCTAAACCATTGTGCAGGAGTGCTTTCCCTTCCTTAATTAACTAAAACACGGAGAAGAAACTCTGACGGCTTAATAGCATTTTCTTCACTGTCAGAAATGCTTTGGGATGATTTTATTATGTTATCACAAAGAGTGTTGGAGGAGTTATTGCCATTACTTCTCTTTGTCACCTCCCAG
Organism: Campylorhamphus procurvoides; assembly: GCA_013396655.1. Taxonomy (NCBI): domain Eukaryota; kingdom Metazoa; phylum Chordata; class Aves; order Passeriformes; family Dendrocolaptidae; genus Campylorhamphus; species Campylorhamphus procurvoides. The sequence continues at coordinate 89,269 of WBMV01007619.1, read as the reverse complement.
AGTGACAGACTCCACGGAGGAACTCGCTGCTGTTAAGGGATGTGAAGGATTAATATTTTATAACATCATTACTTTATAGGCAGGATAACTACAGCAATAAGAATACATTTAATATTTTATGCATTCACAGCCACGTAACACACATGGAGCATTTATTCTGCTGCACATCTCTCTGGATGTGTGTTTGGTTGCAGTGATTGAAAGCTGAGCAGTTTGTCACGCTTATGGCTCTTTATATCGTGGTGGAAGTAACAGAGGGGAGTCAGCATTAGGGTCCCATCACTGCCCGGAGTGAATCTGCCCCAGAAATACACTCAGACCTCGCAGCAGGGAGTCAACACACCGTGCAGAGCAATTATAGGGGAAAGCAACGTGGGCAATGCCTGGGAGCCTTGCTAGACCCCACAGCAGCAGCAGCAAAGAAGTTATGCCATGGACAGGGTGCCAGAGGGAGCAGGGCAGACCCCAAAGCTCCGCCTGGGCCACTGCGGTGCTGGTGCCGAGGTTTCATCCTGCAGGGAGGCAGCACTCAAGCAGATATACTCCCCTTTAAACTCAGGCACTCTCCTCTCTTCAGAGACTATTCCCGTCAAAACGGAGTTCGGGCTGCCTGGCAGCAACGATGCTCGTGCATTTCCAAAGCATCCCACTGGGTGCTTGTGGCTCAGTTATCTGAACACGGTTTGTTTCCTTGCCCCGGTTTCCTTGCCCCTGAATTCACCCTCTTGTGGGATCACACAGCTTTGTGTTTCTTGTGCTCTGTACATGGATGTCGCCCTGGGCTCCGAACCGGCCCCGGCTTCACCAGAGAAACAGCAACTTCACCTGAATCCTCGGGGGGGAAAGAGCACACCCTGGGTACGACCAGTCAGGAACTTGTCACGTATTTTCAGCTGCAGGCTGCTGAGTGCCCTCAGCTTTCCTCCCCGTCCTGTCTTTGCCCAGCACTTTGAAGGACTGTGGCCCTTCATTTACTGAAATGTTTCGGTCATCGGGTCCCTTGCTCTCTGAGCACATGAGGAACGATGGGCTCTTCATGTTTAAAGGAAAGCTGAGCGGGGTTAATGCTCGCCAGGTCAAAAAGCATCAATCTTGACCTCCGCGCAGGAACACGCCTTTGGGAATTGCGGAATGCATCTCCCCGGGTGACACAAACAGCTTCTTTCCTCTCTTTTTTTCCTCTTTTATTTTTTTCCCATCCTCATGCTCAGTGTTTGTCAAGCAAAAGAGGCATAGACAGAAACAGGAGTGTGGCAGATTCCGCCTGCATCTTTCCCACAGTCTTTCCTAACCCCGAACTCTTGTCATACTTTGTATTCACTATCGCTCTTGACTGACACAAGAAACCCACTGTGGGGAGAGAGGCTTCCTGTGAACCGAGCCCCGTTTCCATGGTGCGGAGTTTCCCACTCGAAAAACAAATCCCTGTTTTCCGGAGCAACACCTCTATGCAGCCTCGCCGAGCTGCCCCTGCCCCGGCTTGGAGGGCAAACATCCCCATCCTACAAGGTTTCCCTTCCCGGGAAACCCCCAGCGCTCCCCAGCAAGGTATTTTAAGGTCACTGAAGCATTCCCCGGCTTTGGGGGCACCTTCCAGCGGCAGCTCGCACCCCCCACCCCGAGCGGCTCCGGGGATGCTCCGCTGGGATCTCCCGAGCCCAACTTCCCGCATCCCTGCATCCTGCACCGCGGGGAGCGACAAACTTTGGGGAGCGACACCCGCGGAGCGCCGCAGAGCTCGGGCAGAGGAGAGGGGTAGAGGAGATGGGCAGGGGATATGGGCAGAGGAGATGGGCAGGGGAGAGGGGCAGGGGAGATGGTAGAGGAGATGGGTAAGGGAGATGGGCAGAGGAGCCGGAGAGAGGAGATGGGCAGCAGACCCGGGTAGCGGAGCCGGGCAGAGGAAGTGGACAGAGGAGGTGGACAGAGAGAGGAGCCGGGTAGAGGAGATGGGCAAGGGAGATGGGCAAGAGAGATGGACAGAGGAGATGGGTAGGGGAGTCGGGCAGAGGAGATGAACAGAGGAGATGGGCAGTGGAGTCGGTCAGAGGAGATGGGCAAGGGACATGGGCAGAGGAGATGGGCAGGGGACCCGGGCAGAGGAGATGAGCAGCAGAGCCGGGCAGAGGAGCCGGGCAAGGGAAATGGGCAGAGGAGATGGCATGGGGAGCCGGGCAGAGGAGATGAGCAGCAGAGCCAGGCAGAGGAACCGGGCAGAGGAGCCGGACAGAGAGAGGAGCCGGGCAGCCGACCAGGTAGCGGAGCGGAGCAAATTGAGAAGCCGGGTAGCGGAGCCGGATAGCGGAGCCGAGCATCCCCAAGCCCTGCGCGGCCGGTCCCCGCGGGCAGCGCGGAGCGGGAGGGATGCAGGGATGCAGGTCCCGCTTCCCTGCACCGGGCGCTCCCCGCGGGATGCGAAACCCCGATAGGGACCCCGATAGCCCCTGTCCCCCCTCTCGGCAGGCACTCACCGATCCGCAGCACTTGCTGGGCGCTCCGGGGCAGCCCCGCCGAGGCGCAGAGCAGCAGGAGGAGCAGCCCCCCGCCCGGGGCCGTGCGGAGGGGCCACCGCGGGCCGAGGGCGCTCGCCATGCTCAGTGCATGCCGCGGGGAGCGGCACCCCCGGAGGGACACATGGCCAGGGGGCTCCGCGATGCCACCGCTGCCCTCGCCCCCCGCCGCCGGCAGCGAGCGAGGGCACGGACACGGGCAGGGACAGGGACAGGGACAGGGACAGGGACAGGGACACGGACACGGACACGGACACGGACACGGGCGGCTCCTCCCGCGGGGCGGCCCCGGGCGGGGCTGGGAGGGGCGGGCGATGCGATGCGATCCGATGCGATCGGCGCATTCGGGAGGTGCGGGAGGACACGCACAAACAGAGCGGTGCTGGCGCTCCCCGGCACGGCAGGACCCGCGATGGCAGGGACAGGGACAGGGACAGGGGCAGGGACAGCGACAGCGACAGTGACAGGGGACGGGCAGCGACAGGGACAGCGACAGCGAAAGAGGACAGCGACAGCGACAGCGACAGGGACAGCGACAGCGACAGGGGCAGGGACAGGGATAGGGGCAGGGACAGCGACAGGAACAGGGACAACGACAGGGACAGGGATAGGGGACAGCGACAGGGACAGGGTCAGAGGCAGGAGCAGACACAGTGGCAGAGCACTGGACCAGCTGCGCGGGGAGGGCGTGGAGTCTCCCCCTCTGGAGATATCCCAAACCCACCTGGATGTGCTCCTGTGCCACCTGCTCCAGGTGACCCTGCCTTGGCAGTGGGGTTGGAGCGGGTGACCTCCAGAGGTCCCTTCCAACCCCAGCTATTCTGGGATTTTGTGATTCTGGGGTTCTCTGATTCTGTGAATCTCTGATTTTCTGGCTCTCTGATTCTGTGGCAGGGCAGGGACAGAGGGACAGGGACAATGACAGGGGCAGGGAGAGGTGCAGAGCTGCCCCTGTCCCTGTCCCATCAGCCGGCTCACCCCACATTTTGCTTTTCAGCCCCCGTGGGTCTCACCCCACAGCCCCTCCTTGGCCCGGGAGGGGCTTTTCCCCCGTGCCCTTCAGCCCCACATCTCCTGCCCTTTCCCTCCTGGCCGTGAAGGATGCCCCGTGGTGTTCTCAAAGAATTTTTTTAATCGTGTTTTTAAAGGTTCAATGAAACTCAGAGTGCTTCCCTACAAAGTAAACATATGGGTCCTGAGCTGATCCGAAAAAAGCAAAAACCTCAAGAGAAGAATGACTCCCACCTAGCAACAGAACTAAAACTGCAGAGCTGAGATCCACAATTGAAATAATTTAAATTTGTTTACTTTGTATTCCTCTCCAGTCTGTCTAACTATTGTTCCAGAAATTAACTCCTCGGAGCAGCGACAGCACACGCTGAAGCGCAATGGAAATAAAAGCAGCTACATTATATCTCCCAGTCAGCCTCCAGTGGTTCCTGAAAAGCCTGCCTCTACTGTTTACTGAGCAATTTAGGCTGTTCAGGAGTTCCCACTACCAAGATTCCCAGCCAGGCTCCTCGTTAGTGCCCCGCTTTGCATTTCTCACGGCATGCTTTGCGTGTGTCATGGGGAATTTTGGCCCACGGTGTTTATTTCTTGTTTGTTTACCGAGGAGACATCCTTTCCTTGGGAACAGAGCATGGTCAACAACTGCAGCGTGTGCTCTTGTGCAGGAGGCAGGGAGGGAACCCATCAGGCCACCCTGGGATGGCTCAGTGACTTGGGCACAGTTTTATAACCTGTCACTGCCTTTCAAATATATAGGAGAAGGTGGCATGTCCTGAAGTGGGAAACCTCAGCCCCTGGGCAGTGAATATTAACAACCCCCTTAGGGGCACAAAGGAGCTCAGGCTGCACCAGCAAGTTCCATCTTCACAGTCCTGCTGGCAGGACAAATAACACTGATGCAGCAGCAAGTGCTGCTTCCCAAAGGGAAGGCACATCAGTTGCACTTGGCTGAGAAATGGTACCGTTCTGAAAGGAAAAGAAAATGTTTCTTCAGGAAAATGTTTCCTCAGGAAAATACACCTACTGATATTTTCAGAACCGCCTGCCCTCGAGGTAAATGGGTTCCTGTGGAATTCAGACACCACAACGTTGCACTGAGATATGAAGCTGACCAGAACTATGATCTTTAGAAAATACCACTGGTTTCAGCCTTCTGCTGCTTGGAAGCCCTTAAGGACATGGACTGGACAGAATGGGGGAAATGGGAGCTCAGGAATGACTGGGAGAGGGTGGCAGGAATTGCAGGCACTTGCTACCAGTGGTAGAAACATGAGCAGCTCCAGCTCAGCAAAGCCCTTGGGACAGGAGTCCCCCAGGGACTAGAAACAGGTTCTAGTTTCTGCTTACAGAGTTACCCAGAGTGTTTTACACAGCTTTGTAAGGTTATGGGAAAATTCAAATATTCTCTGGCCAAGCTTTAAAATCAGGAATCGTTTGCTATTGTGGAAGGTACCTTTTACTCAGTTTTTCCAGTTTTATTTGTGTATATGAGAGCATGTTACCAAAACACCACTGAATTCCACACAAGTGAGGAGGTTAAAATAATTTTTAAGCCTCAAAATGTTCAGACTTTCAAGTACTTTTACAGAAGCAACATAATACGCAGGAAAGCAAACACAAATTATTCTCCCCCATGAATATTGCACCACGATTACACCAGGTTTAAACATCACATTTTAAAAAGCCCGTTTTGGTTCAAGTGCTCTCTTTATTTATGTTCCCAGACCCATAAATGCAGTTGTTCCCTTTTCAAAGTCTTTTCACTAAAAATGCCACAGTGAAGCTTAACAAACTGACATTGATCTCCTCCATTGAACCAGTCTGACATTAATCTGCAAAACTGCTTTTCCCTGGGCTATAGATACTTTTACCCACCACACTATTTAGTTAAAAGACATAAATAACCTGCAACTCAAACACAACCCACTGGAAACCTTTCTCAGCCAAAGACTTACTAAAGTGTTTTTTTCTTCAATATGTGACACGCCAGAGACTTTTTGGAACAGAAAACTCCCACTGTATAGACATAGAGAATCCTGGCAGATCTTCCATCAAAGAAGGGACTTTCATTAATTTCTGCTTGATGACATTTCTAGAAATCTCGAAAGTTCCTGTGAAATGAGTGGAGTCAGTGTGAGCTTCCAAGGGCAATGCTTCTTTTCACATTTGGTTTTTACAGATGAAATGAACCCCAAAAAACAAGAACCATATAGCAGATAATAAGGAAGGGAGAAGAATTAATCCTATTTTTCTCAAACGGCTCTGTTTCCTCAGTGTATATTCCACTTTTCTGCCACTAAGTTACCATTAATTATGAGTAACCTGCTGCGGTAAATTAACTCCTTTTCCAAATGTCTACCAGAATCATTTAAATGTGTCCTGACTCATTTTTCTCCTTCCACAAAAAGGGAAGTATTTTATTTTATTACTGTAGTGTCCCAGCATTGATGGAATCAAGTGGGACCTGAGGGAGAAAGGATGTTATGAACCTATTTCTTTGTAAGCCCTTAGGCCGGGCACTGTAGGTCTTTTTTCCATTCATCCACAAGTGTGAACCAGGATTTTGGGGGAAAAAAATGCTCCACTGCTTAAGAAACACCTTAAGTTTGCTGACAGAGTGAATGTTTCAATTTAAACACGTGTGATCTATGCGTTGATAGCTCACATTATCATTTGCACAACTAAACTCACATTTGTTTTTAAATCTCTGCATTTTCAGGATCTGTGTTTGCTCCGGGAATGTTCTGTCTTTCTGTCATTTGCATGATGTATTTTATATATGCACAAATGATGACACTATCTGTCATAAAAAACAATATATGGCACTTTGAGTGTGTGCATAGATAAACAGGTTTAAATTGATGTCTGTTTCAGCACAAAATTGAAAAGATACTTAGAATATTTTCAGATTTGGATATTACACACTTATATATAAAATAGAATCTATGTATATATTACATATAAATGTGTAATTTTAATCACGTGTTGCTGGCTGTTATTTATTTCTATTTAATGGTTCAAGGCAGGATTGTCTGTGCTTTCTCCCCCTTCACTCACTGGCCAGAGGGAGATCCCCTCTCCTCTGGGGAAAGCTTAGATTACAAAAAATAGATGTATGAGCAGCAAAGCAGGCACCCCACTCCAAGTGCACACTCATGGGGAGCATGGAAAAGCTGCTTGTGCCTTCCACTTTTTTCTTTATGCTTCATTTCTGTGAAGAGTTACCAGGAATACTAGAGGACTAAAACAGCATACAAGTGTCAAGAAGAGAAGTAAAAGGAAACCTCTTCAGACTGAAGGATGGAGGGGGGAAATGGGAGTCCAAGAAGCAAGGATGAAGGAAGAGGACAGACAAGTGGAGCTGCAGTGGAGGCAATAAGGACACAGCCCTCATTTGGCACTGAGATGCCTCAGAAACAGGACATTTTTGTGGCTGCAGCCCAAGGCTCAGGGAGTCCCTGAGTTGCTGCAGAGAGCTTGGCATGTGGCACAGAGGGAGAAGAAGGATTTTATTCCTTGGGGGATGAAGAGGGAGCAATCCCATTTGTACTTTCCACAGCGCTACTGGTGCTGAAATGGGAGGACCCTCCTGGAGCCTCTCCCTGTGCTAAAGCTCTTGGCAACTTCACTCTTGGTAAACCAGCCATGCCTTTTGCCAGGAGCTTTATTATTGATAAACCAGCCATGCCCTTTGCCAGGAACTTCATTATTGATAAATAAGCTGTTCCCTTTGCCAGGTTTGCAGCAAGGCCAGATCTCAGTGCTGATTCTAATGCCAGCAGACAGACAGCAGTGCTGGGGGAAACTTCCCCCATTTTCAGGCAAGAGTCTCCAGTATGTACTTGTGTCCCTGCCCTTTTATGTGTGCAGAGAAGTCCAAGATCAAGATGCACATCACCCAGTGACTTTGGAGTGCCTTGGGTCCATAGGACAGCCCTGCATGCAGCTCCTGCAGGTGTTTACCCTCCTCTAAAAGCAAATAAATGCAATAAAGTTAAGGAGATATCCTTTCAGAGTCAGCCTGGAGTTCCTGTGTATGAACAAACTGTGTCATCCTAAAGCCCAAACTGTGTCATCCTAAAGCCTGTGCCTTGATGTGATATTCTTTTCTGGTTGTCTTAATAACCCCAAACCAACCCAAACTGCATTTCTGTAAGCAACTTGCACATATTTTATAAGTGTCTCTCCTCTGTAGTGCTCAAATTAAATTTAAGCTGCTCTAGTGAGTCTGTGAACCAATTTCTTGCATGCTTTGCTTTTTGCCTCTCACACAGCTAATGATGCTGAAGACTTTGGCATTAGCATTGCACTGTGAATTGGAAACAGTCACGTTCCCTGGGCTCTCTCCATTCCTGCCTGTTTTGGGTGGTTTTGGTCCTGCCTCCTGTCTAATTCACATTCTGGCCACTCCATTGTGTTGCTGCATGAATGCTCTCTGCATCCAGCTGATGGCTTGCCCATTGTTTGACCCACTAGAAGCATTTTTAATGCCTTTTCTGTAGGGAACAGAAGAGGAGAATACATTTCAGCCAAACCCCTATTTATTTTATCCCTTGTTTTGTCAAAAAATTAAGACTGGTATCATGAATTGCTCAAATGCCCCTTTGGAGAAGGCCCTGGGTATAACAAGACTCAATCACATCTGCCTCCTTTTCATCTCTAGCTGTGACACACGCAGAGGCAGGAGGAGATAATCACATCTGAAACCATGAGGTTGTCACTGAGAAACCCACCAGCCTTCCCAGACCTCTTTTGTCTTGTTGCAGGTTCTTAATTAGCTTGAAATGCAGGTTAATTGAAACAATCCAGCCAATGTAGGGCAACTTCTATAGCTGTGCCTGTGCCACTCGATGCAGTGTCTTTTAGGAACAAATACAGTGCTTTCACAAGCTGGGAAGTTAATCAGCACAGTTATTTTTACTGCTTTGAGTTCCTCAAATCTTCATCACAGCACTAATTCCTCGTTCTTTCATACTTATGTAATTTATACAAAGCTGATTTTCTCACTGTGATAAATAAATTGGTTTTCACTTCCTTCTGGTTTTACATGTTTTACCGAAGAGGAAGGAAGAATGGAAAGGTATTTCACAAAATATTGGGGGAAAAAAATCCAGCAGAGAAAGCTTAGTTATTCTGTGCCTGTAAGTGGATATACTTACAAGTCTCCCTGATTATCCATATTGATGGTATTTATATTTTACATGGAATTTAGGGAAAGATAATTCAGTGTAGCTCTGTTTGTCTCTCACAGGCCTGTGCCACTGAGGACACAACTGCTTTTGGGCTGCAACCCTACATTTGGAAATGGAGCTTTACCTCAATGACAGCAAGGGAATATTGCATCTTCCAAACTGATGGGGTTTTCCCATTAGCTTTAATATTTCAGCATTACGAGCCAAAACAACTCGAAAACCACCCATAATGATGTGAAATCAATCAGATTCTTATCCTGAGCTGCAGCAGAGTGCAGGGACCTGAAAATCCAACCTCTCACACTGGAGGAGTGCCATTAAAAATAATGAGCTGCTGTTCCCCCCCCCTGCAGTGAAGGGCATTCTCAGGGTCCTTAATATAACAGCAAAGTTTAGCTGAAGTGTCTGTGGAGCAATTAAATAACCTGAGTAAATACATCTTCACTGATAGCAACGAGCCATTTCCCTTTGTGGATTCGGGATCAAACTGCTGACACTGGACTCTGAAAATCTCTTTTTTAATTTTTTTTTCTTTCTCAGATTTAGATATAAGACTGAAAAGATGCACAGGCCAAAAAATCTTCACTTATTCTTCTGATAGTTTTATGATCAGTATCCTCATCTGGGGTTCACTAAAGCAGATTTCAACTCCAGTGGAGCTGGTTTTTATTCTGAGAATTGCTGATTAATGTGAGAATACCCTGCTACTGCCTGTGGTTGAATTAGCTCCAGTACAAGGCTTTTTATTAGCTTTACTAATTTTATTATAACCTTGCTGGACCGTCTTCCTGTGCAAATATGTTATGGAAGATTACTGATTAAAATATTGATGAAAAGAACTAAAAGCAATTGCAATGTTAAGGTATCCTGGCTGCCCTTTTCTGAAGATCCCCTGGAATTCCTTGGAGGAGAAGGAGCTGTTTTGGGAAGGCTGTGTCAGGATAGATCAGTTTCCATGTTTGTGTTTCCATGTGCCTTTCGAAAATATTTATTTTGAATTGCATAACAAATAGAATTTTGCAACAAATTCTAGGATGTGTGTTCTGCTTTCCAAACCAAGCATGGCCTGTGAGTCACAGAATGGCTGAGCATGGAAAGCATCCCTTGAAATCATCTGGTTCAAGCAGGGCCACCCAAACTGGGCTGCTCAGGGTCATGTCCAGTCTGGCTTTGAGGATATCCCAGGCCAGGGGCAACCTGTGCCACTATTTGATGGCCATCACGGTAAAAATGTCTTTTCTTATTATCATAACTCAGATCCTCAAGTGAACATCACCTTAAACCAGATAAGTAATGGGGCAAACAAAGGGTTTGGGCCACAAAATGTTCTACATGTTTTAAAAATTCCCTTTGTGCAATGGCAAAACAAGGTAAAAAAACGTTCTGTTTCTCATTTTATTCAGCAGGAAAAGTGTGAGCCACACAAGAGGTGACCTACATATGCACTTGCTTGTTTGTTGAGCCCAAAACCTTTTCTCACATCTCATAAACCACAGAACTGTTCAGCTTTAAAAAGACCTGTAAGATCATCGAATCCTCTATGATTTTCTCAAGTATCAACATTAATTGATATTAATGCGTATTACTCTTGGACTGAGAGAGGAAAAAACCACACACCATTGTGGAAAGCTTTTATGTGAAAAGACCAAAGCTGAAATAATGGTTATTGCTGCCTTTCCAGAATAAGTGTGCTGTGTAAAATCTGACTTTCTCTCTGGCTGTTGCCTACAGGGAAGCACAAGGAGCAGGAATTCTCTGTCCCATGGGCATTCTCACACAAATCCAAAGGTTTTTAATGTGACCACGAGAAAGTGTGACGTGATTTTGAAGAAACACCAGGGAAACAATTATGGGAACAGCTGCCAGTGGGGGAATTAAAAGTCCAGAACCCCCAGATCCCACCTCAAGCAGGACCAGCTGCAGATGGAAGGTTTGTACAGTGTTTTCCTCAATGCCCCATCCCAGCATTTCCCATCCCTGGCCCAGGAACTTCTCAAAGCACCAGTGCCAAGTTGGGTGCAGTTGGGATGATTTCATCCAAAGTGAAGCCCATGCTCTGACACCGCCCATATATATATTTTTATATGGTTTTTATGTTACACATTCCCCAGTGCAGCTACAAAACAGGTCAAGGAGGGCTTGGAGGGTTATGGCATTTTCTAAGAAAAAATTCTAGGTGTGAAAAACATCCTTGTGCCTTGGAGGAGGGGCTGTCAGAACGTTGTACAGGGCTTTAAAACATCTTTTGAACACTTCAGTTCTAGGGAGAAAACCCACCTAAATGCAGTGTATCTACAGCAAATCCCAGTATTCTCATTTGTTGTAGGTGGTGCAGAGAATGATCCAAGTGGAGAGTCCCTCTCAGGGTGTGTGAGCTCCTCATAAACACAGGGAAAGGAAAAGCAGAGGGGCTGACAAGGAATTGGGTAAAACCCCCAAGAGTTAAACACACAACAAAGAAATTCACTGTGTGCAATAGTGTGGAATGCACAAAAGAAGGGGGAAAACATTTGCATCATTTAATATTTTCTAATTGTCGTAATTATAGTTACAAAGTTTTCCAGGCAGAGGAGTGATATATAAAGCTCAGTGAAGGAAAAGACAAAAATTATTGCTTAGACTCCTGTCTTTGCATTTATCTTTTCAAATATGTAATTTATTATCTGGTACCTGTGCATATTTTAGCCTTTATTTTTCAGATTTCCATAAATTAAACAAGAATTCAGCAAACACTGGAGATTTATTTTGGCACTAATGATGATCTAGTAGTGACAGAGGCAAAATTCTAAATGCAGATTGTGAGGACGGGACTGAGATTGCTTTTTTCCTTCTTTCTGGAAAAGCTAGCAAGAAGAAGCTTGGCCATCTCCAGGAGAAAAATGTCTATATTTTTCCCAAGGGTGCAAGACAACAAACAAACCACACAAATATTTCTTTAAATTATTCATTTGTGTTTCAGAGCACAAACTTTGCAGCATTGGAAATAAAATTTAGTCTCATCTGCCCACTCATACTACCTATTTGTGGAGAAAGAGGGAAAGGCCTGTAACGTCCATGACCTCATGATGAAATACTTTGGGCTAAGACTTAAGAATATCAGTGTTTCAACTGGAAGAACCACTTACATTTTAGATGGGGGAAAAAAGCCTTTTCATAAAATGAAATGAAATAAAATAAATATTGTGCTGCTCCAAGGTGAGCAGCAGAACAGAAATGGACCTCAAAAATCGCTGGGCAGTTGGAATATCTCTTTCATATGAAAAAGTGCTGTGTTTGTCCACATGCACGGTTTAAATGACAAAAAGGACCAGGGAAAAGGGAAGATTTTAATCCAGATGTCATCAGTGTGCTATGGTACTTGCCAGACCTCCCTCCTCTGGCTGAAGGTGCAAAGGTCAAGTGAGAGCATTAATAGATGTGCCATTCCCTTCCCATCCCACTGTAGGGACACCCCAATTCCCATTCTTAGCTGTATTCTTGCTATATATGTGATTATTCTGCCTTTCCCAGAGCTGCTTGCGAGGAGTGTTTCCATCTGGCTACTCAGGGTGTGTCACTTTCTCAACAGAGAGTATCTGCTTAATCTCCTCTCTGAGATTCTGACTGCTCTGATATCCTAATCCACTGCCAGCTTCACACTTTGGGGAGGATTCTGGAGAACTGAAAAGCAGAGCTTGTGCCCAGAATTCATCATTCTTTGCTATCAGATTTTTGGAGCATCACCCACGCAATGTTTTCATGTTTGCCCCCGAGGCAGACACTGTTTGAGATGTGGCCTTATGAGGAGTCAAACATTATTTGCAGCCTGATTTTTTAATGCAAGGAAGTGAAGCAGACCTGCAGTTTTAGTTTAGCTTGTGTCAAACCCATCATATTCACACACAGCACCCTGAGAGCTGCTTTTATTGGCACCAGAGGGGGAAGCTCCTCCTTTGATTCATTTGTAAACCCCATTTTTCACTCTCTTGGTTCACTTTCAGCCTGGAGAAGAGAAGGCTTTGGGGTGACCTAATTGCAGCCTTTCAGTGGCCAAAGGGACCCCACAAAAAGAGGGAGAGGGGCTTAGGACAAGGGATGGAGGGATAGTACAAGGGGCAATGGCTTTCCACTGCCAGAGGGCAGGGATGGATGGGATTTTAGGAAGGAATTCCTGGCTGTGAGGGTGGGCAGGCCATGGGACAGGGTGCCCAGAGAAGCTGTGGCTGCCCCTGGATCCCTGGGAGTGTCCAAGGCCAGGTTGGATGGGACTTGGAGCAACCTGGGATAGTGGAAGTTGTGAGTGGAACTGGATGGTCTTTATGGTCCCTTCCAATCCAAGCCATTCTCTGATCTTAAGGGAAGTGTAGAGTGTTAAATCCACTGTGTTGTCTCCAAATCAGCCCTTTTCCAGTGCAAACACCACAGGATCCTTAGAGCTTTTACCTGAAAAACCTGCCAGCAAAATCAACTTGTGACTTTTTCAACTAAACGAGGCTATTTTAATCATCAGTAACGTAAGAAAGCAAAACTTTCTGCTGACACCAAAGTAAACCAAGTCTTGCTTGTGGCAGAAAGACTCTTTGAGTCTGGATGCTATTGCAGCACAGCAGTTGTGTTCACAGACACAAAGGGTACTTGTAAATCCCCACTGAACTCTGTGAATATTCCAGTGCTTTGCCCTTACGTGAAATACCTGCAGAACAAAACACAATGCTTTACTTTCATCTCAAATGTCAACAGAAATGTTTTCCTGCTCCAAAGCCCTCCCTAGGTATTTGCCATAGAAGTAAGATTTAATCCACGCTTTGTCAGCCGAGTGAAATTCCCATTGCGGGGGGGAAAAGGTTCAAAATGCTGCATTAGAGTATTTATTTTAGAGTGCTTAGATGTCAGTGGCAGTCAGCACTGCCAGACATAAGACAATGAGGAAACTTTGCCATTTGCCATGGAACCTCAGTAAAATGTGCTCTGTGATTTCTGCTGCATTTCCTTTATGGGGAGACCTTGGCTGGTTGCAAAGTGGTTGTTTGTAACAAGGAATTATGTTCAGAGACCATCAGACCCTTCTGACAAAGCTTCCAGAATGGAACTGAATCTACACCAACCTTTAATCAATAATGAATATTATGATAAATCAATAATAATTATCAATAATAATGGTGAAAAATATGAAATACAGGAGGGCTCTTGGAGGAAAGGCACGGGTGGAACAGTCATGCCAGTGCCACAGAGCATGTTACTCACAAAAAAGGTCCTGCTGAAAGCCAGAAAACCACCTTGGCATCAGAATGGTCCTGCTGGGAAAGTAAGAGCAGTGGGAAAGCAGCAGCCACATATCCATGGTAACTTAAAGACTCAGGTCTCATAAATGGTACCTGTCAACCTTGACTTTGGCTGGAGGGCCGTGCCAGAGAGAGGTCAGGCCACCAACACCCTGCCCAGGATGCCAGCTGGGCTCTGTGCCACTGTCCTGCCCATGCAGGGAATATCTGTCACTCACCATCATGGTCTGTGATGCACTGGAAAGGCTGATGCCACCTGAATGGCAAAGATAAGCTTTGTCCTAAACAATTCTCTTGGTATTCTTTTAATAAATATGACCATCTTTCATGCTCAGATTAATGAGAATTTAATTTACCACTGTGATCATTTCTTTTGGCTGAAAAAGGAATTTTGGACCGATACATTAAAAAAGAAGAAAAAAACCCAAATAACTGTGGTGGCATCGACCTTAAAATGCCTCAGCCAGAAAGCAGGTTCTGTAGTTAGACAATAGAACATGTACATACAGCTCTGAACATGTTCCTCTGGAGTCATCCACTGCAGGATGTCATGGGAATAGCTCAGAGAATGATGCAAATTAGGATGCATTGACAAAGTCCTCAGATCTGACTGACAGGAGCACCCTCTGCAAGAGGCACTGATAGAAAGTGTTAGTGTATTATTTCTATTCCATTATTGCATCTATTTTGCCTCTCTCACACTTAGACACCCATGTTTAGATATATAATATCTATATATATAAGATATAATATCTTATTATATATAATGAAGATATATCATAGCAAAAAGAACTATTATTTTAGTTCATATAGCAGAATATAAAGGGATATTTACATACAGGGACCAAGTTTATATGCCCAGCATCAAACTGGGAGGAAACCAACAGCAAAGCCAAAATCCAACCCAAAAATCTCCTGAATTCACATTGGTGCTTTAACTCTTGTGCTTGACCCACTGGCATGTCAATGGCACTTCTAAAACACTGCTTGGTGTTTTTTAATCTGGGGAGGGAAAAAACCTGTGGCCTCAGCACTCCTCCTTGTCATATCAGATGTGTCTAGTCTCAAAATATGTGATTTACAGTAATTGCCTTTTCCAAGTCCACCCTTAAAACGAATTTCAAAACCATTTACAGGTTTTCAGGTATAAAATGAACAGCATTTCTCTGCAAACAGTATAAGTTGTTGGTAACATCATTGCTATAACTTCCACATCTTTATTACAAAGAAAACAGATATCCTTGCAAGAACTGAAAAATGTCAAATGCTGTGCTGAGAAATAAAAAAAGGGGGTAAGAGAGGCAGAGGAGTCATTTAATTTTATTATGAGGGTTCAAATGCACTGAGTGACTGGAGTACACAAAATCCTCATGTGTCCCTCAGCTTCCTGCTCCTCTGAATTCCTGAACAGGGGGGCTCTTCCAGTGCAAGCAAAGAAACCAGTGAAGCATCCCATTCCTGATGAACCACGTTATCATAATGATGTGGGGCATTTTATTCATTCTAGTTATTTCAATTTGGAGTGTGTGAGGGAAGGGAAGACTTGTAGACAGGAGGAATAGACAGGCAGGAATAGTGTTACAGACAGACACTACCAGAGTTTGTTTCAGTCAAGGACTTACATTCCAACTGAACTTCAGTAGATTGACATTAATTAAAATACATTTTATCTTCATGTCATAATTACTATGAATTATGTCTCTTCCATGTATTAGAATGGATTGTGACTTTCAGTAAAATCCAAACTTGTTGTAATTAACCTGTTTTTTTGACTCCTTGATGTGCCTGCTGGGACACCCTCTAAATGAAGAATTTGGGGATGCTGTGGTAACTCCTTCCTAATCCAAAGGAAGCAGGTATGACCAATATAACTAGACAGGATCAATAGATAATCTTTCAGAGCTGGCTGGAAGAAAAGCAAACCTTTTGCTTCACAGTCGGAATTTGAGTCATGCAGGAGTCTACAGCAAATCAAGTCAGTTTGGTTTAATAGTTATATATCTTTTCAATATTATTTATATTTAATATAATACATTGTTTAATAGTAATAGATATTATAATATATATGTTAATAGTTATCTATATATTTTAATAGTTATTTATATTTTTTATATATCCTATTCTATTCTATTCTATTCTATTCTATTCTATTCTATTCTATTCTATTCTATTCTATTCTATTCTATTAATTTAGGATAGGATTACAAGCCAATGTAGACAGTGGCTTAAGCACACAGCAGACAACAAGCCCCTATCCACAGGCACTTCTAGCTGGATTTTTCCCTCACTCCCTGCAAAGCCATTGGAAAACAGGGTGTATAAGCCAAGATGATGTGCTGGTAGCTGAAGGCAAGAGTGGTTTGCAAACGCAATCTGCAGGGACAGGATGAACCCTCTGGCCAGTATTCTATTCTAAGCTGGACCTGCTGGACCTGGAAGGTGCCATCCAACCTTCTGTCCTGCACCTTTCCTGGAGGGTTGTGGAGCTCAGGGCTGAAGCCACCAGGACAACATGACAGTGCTCCTGCCCATCCTTCCCTGAGATGAGCCATAAGGAGCGTGCCAGCAGCAAGGACCAAGGCAGTCCTTGGGGGAGAGCTCTTCCCAAAGCCCTTGGCAAGGGTTCACTTGTGAAGACACATTGCAGAGGGCAGTAACACCTCTGCCTGGACAAATTCCTGATGGCAGATGATGGTGGAACACAGTTCTCAACCTGTTCATGTCTTGCTGTGACTCTCCTGGTCCCCAAAGCCTCAGGCATGGCTGTGACACAAGCCCAGGAATCTCAATCCCCTGGCTCTGTGTGCTCAGGAACAGGCAATATTTGTTTTGCTCTTTCCAAACTCTTTTCCTCATATGCTGGGAGAACATATATAAAAGGAGGATTTAGCACATGCTCAATAAAAAGCTTCCCAAATGGAGAATAACTGGCTGTTTGGGATTGCCTTCAGAATATGTTCATTGGAGAGCTTGATTTTTATTAGTTTGCTTCAGAATTAAGCATTTCCTAGATAATTTGTCTGGTTTGTAGCTTGTAAGTCTAAAGGCTGCCCTCATAAACCACTTCAAAGTAAAGATAAAGCTTTTTTTTTATCCCCCTAAGAGATTTTTCATGCTTAAGACTCTCTATGGTTATTTATTCCACTTGTATTCAGATGTCTTATTTCTGTAGCATCTCAGCATCCCTTGGCCATGTGGTGGCAAAACTTTGCCTCCTGTTTAGTTCTCTCTTTTAGGGTGTGTGGGGTTTTTTTGGATAGCAACAGGAGTGGGAAGAAGAGGAGAATTGGGTTTTTACAGAGCATGAAACTGCTTTGTGACCCTTCAAAAGTCCCCAGGCTGGCAGCAGCTCTGTTGGATCTGTCCCTCTAAGGTGAACTTCTGCCAGTTTAATGCCCTTCCCAAATTTCCAAATAATCTTCAGCAATCTCAAACCCACTTCCTGGCCTTTCAGGAGTAGAACCAGCCCATTTTCTGTCAGCAAAGCATTCATTCTGCTCAATTTTGGTGGATTGTTGCATTCAAGGGATTACCCCTAAAGGGAAGCCCATGCTCCTAATGCACAGAGCTCCTTCTGTGGCACTGGCAAGTTCAATTCCTGGGTTAAAGCAGTGAGTTTCACCGCTATTAATTGGAATTTCTGCAGGCCAAGCAGGTTTTTTCCCCTCCCTCACACTCTCCATCCTTTGCATAAAATATGCATTGGCTCCTGCCAGTGCCAGAATCAGTGAGAGGACTGTGGAGAACTAGTACAGCCTGGGCATCAATCTTCCCAATTTCTGAGTGGAGAGAGATGCCACCTGCTCTGAGAAATGACTCCAGGAAGAGTCTTTAATGTTTGCTTCGCTCTCCTCACTTGGAAAGCGAGAGCTGCCTTGGAAGGGAGGACATTCACAGGAAATCAATGTTCCTGACAACACCAGGCTCAAATAAGGGGGCTCTCCAAGTGGGGATGCTCCCTGATCACACACAACTTCTCTGTCTCCCTGAATTTCAGAGAGCAGTGCTGTGGGTCCCACAGGAGAGTCCTCAGGTGGCAGAAGAAGGTAGGAGGGTGCTGGGTACTTCCTTAGAGGGGGAACATAAAGCCAAAAAAAAGGACCTTTTTTGGTGTGTGACTCCTGTCTGATAAATAATTTGGCATCAGCTGGGATTTATACTTTGGAAAGAGGGAAGAGAAGCTCCCTGTTGAAGGTGATGGGAGAGGAACACAACATTCCTGGGAGGATGTGACCAAGGCCATTGCTTGGGAGTTTATTCTGCTGGAGGAGGGCAGAGAGGCTGATCCATCCCAGAAAAACCCTGTTTGACATTTCCTTCCCTTTCAGAAGGGCCATTGCCACACTGCTCCCCCTGCTTTGTCACTGTGTTCCCAAGTAAAGGGAACAAGATTAGAACATATTGTTGGGGAAGGGAAAAAAAAAGATCATTTCCAGTTTTAAAAAAATGACTTTTAAATCTCCAGCTTCCCTTCAAATGAGCTAAATACCAACAAAGGGCAAAAACCAGCTTTGTGCTTGGAGGCCCTCTCCATTTCTTTACCAGTGTGACTAGTTTTCATCTTTTCTGTCTGGATTGCAGTCAGTGCAGCATCTTTTAGAGTTTTGTTAATGCCAGGTCTTGGCCTATATCTACTTTTTTTTTAAAAGCATGACTATTATTCCAGTTTCTGCAGCCCTGTGGGTGGGCACTGCCCTTTGTAGGCAAATAAAAAGGCCATCTCTTCTCTGCAGAGCTTAACATTTCAGCTTAAAGCTCTAATTCTGTATTTTCAGAGCAATATTACACAGTCTCTTTCCTACAGAGACACATTGTATGTTTTGGTGACGTCCCCCTATTTCCCTGAAGAGCTGGAGAAAAAAAAAATGATTCATTTAACACTGTACCTGCAAGTATTTCACCATTTAAAGTGAGCACTCATGAGGAATAGGGGTTGCTTCATTCATCTGACCTACAAGATTAGTTCTGCCTTAATGAGAGGCAGTTTTTAAGAGGCAGCAGGGCCAAGGAGGAAGGTTTGAAAGGTGCAAAGCAATGAATGGAAGGGGAACACGTGCCCTGAATAATGGAGCAGATTAAAACTGAAACATACTCCCCTAATTAGTGGGATTACACTGAGGATGAATATTGCTTTGTTTTTCTACACTCATGCAAATTCATTATATGCTGAATGCATAGAAAGCTGGCAATTAATGGGCTATTCTATCATCAACTATTGTTTGTAATACAAAGGTTGCATTCTAAAGGAAATGAATCTAAACCTGCTTTTAGATGCTACAAAAATAATGCATTCTCATTTTAAATCAAATTTTAAACCCCTCTACTCCTTGGGACGGTGTCAGGGCATCCCCTGTGTCTGAAGGAGCTCCAGGAGAGCGGGAGAGGGACTTGGGATAAAGGATGGAGGGACAGCACACAGGGAATGCCTTCCCAGTGCCAGAGGGCAGGGCTGGATGGGATATTGGGAAGGAATTGGTGGCTGGGAGGGTGGGCAGGCCCTGGCACAGGTTGGGCAGAGAAGCTGTGACTGCCCCTGGATCCCTGGGAGGGTCCCAGGCCAGGTTGGAGCAGCCTGGGATGGTGGGAGGTGTCCCTGCCCATGGCAGGGGTGGCACTGGATGGGCTTTAAGGTCCCTTCCAGCCCAAACCATCTTGTGATTCCAGGATTTATGCCCACGATTCCCCCTTCCCTGCTCTTTGCTAACTAATATCAGTATAACTGCAAATCTCAGGCTTTTTAATGGGCTCTAATGATCCTTATGGGAAAATTCCCATTTTAGGCTCCTCAGGAACTCCCAGTGCAAGTGAAAGTCCCTCTCAGTTAACAGCTTGTTAATGCTCCTGGAGTAAAGAGCACGGGAAATTATTATGGCCCATATGTTCCTAAAAGGGTTTTAATGTGGATTAGTGGCTTATGTAAGGGGTGAGCCTAACCCACATTGGGCTTAATTTAGGCTGTTTTCTCCTTTTTTTAAAAAAAAAAGGCTTGTTTACTAATGATAAGATTGAGTACTAATTTAATTTACGTCTTGCTGCTCTCAGGCACAATCAGAGCACGTTGGAATAAACATTTAAAGCCCCTTACGAAACCATTTGTTGCTTTTGCCATTATGCTTTTTGTTTTTTTGAGCAGTGTTCTTGTTTTCCCTTGATGAAATGGTGCAGATAGGTTTGAGTTGGAATTACAGGAACCTCAAATTAAAACAATGAGCAATGGTCTGTAGTCTTCTTGAGGAAATGGAAAAAAAAACCAACCTCAGGAGAGTCCAGCAAAACCAGGAAATTTTCAAACAAAGACTAGAAGACAGGTTCAAACATACAAATAAAGCCAAATTCTACAGCACAAAAACAGCAAAAGGAAATAATTGCACGGTGTAGTTGCGAAGGGAAAAAGAGATGTTGAAATTGGGGAGGAATTCTAAGTTGATCACTAAAAAATCTTCAAGAATTGAGAGCATCTTTGTGTTCCTCAATAGGCACTCCCATCCCTTCAGTGCTGCATGTAGGTTGTGTTTTTCAGAAGAGACATATGTTTGCTCGTGATGTGTCAGGGTTTTGTTGCCAACGTGGTGTACTCTGGGGCAGTTCGAAAATGCTGAGCTGTTTTAGAAAGAGTTCCAAATTAAATCAGAAATATGTATAGATTCAGCTTCTCTGAAAGCCAATTTAAAAAAAAAGAAAGGCAAAAAGTAATCTGTCTTTTATTATCTGGTATTAGTGTCGTTGCCAATTTGAGAAGAAACTAACAAAGTCCCAAATTCTCCACAGAAGTCACAGGGATTCATGCCCAATATCTATTTATACACGTACAAAGTTGGCTTTATTGATGTTTATTATTGGGTCAGAATCATGATATTTAATATTGGGTTTATTACTAATTTACCAATGCATAAATTGGAGGGGTTTTGGGGTACTTTTGCAATTGCTGAATTTCTCCTGCCTAGGATTTTTTGTTTTAAATATCTTTGCATGGATCAAAGTGTCTTGTATTGTCCCCAAGGCCACTTTAGGGTAGAAGCCACCAGCTGCTCCTGAGTCCCTTTAGCATCTCTTCCCTCCTGGCTGAAGTCATTAGGGTTATTGTTATTGTCACCCTGGAATATGGTGATGTCCTGAGGTGGTCTTTAAGTTACCTTCAAACGTTTTGCCTTTTTAATGTTTCCTTTTAATATCTTCTCAATCATTTTTTTCCCCCTGATTATAATTCCACTTCTTAAGTTAAATATTATTATGGTGGATTTGTGTTTTGACTTTTCAGCCTCCAAAAAGGTCAGATTTGAATACTTTCTGGCCTCCTCTCCCACGAATATATTCAGTGGCTGAATCTTGAACCAGATCACATACTCTGCTTGAAACTAAATCAGGAATGGCTTTTCCTTTGTGGATTTTTCAGACCAATTAATTGAAGAAGCAATCCTCTCCTAGGGTTTAAATTAACACTGTCTGAGACATTGCCTGTCGTGATGGGTATCCATGCTGGACATCCCAACCTCCCTTCTTCCTGCCCAGTTTTATATGCCAGGCACGATGCCACAGGGCTGGGACAGCCCTGGGTGAGGTGGGTTCAGCTCTGCCCCCTCCCCAGCCCCTCGCTGCTGACAGGGGAAGGACCTTGGCCATTTTATGCCAATTTTAAACCACACACTCTGCTTTCTCTGTCCTCAGCATGGTTTGTAGTTCTACACTGAACAAACAGGCCTGTATATTTGGTTTGAATGCCCTAACCACTTTTATGTCTGTGCTGGAACACGGATTTATGTGTTATGCCACTCTTTGCTATTACTTTGCTGTGTTTTGTGTTTCCACCCTGTCCTTTCTTTGAGGATACAGCTTTTTGTGCTTCACCTCTGTGAGATGCCCCATCCTGCAGAACCTGCTCCTCCACCTGCCTTGCCTTTCTCCCAGTCTCAGCTCTAAAATTTTAATTTCCACTCTCGGTTACCAGGCTCCACTTTGGGTTCTGCAGCTCCTGTCCCCCTCAGGCAGCAGAACAATAAATCTCCCCAATAAATCTCCCCTGTGCCATGTTTGCAGGGAGGGACTGAGGCTCTGCCCCTCCATCTCCTGCCCTGGGGAGCCCAAGCCTCCCTCCCTGCCCTCCATGGATCTCAGCTCCACAACTCCATCACAACACTGCTGACATTTATCCTGATCCCTTCTGAAAGCATCATTTATGTGCCTCAAGTGAGCTCTGCCACTTCCACACCCCACAGGCCAGGGTGGGTTTTCCTTCCTCCAAGGGCTGGAATAGGGCAATAAATATCTATCTCAAGGTTAGATATTTATGTCAGATAATTACAACCCTTCATATCACAGATCAAATGCTGGAGAGGTATGTGACAGCAGCAACAAGCAAAGTAAAACCAGCTTTAGCAGATGTTTTCTCCTGCTTTCCACGTGGTTTTCCATGCCCAGAAACCTTTGCAAAAGTGCACGGAGTTGTCAGTGAATGAGCTGGGAAATCAGCTTGGAACCAGCACACGAGATGCACTGGAAAAGCTCAGCTGTGGTGTTTAGGAAGTGCTTAAAAAGGCAGAGAGAAGAAAACAGGCAAGACCACTGTGCCATTGTGAGAATAAACAGGCCACCTGATGCCCTGAACATCCTGTGCCACTCCTGTCTCCTCAGGAACAAGTCACAGGACATTTCAGTCTGGAAAAAGAAAAGGCAATTGCAAAGGGATCCGAAATCATAAGCAGCAGGGAGAAGGTAAATAAGGGAGAGTTATGTTCCAATTCTGTAAACACAAAAAGCAGCCCTCGCCAAAGGAATTCCTCAGGTGGCATGTGAAGACAAGCAAAAAGAAGCACTTTTTCACAAAGCCCCCAAACCGTGGAAGCAGCAGCCCCTCTCTGAGAAGCAAAAATGAGGCTCCAGCAAGCACATTTAATTGAAGAAATCCCTGAAGTGCAGATAGCTGGAGATGGGAGGAGGCAGCTGTGGGATGCATTGCTGCACACTTGCTATGATATTCTTCCCTTGAGTGGGTACTTCTGGTCACAGCAGAAGCAGGAGGAGGGACAGGAAGGTTTTTGGGCTGATGCCACAGTTAGTCCTTCAAAAACTGCAGCTATTCAGAATAATGAAGGATGAAAATGAGGATTCAGCTCTTAGCCTCTCTCTATTCCATTGCTGGCCAAATGCACTTACCAGGCTGTTGTTGTTCTCCCTTTACTGCTCTCTGTACACGACAGTGTTATTTCATGAAAACGCTGCTTGTATGGATTATGGCTTTTATGACAAAAGTATTTTTCATCTGGAAATGAGGTTTAATATTCTAGGTGGAAGAAATAGCCTGTGTGTAAATATTTCCCTTGTCTATGCCACAGCCATAGACATCATTTTACATGATTGACCCAAGTGATTTAAGATAATACTATACTTGCAATCAACTCCCTGGTGTATTTGTCAGGCCTGCTGTTGAGACAAAGAGGAATATGATGTGTTCTACCTGCTTCTAACCATAAATAACAACAAAAAAGGCTTAATGGGAGACGTGAAATACTGCCCAGCATTTTGTGGGCTTGCTTACAGTAACTAAAGCAAAAGTGTGTTCCTGAAATGGTTCGGCATTGACCTGACACTGAGTTTTATGGACTCAGAATTAATTTCTTCTTGTGGTGATTCTTCCCATCCACTCAGCACTGGGGAGAACATACTTTAAAAAGTTAGTGAAATAGAACAAACATGATACACCCAAAGGAAATACTTCATCCAAAAATCCCCAAACCAAGCAGGCAGCTGTAAATGAAGGTTGGTTTTACAGCCACCTTTAGGCAACTGCAAGCAGATGAAGAGAGGTGAACACAATGGTTTTGAAAAGTGGAAAAATATCAAAGGTTTCTTTAGCTCGCTCTTTTCTGAGATCAAGTTCTTTGAGAAATCACAGCTGTACTCAAGACAGCCAGAGCATACTGAGCACAACCTTCCCCTCCTAAGAGTCAATATTCCCTTAGAATTCAACACAGCTGGCACTTTGCACATTCTTTCCCTATGAATAACCCAAACTGCCTCACTTACCCACTTCAGTGGCTTTATCCAGCCACACAAACACCTCCTCAGTGCACGCCCCCGAGGTGCCAAGCAAGTCTCCTTAGTTCTTCTAGTAAATCTAGAGTAAAACATTTTTAGGTATCTGTGAGCTGAGAAGGGCTCAGAAGTTGTTTGGAGTCACAGCTTGCTGGCACTAATGCTGCTCCCCTGGCTGCCATTCATCTCCTTTATAATTTAAAAAAAATATTCCAGCTAAACATTTTGTACCTGGAAGAGGAAAGAAAAGGAGCTTTAATCTTACGACGTGTTTAAAAAAATATATATAGTTTGGGTTTTGTCAGCTGTTACCTGTATCACAGTATGGAAATGAGGAAATTGGGCTGGAAATGACTAATTCAAGTGCTTTGCCATTACACTGGGTTCCAAATGGAGCTGTTCATTTTGTCTGGGAAGGTATTACTGAAATCAAGCTGGGAAATGAAAGGAGCGACAGCTGAAAATGAAAGAGCTCCACCAGCAGAGGAGGCTGGAGAGGCAGAAACCTCACCTGGGATGTTGGGAACCAGCAGGATGGGACTGGGAGAGCCTGTTAAAATAGCCATAAATGCCAGAGGGATGATGCTCAAGTGGAATCCACCTCCTGTTGGACAGACCTGATGACAGACACGCTTTGGGGACCCCTGTGCTGTTCCACCTATGCCCTTCCTGTCCCATCCCCACGAGCAGCTGCATCCCCAGGAACATCCCACCCACTGGCTCAGACCCATTGCTGCTGAAAAACACATTAGGTAATAAATCCACTGTAGAACGAGCAGAGAAGGACTGAAAATACGATTTTGGGAGGCAGTGGGGAGGGGCTGGGGGTGCTCCATACCCACCCTTACCCACATGGTGGTCTCAGGTGGGCTGGGTGTCCCTTGGAAAGCCAAAGCCTCCACTGCAGCTGCCAGCACAGTTTGTTCTTTGGCAATAAAGCAGCCCAGCCACAGAGCCCTGCATCACTTGCTACTAATGAAGTTCAAATTCAGTCCAATATTAGTTCCTAGTCCAACAGAGGGGGAAAGGCAACCTGAAAACAACAACCCCAGGAAGGAAAACCAGACCACCTGTGAGATCCCAGCTGGCAACAGGCAGGGCTTTGCTCCTGCTGGCTTCTGTAATGAGCTAAACCCCCTTCTAACGTGGGGCTTCATCAAGTATGAAGCCCTAAAGCTTGTTCATTCATAGTGTGGGCTCAGAATCAAGCTTTGGAATCCCCTGTTGATGAAGCAGCCCGTGTTGAGAGGATGGGCTTTGTGCTTGGTCCATTCAGATGTCACTTGGTGTCTCCCCTGACTTGGCTGATGACAGATGTAATTATTCCTTTCAGGAGTGTGCTGCAAGGTCTGGGTCAGAGTCAAGCAGGAGTTTAAATGTTTGCTGTGCACAGAAGGCTGGGTACAGTTTCCACCCCTAACTACCCCTTTAAAAATAATTTCTTCCACTATTTTGCATGCTTTTAGGGGAATGATGCTGTAAAGGGCTCTGATTACCTGCTGTCAGTGAGCTGCATGACTCTTTCTAGAACAGAAACAAGAGTGAGAAGTGCCTTAAATGCTGCTTCGCTGGAAATAATTATTTTAATGCATCATCTGAGTGCTCCTGTAAAAGCTGCAATTAATAAAAATGCACTGGCTCCAGTCATGTCCTGCTCAGTGTCCACATTCCTTCAGGCTAGCAGGCAGCAAAGCCTGTGTCATGAAACAGATTTCAATGAGGAAATGAAAAAGGAAAAGGAAAAAAAAAGAAAAAGAAAGGAAAAGGAAAAGGAAAAGGAAAAGGAAAAGGAAAAGAAAAAAAAAGAAAAAGAAAGGAAAAGGAAAAGGAAAAGGAAAAAAAAAAAGAAAAAGAAAGGAAAAGGAAAAGGAAAAGGAAAAGGGAAAGGAAAAGGGAAAGGAAAAGGAAAATTAGTCACCAGAGACCAGGGCTGTGTGAGAAGAAAGCACCAGTGTGACCTGAAATGGAAAAAATGTCTGGATCCCCTTTCCAGTTTGTGTTTAAAAGACATTTCCCTGGGTGGCACGTTGCAAGCAGAGCAGCACCAAGTGCCTTTCTGTCTCGCTGGAGGACTGTCTGCTTGTTGAAGGGCTCAGATGGATGAAGCCATGGAACCCACAGCCTCCACCTGGAGCAGATGGATACACACACACATGCAGGCAGCATTATTTCACATGGCAGACTCCAACTTCCAGGAACAGCCTCAGGCCCTGCCTCAGGAACTCCTCTGTAGCAGCTTTGATATGACAAATGTAGTCATTGATGCACCAAGACAGAAATTAAAGACAGCAGGGAGAGGAGTAAAATAAAGAGAGATTTAATCAGTGTTCAGGATGCTGGGCTGGTTTCAAATGAGATGCTCAGTGCAGTGCAAAACAGGGCACCTTGGCAAGCCCCTCGTGACACTGGGAGGGATGGGTGTCACCCCTGGAGCCAGGTAGGGCTCTTGGGGAGATCCAACAAAGGGAAAAGAGGTCTTCCTTCAACAGAGCAGGTTGGTGATCACAACATCTTTGACCCCAGCACAAGCAAAGTCTCCTCTGAACAGATCCCCTCGTCCCAGCACTCGCTCTCTGCAATGTATTTGCCTTCAGGTGCTGCATCCTGAATTTATGGCTGCATAAGGAACGTGCAGGACTCGTTACCACAGAGGTGTCAAAATAATGGATTTCATTGGTAACAGCTTAAAATGAGAAAGATTTGAGTTACACACAGGCAATGTGTGGGTCCCTTCCCGATATTTTTGCACATAAATATAAAGGTCGACAAATGGAGCTTGTTTTCCCACGGATTTCCCCTTGATTTAGTAAGCCACAAAAATCAATATATTTAAGCAAACAATTTCTTAATTCATCCTAGCGTTTTAATGACTCAGTGTTTATTTTGATTTAAAGCTGGGTGGTTTGTTTTTTTTAAACCATCCCAATTCCTTTTTACTCAGCTAGAATAGATAATCCTCTCTGGCATGAAGCAGGCATAGATCTGAAAAGATCATATAACCTTAAAACATCCCAGAAGGTTCATTTCCCTGGTCTTTTAGCCAGTAATAATATTCCAGGGTCTCATGAATTACACCAATGATCAAGAGCATCCCAGGAGACACTTGGTAGGCACGGGGGCTCTGCCTAAAAACCAAGGATAGCATGGGATGAGCTCAGGAAAGAGGTGTGAGGCAACCTCAGGTCAGTAATTCCCATATTATTCCTTATATCCCAGCACATCCCACGGGAAGAGCTTTGCACTGGAGACAACCTTGCGTGTTCCTGAGCAGTCCAAGGCGAAACTGCAAAGGAATCAATCTCCTCGCTCCAAGTGTTTAGCACAATTGATTCCTTTTTGGCAGAACCTCAGTGTCATTTAGGAGCACAAAATGCTTTTTCGAGCTTTGTTTACCCTGAGTAAACTCCCAACTACCGAACTCCTCTGGATTTTTATTTAGGTAAAGAAAAAAACAAACAAACTCTGACTTCTGGTTTTCAGGGTTGCTTTCACAGGCTTTATTTCAGATTTTACCAGAGGAAACAGCAGAGTTCTGGGGCTCTGTTTTGGGTGATGCATATTTTATTTTCCCCAGATCCTTTCCGTGTATATTTAATATATATTATTAAGTACATAAAATCCCAAAATGTGGAAATTTGTGAAGGAGGCGAGACATGGACACACAAAACTTGTTGATTCTGGTCAACAAGAAGTTCCTGAAGACAAAAGTCTTCCATTAATTCACAATAGAAATGTGATATGAATGTGCTGGGGTGAAAATATGTTGCCTCTTAAGACCCACATGATCACACACAGTCTCTAACCAGGCTCCTCCAGTTCTGTGTTTCCAGTCTCATGATTGCAGGTGACTTTCAGAGATTAAAAAAAATCCCTAGAGCTTTGGGAGCTCCATGCCCCAGAATATCTGACTTTTTTTATCTAAACAGCTACAGAAAAGGGGGAAATGCAGAATTCCCCCGTTTGTCCCACTAGGTGCAATATCTACTCACTAATATTGCCAGTGGTGGGAGGGAGAAGATGTATTTTTGCTTTCAAGATCTGATGTGTGAGCAAAGCAACTTCCATTATGGTGAAAAGGGTTGCTGGCTCAAGCACAAGCATGTGACTCCTTTTCCAAAATACCAGATAAGCACTGACTTGTCAGACATTATATTTGCAACAGCATCTCAGGCTTTTAAACAGAAAATGTCAGCTCTGCTTTGGGTTGGATAAGGCAATGAGCAGATTGCAATCCTGAGGGAGCTCCAGGTCCACACTAGTTATTCCATTAGTGGACATCAAGTAATATCACACAGCCCATCTCACCAGCATCCCAAAATAGGTCACTACCTTGAGCCTTGGAACTCCACAGTTGTCTTATCATGTTATCAATATGCATGGAAATGAGAGCCCCAGGCACTGCAGCGCAGCCCTCACCACTTCTTGCATAAATCCATTGAAAATGTGACCTTAACAAATCAGGTTAAGTGCTGGGAAATTTGATTCCTGAAATCAGCCCATGGTACCACATCCATGTGTCTCCTAACTTCTTTAGGGTGTGAGTGGAGTCTTTTCAGATTGTGGCTCCAGTTTATTGAGTCTGCTTTTGACCACATCCTTATTTCTTGGGGCAAAGTTTTGTCCTAGCACAGGAAATTGTAGGTATTTAATTAACAACTGGAAAAATGGAGCTCATCTGGTTTAATAGCTGATAAGGATCTCCAGCCTTTTATCAGATCCTTTCCCTCTGCTAATTAGTTTGCAAGTGTGAAATACTAATACTTTTTTTGTCCAAAACTCAGTATTAGCCTTTGATTATTTTTTTTTCTCAGATACATCTGTGATCTTTCTAAAATCCCCTCATTATCTCTTTGCTTTTGCATATCCTGCACATCATCCCTCAGCCAAACAAGGGAACAATTGATTGCATAAAAAAATACCTTGCAAAACCTTGGACAGTGCCCCATTTCATTTCCAGTAAGTTCAGCCTTTGTTATGCTACAATCAGGTGAAAAACACGATGGGACATCACTTTTTCCCAAAGTTGCTTTAGGATGACCACTCTTTGGTCAGTTGTCTTTAAAATCGTGTGTCTGTTGTTTAAATTCCTACAGCTGGCATTTCAAATAAATCTCTTCATGAAACAATATGACAAATATTTGGGAATTCTGCAATTCATGTAACACTGAGCCTTTGTTTTAGAGACCTGGGCCAAGCTGCAGGGAAATAAAAATCACATCACAGGTTTAGTGATTTTGGAGCTGCAGATCCCTCTCCCCCTGGGGTTTTTAGGACGAGCCATGGGATGTCAGTGTTGAGCTGCACTGCTCTGGGTGAGTTTGCCATCCAGCTCCTGAAGTTCTCCCCGTTTCTAAGTTTCAGGTTAGAAAAATTTATCCTGATTTATCAGCGTGTGTGTGTGTTTGGTTGGATTTGGGTGGCACAGGGAATGCCATCCCTGCATCATCACACCCAGTGCCTTTAGATGAAGCACCCAGGGAATAATTGTGGCTATTTTCTGCCAGGCAGGACTGGTGTGGGGTTGCTAATCCTGGAGATACCGGGAGTTTTCAGTCTCAAATTAGCAATATTTTCCATTAATAGGCAGCTATTGACTTCTCCAGTAAACAAGATTGCAGAACTATAGCCTGTCCATGCACATGCAAGAAGAAAATAGAACTAACCAAGCAACAGAAACATTTTTATTCCCTGGGTTTTGTGTCTAGTAGTTGCTTTCAAGGACACATCTTACCAAAAAAAAAATAAATAAAATCTAAATAGACAACCAGAAAGATGAAAATTTGCAAAATGATTAGATGTCACTGACAATAAGTGGGTGGCTGGGTCAGCAGATTCCGAGGCTGACATGGGCCAAAATTGCTGCATAATCTGCATATAGATTTATATTGGTCTTTCTCCAAGTAATGTGTTGTCACTGAGAAGAAATGTGACTTTTCTAATGGCTAGCTGCTTCCTCAGAGAAGATTATTTGTCAAGTCTGATCCTCAACACTTAGCAAAATGGAAAAACATGTTGTCCTTGTTTTGAAAACGTTAGGTCTTCAGCGAGCCTGTGAGATTTATAAGGGGTTCATTGGCAATAAATCAGCAACCCCTGAAATGCAGCCACATCTCAGGCTTCCCACTGGCCAGCAAGGGCAGCCAGGGCAAGGGGTGCCCATCTACAAATGGAAGGAATAACCTTATAAACTTCCAAACTCCCTGTGACTGTCACATTTTGGGCTTTCAGTCCTGTTCAAAGCATGTAAAATTCCCTTTGTGCCCTTGTTCTATTGGCTGTGTGTGCATGACAACAGAAACCCCGGTGATGATGATGCTCCCGGCTCTGTTACAGCTGTTGTAAAGTAAAACCCATTCAATAATGCTTTGGTTTGAATTGCAGGGAAATTCATTTAATGAAAAGGTTTACAAGGTTCTCACTGGAAAAAAAAATGTTTATTTTGTTCACTTCTAAGAAAAGCCAGGAGTGTTTGTTTTCCAGGCATCTTCAGTCTCCTCCTTGTCACATCCTGGGGTTAAGGGTCTGTCCCATTCCTCTTCTGAGGGAATCAGGGACCCCAAAAAGTCACAGGAGCAGAGAGGATAAGAGGGTAAGAGCTGTGGAAGGGAACTGCCAGCTCTTAGGGAAATAAAGATATTTATTTATGGGGTTTTTTTCAGGCTCTGGTCCCTTTTTATTCAAATGAAACATGAGAAATAGATTAATAAATTTATTATAACCAAGCTTTGGGGTTTTTCAGTAGTGGCTGTGCCGTGGAGCTGCAGCAGCTGCTCAGGCAGTAAAGGCTGCACCTCTTGGGGAAAGTGGAAACCAAAATTTTAAATAATTATAACCTCTTGCAGTCAGACACTCCGCAGAAAAGAGTTCTGACAGTAACATATCGTTCTGTTCTTCCCTGATTTGCATCCTGAGAAGCCTGGGCTGTTCCCTGGGATGCAGCAACGTGCTGTGCTTTGTTTTCCACCTCCGTGTGTCGAGGCATCTCCTACGTTCTCATCCCCAGTGAGAGGCTGTGTGTCCCTCTGAGAAAGATGCACAGCTCAAGCCCTAACTCAAACCAACCTATGGGAGGCCAGAGGTGTGGAGATGATGCCGTGGCCACAGTGGAGAAGGGAAAATTAGGAGAATCCACCTTTTTGCAGTGATGCTCCACAGCCCAGGTTCTCACATCCTTCTCTCTGAGCAGGAGGAAAGGGTAAATAAACAACACTCTCCTCATGGCTGGCTGAGTAACATATAAATTTATCCTCCAGGCACACCAAGCTTGAGCAGGGCCTTTTGAGACCTCCAACACATCCTGCCAGTGTGTGTGTAATGATTTTAACACCGCCAGCCCCGTGGCTGTTCCTGAATTCCACACACATTCGCTGCAGAGTTTCTGCAGGGGGGGATTCCGGTGAAGGAAAGCAGCTTCAAAAATTAAAAGCAAGACAAGCAGAACAACCCAGCTTTTGGCCCAAAATTTGAAGAAGTTATCTGATCTCCTAGGAGGATGTTTTTCAGCTAGGATTATGGCCAACAAGTGAAGGTGAGCCCCTGGCTGGGCTGTAGGACCTCTGTCCCCAGAGAGGTCACTTGGTGTCCCCATATCCCCCAGACAACACTGGAAGAGGCAGCTGGGGAATGCAGGATGCTTAAATTCCTGTTGCTCCAGGAGGGTGACTGAAGAGATGGGAACTCGTGCATAATCCCAAATTTCATTCAGCTGAGCTCCTGAATATCCTGCAAACCCCGTGGGAACTGCACTTGAGGGTTTTTTATCTGCCGTGCAGAAACATCCATCTGTACCACATGAAAATCATTTTCCTTTGGAGCAAATCAAAATTTATGACTTTTCAGAATTATGTTTCAGTGTTGGCTCAGCTACTTCACTGTTTACTGAAAGAATCACCCAATCAGCTCTTCTACAGGGTTCAAATCACTGCAGGGAGTGATGCCCCAGACATCCCCTGCAATTATATCGAACTATAAGAGTCAATTGCCATGAGTCACTTCATTCTTCAATGGCTGTTTTCATGGACGTGACTTAAATTATGCCAAAGGTTTTTTAATTAAAGTCACCCTTGTCATGCAAATATTTAATTTGTATTGTATTTTTAACCATAAACCACTGCCTCGATGCTCAGAGAAGGCTCTTTAAAATTCATAAGAGTATTTTAATACAAGGCTGACACAGTGTTAGTTGTGACATGAGGTATTTGCCAGTCACTCACTCTCTGGCTGGTGAGGCTCTAGAGGTGAAATTCTAGCTCAGACTCTTTCAGAACAGCAGAGGTTTGTGTAGTTTCAGTAAAGAATGAAAGAAAATAACATTTTATAAAAGTGGACTTGCAGGTGAAGTCACTTAGGAATAGCTGAAGTTTCTTTCTGAGGAAGAATTCTGATTCCAACCTCAGCATTGCAAATAAATGCTTTAATATGAGAACTTCCAAGGACCAAAATCCAAAAAGTGAGTAGAAACAGCTTGATGCAGCCATCTTTCTTTTATTTTATGTTTTTCCCTGGCACACACTGAAACAGAGAAATTGTAGAATATCTGACTATGATTAGAGAAAATCATCTCACCCAATCTGATGCTGAGTGGGAAGCAGGATTAGGTGGTCTCTGGAGGTCTCTTCCAGCCTGTGCTTCCTAAAATTCAATCATTTGAAAGTCTTTTCACAATATTTCATACTCTTGAGGATTCTCACAAACTAAAAATCAGGATTCTTTCTTCTCTAGACCCTGAAGGAGGTCTCTACTTACTATGTTTCCATGGTTCCTGTTGTATAATCCTCCTCCTCTGAGGGGGACTGTGCTGTGCCTTCAAGAAAGGACAAAACACCCAATGCCAAAAGCCTTTGTTTTGGCTTCTGTTTCTTGGGACGTTTAAGGATCATGGAATGATGTGGGTTGGAAGGCACCTTAAACTCATCCCATTCCACACCCCACCATGGGCAGGGACACCTTCCACTAGCCCAGGTTGTTCCAGGGATGAGGCAGATGAACTGCTGGAATTGGTTGCATTTCCCAGGGTTTAAAGTACCAGATCTCACCAAAAACCTCCCTGCAACTGGATATTACTGAAACTATTTCTTTAAATATAGATTCTCCACTGTGTCCTAATATCACTGACCCCAGGCTGTGCCCTTTCCCCAAAATAAGGATTAATAAAACCTTATCTCTCTGCCCAGTCACTGAGGTTTATAAAACTCGGAGAAAATCCTGTGTCAGAAGTGGTGGAAAATGACCTATAGAGTCTGACCCAGCTCAGCTCCAGCCTGGCACAGGGCTGTACCTGGCCCTGTCCTTTGTCACTGCCCCCTGACCTGCCTGACATGGTGTCAGCCTCATCCCTGACCCCCCAGCTGGTACCCACTGGTGTCTGGCCTGCCCTGATGTCACTGTGCCCTTGCACACAAGGGTCCATCGCAGGTCCCTGTCCCGGTGCACGATCCTCAGGAGCAGAGGGAAAGCACAAACACCCCTCTGAGCCAGGTGTGGAGCTGAGGAGCTGCCTTTGCTTCCTCTGTCCCTCCTCTCTAAGTCACTTTTTGCCCACCCAGTGCCTTTGAACCCTCCTGAAGGTGCTGAGCCACCCAGAGTGGTGACGGAGCATCGCTGGGCTGGAAAGGCTGTGCACATCAGAATGTGCCAAGGAAAGCTGGTGGATAGATAATTGCATCTCCATCAATTTGCCCTCCCTTATTTGCCATCCTCTAACCTCTCCCTCAGGCCACAGGGCACAGATAATAATAATAATAATAATAATAATAATAATAATAATAATAATAATAATAATAATATAATGCTTAGGCATCTGTCGTGCCTTGAACCACAGCACCAAGTGATGCTGTGACCTCATGTGCCCCCTTTCTCTTGGGTTCCATGTCCCCCACCTGGAATTCTGACTGCAAACACTTTGGGCTAAAACCAAAGTTGGCTAAAACCAAAGTGGGCTAAAACTCTGGGTTGTGCTTTCAGAGCTCATTGAGGAATGGGTAGTGGCGTTCAGGCTGCTGCAAAACCAACACAAAATCAACCTGAAGGCTTGTGGTGCTGGGAAATCTCCTCCCTGAGCGCTCTGTTAGTCATTCCAGCTAATGCTGGTTTTGTACATCGTGTTTGATAAGTTCTGTGCAAGTC
The DNA here is from genome assembly GCA_013396655.1 of Campylorhamphus procurvoides. Classification (NCBI taxonomy): domain Eukaryota; kingdom Metazoa; phylum Chordata; class Aves; order Passeriformes; family Dendrocolaptidae; genus Campylorhamphus; species Campylorhamphus procurvoides. The sequence goes on along the minus strand of WBMV01007619.1, from coordinate 55,141 downwards.
AAAAATGAAATCTGTGGCAAAACGGGGACATAAATCATTCATAAGGTGCTTACAAATGCATGTCATTCCGGCTGCTCCTTCCTCTTGCTGAGACTTAATTTTTCTAACGACGTCCGCCAAAGGCACCCCCTGAAGTGCTTAATAACATCCCACTGATCCTGCCCGTGGTGTGGCTGGTCTCACAGAGCCTGATTTTACATCAGATTTACAATGTCTGCGCTGAAGATGATTATGTATCAAACCAAGAGCTGAAGGAGATGGAATTAAAACCAAGCTGACAATCTGCATATGGCTTCTTAAAACAGTTAAATGGAGCAACAAAGGCAGTAAATGCCTAAGAGAGAAGTTTGCTGCTTTTCATTTCCTTACCAAGATTGCTGATAAGGGCTTTTTTGAAGTGGGGCGGGGGTTATAAACAAAATTATTCTTGCAGCTTTTAGCTGTGAAATAACCTTGAAAGCCAAGATTTCAGATTTCAGAACATGTTTCTGTTCAAAGATTATTCTTCTTTTTTCTTTTTTTTTTTTCCCCCAGCCACATTTAATATTCTGTGCCTGTTTAAAGTGCATTTAAACACAGAGCATATGCAGACATCCTTCCTAAAGATGGACAAGAAGAGAGCCTGCCCACAGAAACGTGGGGCACACACAACAGGGAAGGAAGGCCATTTGCAAGCTCTGCTCCAGAAATTTTGCTGGGGCTTCAGAAATCTGGTCCTCCCTTTGCTCTGGGCCACGATCCTGACTTTGCTGCCCACTGTGCCCTTTGAGACAAGCCCTGTGAAAATATATTGTTATCTCAAGAGGTGCTTTGGGAAACAGAAAACCTGCAGCACTGTTGGGTTTCTAAACATCTCCCAGCAAGACAGAGATTCCCAGGATAAAACCAGTGGCACCCTTTGGTCTAATCAAAGGTTAATTGAGTCTGCACTGTCAGGCTGAAGGAAGCAGAGAGGGATTTTAGAGAGCAGCATCAAAGAAACACCATGTAGTAATTTGCAGGGGCTGTCAGCTGGTTGACAGAACTGTGCTGAGCTCTTTCTGAAACAAGCTTTTCTTATTAATAATGCTTCTGGCCTCTCTAATTATCTGCTCATTCTTCTATAAAAGCCTAAGCACTTTTGGAGCATTCCAACTAAGAAATCACAATGTGCTGGTAATATAGCAATATAATAACATGTAAGCTGGCCCCAGCACTGTTTGCAACAGCTGGTGAGTCCCTCTAGGCCAGCCTAGACCCCATCTGCCTCTCCAGACACAGAACACCATCCCTCACTTATTCTCCTTTTTTATGCAGCTCACAGCATCTTCTGATGAACCAGTCAGCTGGTTTCTTCCTCTGCTTCTTTCACACCTCTCTCCTCCCAGTAACAGTGGGGATAAAATGACAGATATTTCAAATAAACGAGAGCTTTTAGTTTTCAACTGAAAAAAAAAAATGGCAAGAGAAGCTTTACTCTTTAGGAAAGGAAACAGGGGAGTTTCATGTACTCTTGTCTTGCCACGTGCCTCTGGAAAACAGGGAATTAGAGTTACCAGTTCATACTTGAAAGGTGCCTGTGCTCCAACAAGAATTGTTCCTGTGTCTCATCAATCCCAGAAACCTGTCCTTGGCTGGAAGGCAGAGCTGAGCAGATAATTCACATGGCACTGGTTACCATTTCACTCAGCTCAGAGTCCTGTGCCTTCCACCAGCCTCTGAACTGCAACCCTTGCAGGGATCAGTGAAAATATATTGATTTCAAAGCCCACTGGGACTGTTGGCCTCAGTTCTGGTATAACACATCCCTCCAGTGTGGCCTTTTGAAAATGAGGATCAAACATTTGTTTTCAGAGGTTGCAGTGTTTGCCTTCACACACACTCACACAGTTATCACTGTTAATGTTTTCTGGGTAATGCACACTCAATGAAGTCAATAATTGCTTGCTACGCATCCAAACATCTCAAAGATGCAGAACTTGGAGTACCTTTACCAGAGAATCACAGAATAGTTGGAAGGAACTTCTGGAAATGAACCAGTCCAAGGCAGGGTCACCCAGAACAGGTGACAAAAACGTGTCCAGGTGGGTTTGGAATGTCTCCACACCCTCCCTGGGCAGCTGTTCCAGGCTCTGCCACCTCCATGGAAAGAAGTTCTGCCTCTGATGGGGATGTGGCAATAAGTCAAACTCATTCCAAAATATAAGTCCATCTATGTGGTTACCAGTTTCTCATGCCCAAAGTCCTGCTCTCTTTGTGATTTTATTTGAAATGCCTCCAGTTTAGGGACAATTTCTATCAAATGTACTTCATGCAAATTGAATATAACCAGTAATTTGCTACTGGTGGTTTTTTTACATCTGGAACTGACAGCATTCCCTTCATCATTTTTCTCACTTTGCCATCCCATACTGTTGTATTCCAGCACCTCCTACATCAAATCAACAGTGGTAATGAAATTATTCACACATTTATGTCCAAATCAGAGTTTGCCAATGACCCTCTTTGGTTTCTCCTCTGGCAATTGGGCAAATGCAACTTACACAATGGTCTTACACATGAAATACACGATTGGATCATTGCAACAGTTACTCATTCTTAGGATTTAAAAACCAAGGTGTCCTCTCTTGTTGCTTTGATGTCCCAGGCACAGTGCAAGGATACACAGCACAATCCCCTAATAATTGTCATTATCTATCTGCTGCAAATAAAAATATCTTTGCTTTTTGGCAGAGCTCTGTGATTTCATCTACTGCACTTAGAGATGCTTTCCAAGCATTAGCTGAGAATCAGACTGTGATTTAAACAGAATTTGCTTCCAAATTTATTTTGACTCTTCTTCGTTGGCTTTGTACATAACATGACTAAAGAAAAGTAATAAAAATATATACAATAAATACATGGACAATATCAAAACAACACTTTCTATTAACTGCTTTGCCCTAGTCTGCAGCTTCCAAAGCAGAAGTTGTTGGCACCCTCTGCATGACACAATTTAAGCAATGTATGCTTTAGGTGCTTTGGATGTTGACAGAAAGGCTACAGGGGTTTTCCTCTGCCCTTGACCACCAAGGTGTGTGTCAGCAGCTGGTCACCAGCAGGGAAAGGTGAGCAGTGTGTGGGCTGGGATGTGGAGCAGGAATTCTAAAGGGAAAGGATGGAAAAGTAGGAAATTACCAGTTCAGGTCCTTTCACAAAGGCCAATTAGAATAAGAAAAGCAGCCTCTTTATGAGGGCCAGGTGATAAGGGGTTGAGATGCTGTGTCACTTTCACCTGAGAGAAGACATTATCCCTTCATAATTCCCTTGGAAATAGAAAGAATTTGACAAAAGTAAATGTATTTTACCAGAGGAAGTATTTCCCTGCATTCAAAGTTTCCTTAATTATAGCTGTGGAGCTGGAGACAAACACAAGAAGCAGTGCTGGTGTTTGTCCTGTCAGCAACAACCAATTCCCTCTCTGGTTTTGCTCCACAAGTGCCTTCCCTGACCTTATTCCTGTCCCTATTCCTTATTCCCATCCCTAAATGTGGGGAATTATACTCTTTAATTGGGGTGATCCGAAAGACACATAAAAGCAGGGACCCCATCTACTCTCCAGATCCAAGGGTTCTTCTCAGAATGCAGATTTTTCCATGCATCCTACAGTCAAAATAATTATTTCTGGCTCTTCCCTGCATCTTAGAGAGTGTGTCTTTGCCAGGTGAATATTGCATCTCACCTCACGGTGGATTTATTTCATCAGTGCTGCCTGTATATCACTTGCAAAGCACTTAGGTATCCTTCAGGGTGAAATCTGCTGCATTCTGCCTTATTTCATATTGTGTCCTTGCCTAGATCCTTGGAAGTTTTTTATTCCTTGGCATATGTTGGTTGGGTGTTCTTTTTCCCCCATAATCAGTTTAAACGCAATGTGTCCCTTGTCCAAGTTAATTACATGGTTGGGTTAATGGCTCATTGCTTCAGGCACTTGAGTGGGGAAATTAGCCAGTCACTAACACATTGGCTATTCTATCGCCTCCAAGCTGAGGTTTCCATCCAAAATCTCGACTCCAAAGTGGTTACTTTCATCAGTCAGGTGGAGGTAGAAGGTCCAGTCAGAGCTCTTTCCTTATGCAGAACTGCTGCTGAAGTCAGAAATTACTGGATGAGGGGTTTGGCAAAGTAGGAGTCAGTGGAATTATATTAAATTAATATCAATGTGACAGAGGGACGAATTCAGTCTGCTTGGGATGGGAAGTGTTGGCTGGAGAGCTGGGAATGAGACCACTGGGAAAAAGCAGCAACAAAACCCCCCTGGAACACTTCACATCAAAAAACACCAGAACATGTTTTGGAGTGGGGGAAACCCCCCCGTGTCACTCAGAAAACATAAACCCCCCACTCACTTTGGGCTAGAACACTCTGGAGAACCTGAACAAGAGTTTTTGAAGCTGTGATCTGTGGGACACGGGCACTGCATCAGTTTTTGGGAGACAGAGGCCCATCCATCACTGCACGTTGNAAAGAAAAGAAAAGAAAAGAAAAGAAAAGAAAAGAAAAGAAAAGAAAAGAAAAGAAAAGAAAAGAAAAGAAAAGAAAAGAAAAGAAAAGAAAAGAAAAGAAAAGAAAAGAAAAGAAAAGAAAAGAAAAATAGAAAAGAGATGTCATTGACCACCGGTGGCATTTTTTTCCCTTGAGCACAAGGAGCGGAGAGAGAAAGTGGAAGGCTGGTGTGCAAATTCCATTATGATGCTAATTACCGAGCCGATTAGCAGCTATTTCGATTAGCTGGTGTTCAGGACCACTTACTGTCAGAATGGAGGCAGTTCTAGCGAAATGAAATATTTGTTCCAGGCAGCTCCGCTCGCCTTCCCAGGTAGGGCACTTCTGTGCAAGGCTGAAAGCATCTCTGTTTGTGCAGAGCGTCCCAAAGGCAATGTTTGTTTTCTTTGTTTCCGCAGACAGAGGAATTGGTTCTCTCATGTTTTATTCAGGAGAGCGTGTCCTGTGAGCGAGGCCTCCAATATGTATTGGAGGCAAAAAAAATGTCACTAACAGTGATGCCTAAAAAGACTCTCCGCTTGTGCGACAAACGGGCCCGCAAATTAAATTAGCGCTGTTAACGCGTGCCCGCTCCGTAATTGTGGCCCGGCTTGGAATGCTGCTGGAGCAATTATCTCTCGGTTCAGAATTGCAAATCAGGGGCTCGTTTTAATCAGGAAAGTAGGACATCTCCTCTCAGACAAAGACAGTGGCACAGGTCTGCAGCGTGTCTGACAAATTATTGTCGGGCTGGCAGAATGGATCAAATTAGCCTCTCTTGACACCCAGGCTCCAAATGAAGCTCCAGCTTCCCTTTGTGGCATCCCAGCAGTCGTGTTTGGGGGCAGAGCTGCCAATTAGAGCAAAGTTGCTTTATTTTCTCGCTTGTGGCTTTGTCATTCCGGCTGGATGCCACTCTCATCACCTGCAGAAATCACTGCGGGCAATGCAAAGTTGTTACTCGGCGGGTGATACCCTGTCCTTATTTATATATTTATTTATTTATTTATATATATATATTTATATTTCAGCACTGAAATATTGAGGTTTCTGGGCAGGGTGGCAGCTGAACTCCTCCAAGCAGATGCATCAAGGCGACTCATCCATTTGTCTCTCCTGGAGTCAATCCACGCTGAGTACCACAGTGAATCAGTGTGGTGTGACATCCTTGTCCCCTTCCCCGGGGTCTGACATCGCCACTGCCCTGGGAGGCACCAAAAAGGGACCAGGAGTGGCTCAAACTCCGATCCTCAGATGGGAAATTCCCTCCTCCAGGTTCCTGCTCCATGCAGGGGCACATCCCCAGTCTATTCCAGTCCTTCAGGTTTCAGAAAAGGTGTCAAACCAGTTAAGGAAGCCCAGACAGGCGTGTACATTCCCATCATGGCCCCAAAGGCACCGACCTGTGGCACAATGAGCCCCTGAGCATCACCTGAGCCTTTGAAAATCTTTCCCAAACCCCTTTTATTCACGAGTTTGGCTCTCCACATCATTTTGGCACGACTGAGGACTTGGCTTGAGATCTCATGCTATTGACAAATTGCTATTTCCCAACAAATATGATGTATTTTTATGTCCACACACGGGAGAGGAAAACCAGTTTTTCATAAAGTAAGCTGAGTGCCAAGCCATGGGTGACATCCTGCTTCCCACCCAAGCTTAAGTAATCTGATGTGACTGGAGATTTATTTGTTTCATGCCACCATTGCCATTGTTTGTGCACACAGAAACAGCTGAGAGAGGAAACAGAGCCCTGTCCTTTGCAGGAACCGAGTGGCTTTTGAAGGTCACTAAGGCAAAAGTGTTGTTTTATTTTCATTGCTTTGTTAACATGTCCCTGGACACGAGTCTCAGCCAAACCCTTTCACGGAGAATTAAACTCTGTGAGAAACCATAACTGACTCCCCTGCCATGCACATGCAGAACACAGGGAAATACAGCTGAGGAAACAGGAGAATTTTGGAGCAGGGATGTCTCCTCAGCCCTAAAAATAGCATCAGTAACATGAAAAAGCATCAAGTGCAGCCACCGCTTCTCCTGAGGTTTAGTCCAGGTTTAGTCCTTCTACCTTCTTAGTGCTTCCCAAATATTTCACCTTTCAGAATCAGAACTTGGAAATTTTATGTTCCATGGGGAAATTAATTTAAAATAGGGCTTTGACTAAGAGTTTCTGTTCCCAACACTCAGCTATGACTGAGGATGCTGCAGGGAGCTGCTGCTCAGAGCAGGTCTAGGACTAATGATACAGCATCTCATCTGAATTAGCAAGCCAGATAAATCCTCCTGGCAGGCCCAAGCAGGTCCAAGAAGCAGCCCCAAGGGAAATAACATCTCCTCCCTCTCTCTCTCTCTCCAGGCACCAGAGCAGCTGCAGATCTGCTCTTCCATGAAGCCTCGTTCAGCTCCAGAGCCACCTCACAATGAACAGATATTAAAACTGTTGTTTTCTCCATGACACAGGAGCGATGTCAGACAACAAAACCCAGGGAAGCCTGAGGAAAATAAATGAAAAGATCAAGAACCGATCAAAGGACCTTTTTTCAAATATTCATGGATTGTTTATGCCAGAGAGCACGTACATGACCTACAGGAATTAAAACTCCTAAGAACTGTAAATTCCTTTATAAAGGGAAGAAGTATTTTTATTATATGTGCCCATATGCAAATATATGCATATATATACATATATATATGAATTTATTACACCAGCTATTAGGATTTATTTGAAAGTCTAGCTGTGTTTGATGTTCTTAAAATCCTTTGAGTCAATGGATTATGGGAGAATCCAAACTTTTGAAGTTCTTCTAACTTAAAACACAACTCGAGCTTTTATGATTTAATGCAAAATTCATGCAGGAGAACCTAAAGACTTTGAGATCCAGAACACACACAAAGAGCCTAAGTCAGTCATTTTGTTTTAAAAGAGGATTTTAAGCCAATTTGAGCAATTTCATGGCAGTGGCAAATAGTTCTACACATTTTGCTGTCAGTGAGTTTGTAGGAGGTCCCAGACTCAGATTCCCAGCCTTCAGAAACTCCCATATGTCACAGTTCCAGCATTCCTGTTTCTTTAATTCAAATTAATGTCAGAACTTCCAAACTGAGCACTCAGTGGGCACCCTGCTCTCCATCTCTCCAGTACTGAGGGTCCAAAGGAAAGGCTTTGAGGTTCCCTCACCTGAAACCTGCAGCCATCCCAGAGCAAAGGACTTGTGTGTCCTCTCCCAGTGAACAGCTAGTGATAAATGACATGTTTTTAATCCCCATTGATGTTTATTTAACTCCATTACGTGCATAAGTTTGCATAAATGACAGGTGGTTTGCAGTGACATGAGCACATGCAGGTGCAGTTCTCAGGGGCTTAGGGTGATGAAATTTGGGCTGTTCAGACTCTCCCAACCCTCCACCCTTCTCTTGTGCTAGTGCTCATGTGAATTAAACACAGGGTGAGCCTCTTTCACACAGCTGATCTGGCTGAAAACTGATTCTTCCTGGTTTTTTTAGTGGATTAACTTCAGCCTCAGCTTTCAGCTCAATGACCTCCCTGACCTGGCTCACCAGGGGCCACACGAGAGCTCTGGATGGCACCTTGCCCTGTGACTGATTTATCACAGAGTGGTTTAGCTTGGAAGGGAAGCCAAAGCCCATCCAGTCCCACCCCTTGCCATGGGCAAAGACACCTCCCACCATCCCAGGTTGCTCCAATCTGCCCTTGGACACTCCCAGGGATCCAGGGGCAGCCACAGCTTCTCTGCCCAACCTGTGCCAGGGCCTGCCCACCCTCCCAGCCACCAATTCCTTCCCAATATCCCATCTGGCAGTGGGAAGCCATTCCCCCTTGTCCTGTCTCTCCATTCTTTGTAAATAGTCTCTCTCCATCTTTCTTGTAGCTCCTTTCAGGAGCCATAAATAAATGTATTTGTTTGCATTCCCCCTGGCCTCCTTGAGTTATGATCCTGTTTAAGGCAGCTGTGTGAAAACCAAATGTTTTCCATCCTGGGAAACAAGGCAAAAGGGCACTTTATGAATGTCTATATCTTCCCATCACATCCTCTGGATCATCCAAAGCACAGCAGAGTGAATCCCATTCCAGCTGCAGGAGCCAAATGGCAGCTGGTACCCCAGGGGCCAGGAAAATCCACATCATCCTTCAGCAGCCAGTGGGAACTGCCTGGCATGAGGTGTGGGCTGAACTGCTGGGGCTCCAGAGACTTTGTGACATTAAATAGATATTTCAGGATTCCCCATCTCTCCTAAAACAAGGCTACTCTGTGGGGCTGCAGGGGACACACCACCTCCCACCCTGGGAAAACAAAACCTGGGAAAGAGCCGAAAGACAGAGACATTCTGGAAGGGAAAACAGATGGTGAAGGGGGGGAATAAATGTGAAGACAGCGAGGGAAAATGCCAGCAGCAAAACTCCAGAAGCCAAAGTGCACAGAACACCCCAGGTTTTCTGAATCTCTCAATGACAGACAAGGAGCAGAAGGTTTGTGCTGTCTAGAGCTATTTAACGTAGAGCCAGAGGGCATAAACTCTGCTCTAAATATTCCTTTATCCTAGCAGGATGAATTCCTGCTACTAAGGTTATTCAATATTTGTTTTAGAGGGGCTGCCTTGGGTCACAATATGCACTGATAGCCACGGCTCTCAGATTAAAGAAAATGAACTGCTGAGAGCAAGGCATGTTTTTAGAGCAGACACCACAGAGTTCAGGATTTACCTCCCTAAACTCCTTCCTTTCCAACACATTTATGCCTGTTCCTCTCACAGCTCTAACAGAGAACTAGGCTGGCCACTGTCACATCTCCCTGCTCTAATGAAATCTGATTTTCACCCCAGTGAAATATAAGCAAAACTCACACTTTCGAAGCACAGAGAGGGACCACTATTGTGAAATCATCAGTAAAATGAAGTTCTTCTGCTCCAAGAAAACTACAACCTGCTCATTTACATATTAATAGCATGAATTATGCTCAGAGAGATAAAAAACCGCAATCTTTGGCCAGATGCAGAGAATTAATTACAGCAAGAGAAAGGATCCTGTGAAACACACAGAACAAGCTCCGAATGCTCTGAAAGAATTTGTCGCCAGTCAAGTTTGAGTGCGTGGCCCAACTGATGTCTGTGGCAAATTAGGAATGCAGGAGCAGGAATATTAACAGAAATACTCAGTTTCTGCATGCAAAGAGAACTGAAGGCTGGGGGGGAACAGTCAGTGCTGCTTTATCCAGAATATTGCAAGCCAGGTGGCACTTCTGCATGATCAGTTATACCTGAGGAACTGAAATAAGAGTCGTGAAACATCTATTTATCTTTCCATCTCTATCCTTAAACAGTTGCTTCGTCCCTGCATTATTTAACAAGAAATCCCTGTGACTGGAACACCCCCCAGCCTTTCCAGTTTATTAGAATTCTTTGAGCTAACAGAGATGTAAGAGAAAGACAATCCTTTAGGGTTTATTTGTGCCTTTCAAAGCCACCCTCAGGAAGCTCCTGGCTCAGGTATTTATGCCATGTCCTCACAGGGAGCTCCACCAGGAGCTGGTCAAGATATAAAATACAGATTATTGATGGAGACTTTGCTCCCTGACAGAGCCCATCCAGCCCCCTGAGAAACATGAAGTCTCTGTGCAGCACCCACAGGTGTTATTGGCTTCACTGAGTTTTGGATGAGCTCCTACAGCCACCACTGATTTCTATAAAAATATGTTTAAACCCCTCTGTATTTTAAAGTAATCCTTGGAGTCACTTTGCTGCCATTCCATTCCCTCTGGCCCAGCCACCACCAGATCCCACTGCCTGATGTCCCTGTGGAAATAGTTGTCTCTTCTCCCACCTTTGTTTTCATCCTGTTTATCTGTCCTAGTTGCCCATTGCAGCATGGCCAAGGGCTCTGATCTCAGAGCTGAGCAGCACTTATTTCTCATCCTCATTCCCTGCATGGCACTCAGATTTCAGCCTTCCCTGGGCTGGTGGAGCTGGCAGGGTGCTCTTGAGGAATGTGGCCCTGGCAGTGCCCATCCTGTCACTCTTCCAAGCTGCTGATGCCCTAAAAAATCACCAGTTCACTCAGGGAACTCAGCCAAGGCAAGTGTGTGCTCATGTGCATTGCACAACCAGGGCCCTAAAATCTCCCCCATCTCCAAAACCCACACCACACCTTCCTGGTCTCACCAAAAACCCACACAGAGGGATTTAGAGATGCAAAGCAGTGACTAAGCACTGATTTAGGGTCAGGGCTAAGCACTGGTTTAGGGTTGGGACCGGTTTTCCCAGCCCAGGCTCTTCCCATCCAGGTGCTTGTGGGGTTTCTGAAGCCTGGCTGCTGTTTGCTGGAAAACCCTCTTTATTTGTTCATATTTCAAGAGCAATTCTTGTCATTCCCATCACAGTGTTCCAAGTGGGGTTTTGCTGCACCCTCCAAACCTCCCAGCTTCCCCCTGCTCAGTCCCTATCCCTCTGGAACAGGTTTTCCCTTCCTCTGTCCTTACCATAATTATTGCCTCTATTCCTATCACATATCCTGCCTTCCAAACTTTATTCTTGATGTGGATCTCACCAAAGTCTAAGGCATCCTCCAATACTTTTGTCAGAAGATGATTTGCAGAAATAAATTGTTCTGTGCAACTGATCTGGCACAAAATAAAAGTGCAGAGTAGTCTTGGTTTTCCTGAATAAATAGTCACACTGGGAATTTGAAGGAAGTGAGATTTATGGTCTGACAACAGAGACAAGATGTATTAAACATCAATGCTGACAGTAAATACAAAAATAAACACTTAAATGTATAAATAAAACATGGGTGTAGGGGTTTAGCTAGAAAAGAGGCAGGAAATAAATCTATTTTAACAAGAACTCCAGTACATTGAAAGGTGACTTTTGTTTTCAATCATTATTAAGATTGATTGATCGATTGATTGATTGATTGATTGATTTAGACCTCAATACACTTCCTGTGGCTGCCAATTGCATTATGGCTACTGCTAAATGTGCTTCTGGAAAAAATAAATAGCAATTTCAATGCATTCAACCAAACATGTGAGCCCTATTTGTGTAATTAGCTTGAAAAATAAACCCACTATACCCTCCTACAATTTAATGGTTATCTGTTATAAAGGGTAAGAGCTTTTCATAGTTTGACTGTTATGGAGAATGTTATGAATATTTAAAAGAGATTGGCTTTTCTGCCCTTCCCCTGGGCCTTCCTACTTTTCCCCTTAATTTAAGATCAATTAATCACTTAGCACAGAATTGGGGGAGAAACTAAACATTCTGGAGCAGCACAAACTCAGGATTTCAGTGATTCCATCTTATTAAACATATTAAACATCCTTTATTAAACAGTCTGTAGCCCAACTGCAGTTATTTCCTTTGATGGTGCTATTGTGTCATCAAGTCTTACCTAATCATTGGCTTTATGACCTTCATCATGGTGTGATTCTTTCTTCACCTGAAGGGATCATCTCCAATAAAACAAACCCTTGGCCAGTTCTATTCCTGCGTTTCCTTCTCCTAATATGGAATATTAATATTAATTTTTGAAGTACTGTTGCAAAGGAAGCTGCATAGTCAAAACCATGACATTATTGCCACCTGTGGATGTCACTTTTTATTCTCTCAATGCCAACTGATGGCTTTCTATGCAAACAACTGCATGGAAAATGGAAGTTTCATAATAAACACACTGACATATGATTTAACATGGGACAGGAAGATTTAAAAAATCTAGATGTGAGAGTTTTACATCTCATTGTTGCAAAGACTTCAACAGTGTTCTGGCATTAAAAAAAAAAGAATCTAATCTTGTGAAATCATTTAGAAAAGATTGCAGCAATAACCATAACTAATCTAGATCCTCAAAAATAAATTAGTAACAACAGATTTCAGGGAAAAGAGAAGAGAAGGGAAGGGAAG
>WBMV01007619.1:0-42632 GCA_013396655.1 Campylorhamphus procurvoides | reverse complement strand
GGAAGGGAAAGGAAGGGAAGGGAAAGGAAGGGAAAGGAAGGGAAAGGAAGACTGTTCTGGAGGAAGAGAAGTGGCCCAAGTGGCCTGGGCAGTTCATACTACCCTGAGAGGAAATGGTAAGAACCTGGATAAAACCTGGATTCATTAACTCCCCTGCTGACAGCACAGGATAATTTAAAAATCCCAGAATGTATCTTAAAGGGAGGGGTGGATTTTCAGTCCTTAATTAGGGAAGTAAACACACAGTGAGCAAACTGCGCTGGATTATGTGCTCTAATCTTTGGGAAATCTCCATGTTTATCAACACTTGGTCTGCCAGTGATACAACAGGTTGTGTCATCTGGGCACAGCTTTAAATGATGGTGAGTTATTTCAGTGTACACGGACACTGTGTCTGACACCAGGTGCATCATGAGGAGTCTGGGGAGGTTGTTCCAGAAATGCCAAAGGAGGAAGAACACCCAGCACTGAATTTCTGCTGGGACCTGCTGGGGATTGTCCATCCCTACAGGAAACTCTGAGCATCTGAGCAAAGACCTGCAGGACTCCTGAGAGCTGGCCCTGAATAACCATCACTGATGCTGGCACACCTGAAGATTTAAAATCTGTTGGTCATGACAACAACCTTTCCTTTGGCTTCAATAAACTTTGAACTTCATCCTCATTCCCAGTTTGAGCATTTAACTCCCAAGTCTCACATCACATTTCACCCTCCAAGGTTTTAGGGCTGTTTTTAGGGCTGTTTTGGCTCCCCCTGTGACATGGCACTGGTTTGAAATGACAGGCTGGCACCAGGTGAACCCTGGAATTAGGAAGAGGGCATTACATGGCAATGCTGGGTCTCTCTTTAAGGTAATTTGTCACGAGCACCACTCAATGAAAGATTACCATGTAATTAGCTCTTGGCAGCGGGGCATTTCCAAACTGTGGGGTGCCAAAGAGCTTTTTGGGTGTCCCACAAACCAGGGAGTGGGTGTGGTGAGCCCAAGGAGAGGCAGTCACTGCTGCTCTGCTCAGAGACAGCTCAGGGCTTTCTGTTGCCTGGGTTAACCTGCCCTTCACCACCCCACACACATCCCTTACTCCACAAATTCCCTTCCCTGACAATCACTTGGGTGAAATCACTGCACTTCCCTGCCTGCACAAAAGCCCACTTGGGAAGGGGAGGGAAGTGCTGTGGGAGAGAAGACCCATCCCAGAGGAGCAGCAGAGACATCTGGAGACCTGCTGAGACAGAGGGGACAGGGTGTGACAGGCTGTGGGGTCATCCCAGCCCACCAGATGTCCCCTCAGTCCCACTCACTGCCCCATCCTGGCCAGTTTTGGCACCTCAGCTAGACTGTTTTGGACAGGAAATGCCAGGGCAGCTCACCAAGAGTTCTGGAGCTTCTTGGAATCACAGAATGATTTAGGTTGGAAAAGACCTCCAGGGTCATCGAGTCCAGCCTTTGAGCCATCACCACCTTGTCCACCAGACAGAGCATTGAGGACCACGGTCAGTGTTTTGGATGCCCCAGTGAGAGACCAGGATCTGTGAAATTTGGCAAAATACTTCTCTAACAATGCGATTTTCTTCAGCCCATGGAGTTTATGTTGCAAATTTTTGCTGAACTCCAAGTGAACATGAGAAAATGTTTGTTGGGGTCTAAGAGAGTATCTTCTATCCCCCAGCACCACCTGGCATGACAGTGGAAACTCTGAATGAATAAACATCATTCTGTCAGTCACTCATCCATCAGACAGAAGCTGGAACAATAATGGGCTCATCTTCTTTGTCACTTGGCAATCAGGCACCACTTCAGGGAAACTGAGACAAAGCCCACAGATTAAGGGCAGAAGTGGGCAAGAGAATTAATGCCTGATTCAGTTTGATGGTGCTGATGCAGGGAACAGAGCTGGATGGGCTTGGGCTTGCTATTTCTGAAGTGTGTTGTTTGCACAAAGGTGTTGGATTTGTCAGCTATAAATCTGTGAGTTCTTTGTTATTGTTTAAATGAAGAGAAATGTTTAAATTTTTAAAAAAGGGCAGAGTGCTGAATGATACATTCACTTCTAGTGATGGATATGCAGATAGTGCTTGAACTGGCTGACAAGAAAGTAAAAGCACAGTCAAGTTTGCTTTTCTATAATGCCTCAAAATGTCAGGCTGTTCAGGCCATGTCACATTCATGGGAGAAGCCAAATGGGTAAAAAAAACAAAAAAAAAGCCTAATGGTAAAATTAGCTCACTTCTTCATTTTTTAAGGGCTTGGGAGTGTGGGGATGAGCATCTCAGGTAACCAAGTTCACTGGGGTATTTTCTCTTTTCCCTTTCACTGTGTTTATACTGGGCTGTATTTCTTGCCACTGAGAACACAGTGGCTTCGATCCATTCTGCTCCCTGGAACTGAACAACCCCTCAGATGCCAACTCAACTCAAGCACATGGCTTGTTAATCCTGCTGCCACAACACTTTCCCTTGCCAGTTCTGCTCCCTGGTGCTGCTAAACCCAAAATATTTGTGCTTTTTGAATGCGTTTTGTTTGTCCCCATTGACAGCTGGAACATTTGCTGTGAGGGGCAGAAATACAAGAAGCACTGAGACAGAAATTTCCAGCTGAAAACGTCCTTCCCTTCTCAGGGCATTCCTTGTTTGCTTCTGCTTTTTTACTTTCTAAAGCAGTCAGAAAATGTCAAGTTAGTCTTACCCTAACCCTGACTCTTCTTCCTGTTATAATGAAGTGTTTTGCTAAGCCATACTTATTTTTGCCATAAATATATTCCCTTGGCTGCATCTGAGTGGTGGGTTATTTGCTCCAGGATCTTTTCATCTCAGAGATGAATATACATTTTGGGAGCAGGTTTGAAATACCAGTTTGCTTCGGGAAGCTTCTTATAAACAAGTCCTGGAAGCCAGAACTAAATCAGTTTTGTATATTTTATTTCCCAAGGAATCAGACCCACTTTGTTTATTATCTAGCAAAACCTCCAGCAGAATGTAAAACCCGAGACTGAATCAGACAAGGGCATTATAAAAATACTGAATGCTGGCAATGGGGAAATACATTCCTTCCCTTTAATATAAAAAAAAAAGAAAGTATATAACGGCAACAGAATAAAACCAAAACCAACTGAGGAGTTCATACATTTATTTCAAATATACAGCTGTTGCACTCCAAGCCCGTACACAAACACAAGGCTGGCTGAGCTTGGAGATTCTGAGCTCCTATTTTGGTGAACAGGGAGAAATGGGGCAATGTGAAGTCATTGTGTTAATGTTAGACCTAAAAAGCTTAGGTTTTCTTTGAAATTGATGGCAAATGCTCAAAATAAAACAGTTCTGTCTTTCTTCTCTTTGAAAATAAAGTTATAGTGTAAATGGCACACACCCAGTTCAAATTTGATTTCTAGATGAGCCCACTGATAGTGGAAGCATTCAGGATCCTCTAATTAATGTTACAGAAAACTGTACTTAATTACTTCTTAAGCACTTACATCTGCATAAAGTTGCATTACACTGACTACATCATCATTTAAATCCATTACCTACATATAAATATGTATCAAATTTGCCTTGCAAATGTCTTCAGCCTCTGCTTTGTTAATCACAAATGTCACATCTAAATCTGCAATTAATCCAAAATGTGTGATTTTGGCTTACTCACCAAACAGTGCTCTTTTAAACAAAATAAGTATTACAGGACAAAAATACAGTAAAAATAAGAGGTGGGGGTCCTCAGGGTAGTTTAAATTATCACCAAAGTCAACAGAATGACTGCACTGAAATAAGCTGTCAGTGGCAGCTGCTGGGACAGACTTCAGCAGCTCTAAGACAACATAAAAAATATAGGGTTTAGTGCTAGAAAACCTATTTACAACTGGTTTCTTAATTTTTCATCTCGAATTAGGAAGTGCTGATTTGCCTGCTCAAGTGATGAGCTGGCTACATTAAACCTGTTTTCCGGTGCCTAGAAAATTCCCACTATAAGATCTGAGCTGGTTGCCTTAAATGCAAATGCACTTTAGTTAATCTATGTAATTAATGTCTGTGTACAAGGGCACTGTTTCATTGAGGTTCATCTGAAGTCAGGTTAATAAGAGCCTTGTTTAATTAAATGTTCTCTTTCCAACTGAACAGCCAAAGGAACATGGAGAGACACTGATCTCAACAAAGTACCCCCTTTTTCCAGACACCAGTCACAGATACAGAAAAGCTGAGCACTTGTGCCATGAAATGATCCATTAAATGGTGCCACCAGTTACTGCTGGGTAAAGAACCAGAAAAACCATTTTGAACCAGAAAAACCATTTTGAACCAGACCCTCTCTGGTCACTTCTCAAGGTTGTGACATGGACACTGCCAAAGGCAAGATCCAGGGTCCAGCTGGGAATAAAGGGATGCACAATTGCAAATGCTGTTGGATCCTGCACAGTGGACAGACAGACATCAGGATGCTCAGTCTGCATTTCCAAATCAATCTGGAGGGCACAGAACAGCCAGAGCAACAGCAGGGCTTGGCTTTGGTGGGTGTGATGGGAGTTGTAGGTGGGAAATCTCCAGCAGGCAGGTGGGGATGGCACATGGACATTGCCTGGCTTGTGTAATTTAATGTACTTTACACTGGCACAATGCTCCAAAGGGCACAAATTCACATGGGCTGTCCTGAATTTGACAGAGGAGTAGGTGCTACCTATAGAAAAAGAGAAGCCAGAAAAGAAGAGAGGTAGCAAGCAACAAAAAGTCAATACATTCATAGCACATTTTGGTGAAGTAATTAAGAATTTTACTATTCCATGAGCTCTGCAGCAGGGATGAGGAGGATACATCAACTCCACGAGCCTCAGTGAAATCCAATCAATCACAGAGGCTTCTGATGGGCCAGCACAAACATCTGTGTGCCAGTATTGGCAGCTGGATTGCTGGAGGCTCCTCTGTTCCTTCAGCAGCTGCCAACTCCATGCTGTGCACGCTCCTCACCTCTGTCCTGGAGCAGTCCTTGGGCAGACCTCACCTGGAGGGAGATGCTGTGCTCCCTCTGCACATCTGGGGTCCACAGGGGAGGACAGTGATGCTGTTGCAGCTGCCTTCCCTCCAGCCCAGCCACGTGCTGCTCATCTCCTCCCAGAGCCTCCTGACTGCTGCCATTCCCATGCCATTCTTCATTCCCAAAAAAAAGGGTGAGATTCTTTGTCTGGCTGTGCTCTAACAAACTCGTGTAAGCGTGTTAGAGAGGAGAAATCAACAGCGAAGGAACAGACTCTGAGTTTAATTATGAAGTCAATTAGCACACTCCAACGTGCTAATCAGGAAGATAACAGGATGTCCCAACCTCAGGAAGTTCAAGGTCAGGCTGGACGGGCTTGGAGCACCCCGGTTTAGTGGAAGGTGTCCCTGCCATGGAACTGGATGATGTTTAAGGTTCCTTCCAACCCAAACCACTCTGTAATTCCATAATCACCCTCAGCAGCTACACATAGGCATGGACAGCCAGGGATGGCCCTCTGGCAGTGCCAGGTTTGTGCAGGCTGTGAGGGGAAAGCGACGGGTACCTGGATTTGGCAGAGGCATCAGCCCAGCACCAGAAGTGGCAGTACATGGCTCCTGCAGCCAGGAGCAGGGCAGTGCTGGCCCAGCCCACGAAGAGAGCAGCTCCCAGCTCCCTCTTCAGAGGCACAGGCACTTCTGGATCGTAGAAGTCACGGATGATGCTCCCTCCAGTCCAGGACACGGGGATCAGGACGAGGGTGCCCGTCAGGAGGAAGGCAAGCCCAGCTGCCAGGATGAAGATGCTGGCGCCCTGGGGGTCCTCCTTGGTCCTGTGGGTGTACTTCACACCCACGATGGCCATCAGAAAGGAGAGGACTGCCAGGACCACGGCAATGCACATGAGGGCTCTGAACGCCTCCAAGGGCGGGGGGAGAGCCAGGACAGAGTCGTAGAACTTGCACTGCAGCCTGAGACCCAGCTGGCTGATGCAGTCCATCCACAGCCCTTCCCAGATGGTCTCAAACACCACGATGTTGCCATCGATGTAGGCAGAAACCCTCCACTGGGGCATGACCGTCGCTGCCAGGGTGCCAACCATGCCCACGCCTCCGAAAATCAGCCCGGTGATCTGCAGCACACAGCAAGCCATGCTCAAGCAGGGCTCAGAACCCAGGAGCTCTTCCAAAATCACTTATTCACAGAAGCCATGAACAGCATGAGAGGGAGTGTCTTCTCCAGCAGCTTCCTGGTGCAGCGGGTTGGCTTTTCTCAGCAAGCAGCTCGCCCCAGTCCCAGGTTCAGACAGGTGGAAATCCATTTCTGACTGCCTGGAAGGACCTGCTATTTATTTGCTTTGAAATCCCCTCTGATTCCGGTGCCTCCCCATCAAGCCTAACGAGTTTGCAGCCAATGGAAGGCCAGGAGGGGTGTGTCAAAGCTGATTTCACTGCTTCTCATACCGTGTCTGCAGTGCTGCTATAATTAAGTTAATGTCAGGGATTCAATTAAAGGTACCTAATGGCAGGGCTAATAATTTCTTAACTGCAAGATTGCAGCTATGTTGAAATTCAGCACAGAAAGTCTGAGCTTCCCTCTGTTAAAATATTGCATTAAAATGGATCATTACGGGAGTTCTTGCAACAAAAGCTGAACTTGAGACTTGGAGTGGGGCTCGTTTTCTGAGTGCCACAGCCCTGGGAAAACACCTGATTGCTCTTTGGGTTTAAAATCCAGCTAGGAGGTACTTGTTGTAGCCCTTTAATGTAGATTCCTCATTTTGATCCAATATAAAAGTATAATTACGACATTAGAAAAGGTACAGGAAAGTCAAGTATTCCAATCAACATCAAAGCTTTACTCTCCCAGCTCCAGAACTCACCTGGGCGACAAAGAAAAGAGCTGGCAGAGCTTCACAGCTCCTCCTTTTGAATCCAGGAGTGAGGGCTCTGTCAGGAAATAATCCCCTATGAGAACTCTTTCCAGATTAGGAGAGTGTTGTCATCGTGCTCCACACTAACAACCTCACTGGGGAGCTTGGGGGCAATTGTTTCATGTGAAAGGGATGTACAAAATGTACAGTTCACCTTGGAAGAAGCCATGGGTCCCTCCCACAAGCCTGCACAGATACCTACAAGCCTGGACAAAAATGCACGCCAAGGACTGATTTGCCTCGAGCAAAGTTAGCAATAAGTGCTGCATTAGGGCTTTTTTTCCCACTTTCTTATCCCTGCCTTGATTCCAGCTCAGGGGTGGTGTTGAAATCGGTGTGCTTCGGGTTCCTCCAGCTCTTTGAACCAGTTAAAAAAAGTAAATAGAAAAAAATTGGCCCACCAGAGACAATGAAGGGCCATGGAAGAGCTGTCGAAGAAAGACACATTCTGGTTTCGTGGGCTCTGTGTGTTTGGAAATCTCAGGCACTGCCTTTGGTGGAATTCATTTAGTTACAGCCTTAGGTGCCTACACAACACATTCCAAGTGAAAACTAAACCCATGAAAAGGGAATTGTCCACCTAAACCACACACAGCCCAGTTATTACCTGGAAGGCAGGAGTGCCAGATAACACAGGTTGTACAATAAAATGTTATATCTCCTTGTGGAAAATGTTCCCAAGGGATCTGGGCAACTCATTGTTCCTTCAGGTCTGCAGGCAGGAGTCTGGAAAGAAAGAAATGTCGTCAGCTGAGACGTGAAACACAAACTTTGGGAACTAAATATATTAGCAGGTTTGTACTTACAGTGGGATGAATATTGCATCACTCTCCTGCAGACATAAAAAACCAATGCCATGCTGCTGAAAGACTGAGGCATTTTGCTCCATGCTGCAAAGGAGGAGGTGGGAGAGATGAAATCAGAAGGCATAGATGGTTATCAGTCTAAAAGAAACTCCTTTCGCTGGCAGGAGAGGGAGGCTGCACACAAGACCTCTGCTATTTAACTTGGGTACAGTCTCCATCCATCTTGCTGGACTTGTTTTTAACCTCTGAATCCTCCAGACTGTTTTTTTGATTTATTATTTGAACTCCAAAAAAGAAAACAGGTTGTGATGGAAAAACCCTCTCAAAACCAGCATTTAAATGTCATTTTTTTTTCAACAGGAAAACTCTTTGTGCAACGTTTTCTGGCAGCCAGCTCTTGAAGGTGCACACAGCTGGAGAATAGACCATGCTTAGTGCCCTGAAACTATTCTTCTGGCTGCCTTATCCACCAGCATTGCTCAGGAATCATTTTTCCTTGGATGACTCTGGGAGGGTGAGCCCTTAAGGTCATGTGGAAAACCACCAGGGCACGGTTTGTACAGAAGATGGAAACCACTTGCAGAAATGCTATTCAAATGCATCATGTACATTAAGCTGAATTTAGCAGAGAGTGCTAAAATGGATTTTGATGTTTAATCAGAACTAGTCCCTCTGCTGAGTGACAGCCAGGGGAGGTGCAGGGGTAAGAGAGGAACACTCAGGTACCATGGATTTAGTGTCAGATGTGAAGAAATGAAAGGAACCCCATCTATGCCTGACTAGACTTTAGGAGTCTCCTCATTCCCCATGTGCTGTGCCATTTCAATGCTTACCTGCCTGAGAGGACAATACCAGCTCTTATGCAAATCCATCCACCCCAAAATTTGCCTTCAAAGAGGAAAAGAGTCAATTGTAGCCCTTCCACCTAATCTTTCCCCGGATCTCTGCTCAGATTTACATTTTCTCGTCCCCTCAAATCAGGATGTTCATCTGGCTCTTTCCCTGGGGCCGTACCTTCTGTTTCAAACGCTGATGCCTCTTGAAAGGGAGGAAGGAGAGCATCTCCAGCCCACATGATTAACAGGACCTGTCAATGATCCTCAGTGTTTAATTAGTTATAGGCATCAATAATGTAATTGGCTCCCAGAAAGCAGGTTTAATTCTTTGGGTAACCTCTGTGTACATTGAATTTCAGAGTCCTTATACATACACATGCACCTATAAAGAGAGAAATAGATTTCAATCTTGTACAAATGTACAGCCAATAATACACATAGTTCATTAAGTTCTCTCATCAAGAATAAATAGGTTGGTTATGCTAGAGGCTAATGAGCTGAATTTAAGGTTCAGTGACACTTCTGGAACAGGCAGATGTGTAGATTTCTCAAAAGCACACTTTAGATTAGGAATTACAGCTCAGCCTCTCAGCCTCCCAGTTATCCAGGAAAGCTGCAGAGCCTGGAAATGGGGAGATCCAGGGACTCACCCTGCATCCCACCCCTTGGGCAGAGGTGCTGGACCTGGACCATCCTCTGCCAGCAAAATCTGTCTGAAGGGTACAATTGGGATTGTCTGCAGATCATTTGCTTTGGAAACACGTGGGAGTGAGTGGCATCCCTTCCTTCCTGCTCGTGGCTTTCACTACCCAATCATTACATGCTGGGTTAACCACTTGGTTTTCAGCTCTTTACAAGGGCTGGTCAATGAAATCACACTCGAGTTAATGGTTCCATTGCTTCCTCTGGCATTTTGATTGACTGCTGCATCTCGAGCTTGCTGCTGAAGCAAAAGGTGACCTTGAACCTGCTTCACTTCAGGAGAAGATGGGCTGAAGCCAGCAGAGGCCTTTTTGGTGGTGCTAACTTTAATATTGCTGCCTGCACTTATGCTAAGAGTTTTTTGATGTTAAAAGATGAAGGGACATCTCCTTCCCCCTCCCTTCAGGTGAGGAACATCTGCTCAGTGTAGCCTAGAGAGGGATTTCCCCCAGCCACACAAGAGGCACTGCACTTGGGCACTGACCTCCAGCTGTGAGGCAGCCCAGGAGTGACAGCTGGATTGCAAAGAACTCGTATTTATTTCCTGTCATCTTCCTCAGCACACCTGAAATTCCCAGCCTGCCAAAACTGCCAGACTCTTGATGATATTCCGGGTCTGAAGAAGTCTGTCACTTGGACACTGAATGAACTCGGGCTCAGCGTAATAAAACACTACAGCAATAAAATATTAAATACTCCTCTGAGTATTTAATCCACCTAAACCACTTCAGGCTTTTACAAGGCATTTGTCACCTCCACACCCGTGCACAGGGAGCCATCCTGATAGAAACCTGCCACAAAACACACTGTCTCACTCTGCTCTTTGATGACAGGACCTCAAAGCATCTTTGGGGGGGAATTGGATTGTGCTGCTGACGTGAAGCTGCTGGAAAAACAACAGTGGCGAATTCCCAAGGTGGCATTGATTGTTTTCCTAAGTGCTGGCAGCAGGATATACAGTGAGGCTACTACTGGAGGAAGCACAGGGGAAAACTGCTTTATTTGCATCATTTAATGCCGTGGAATAAAAGAGGAAGAGAAGGGATATCGTGGCAGTGATGGGTTGAGGGCAGGTGAGGGGCAAGGTCTGTAGAAACAGGTAGTGGCTTTTATTAGACTGCCTGATGTTGCCCAAAACAAGCTCTCAGGCTCAGCATTCCAAGAGAGATTTGTTTTGGAGCTCAGCATCATCATATACCCTTGAACTAGAGCTTTCCAGCACTCAAACCATGCAGGTAATTAAACCAGTAAGTCTCAAAGATGAAGAAAAGGGTTTTTTTCCATCTTTCTTGGTCGTGATTTGGACACCTCCCTGTCCTGTCCCACTCACCTTTGTCCTCTCCCAAATCCCACTTCCTGAATGTAACTAATTGCACTGTTAATCTCCACCTCCAAAACAAATCCCAGCAAAATGAGCTGCACTGCTATCCCCAACCTTGTGCACCCAGTGACACCCCCAAACCTGCCACTCTCACACAGCAGGGTCACCCTCTTCCCCTTTCTACCCAAACCTCTGTGCTTCTCATCAGGATATTCCCATTAGTCTTCTCTCCTGAGCATCAGGATTCACCCCTTCCCTTGGACACCCTGGCTGGTTTTCTCCAGCTGGCAAGCTGGGCATCCCCAAGGAAGGAGCAGCAGAGCCCCTGCCCATTGGACCTGCAGAGTTCAGCTCCCAGTTTACCCCAGTTCCCCTTCAAACAGTGGGAGAGAGGAGGATGCACAGGAGAAGGGAAGCTCTGCCCAGCCAACCAGCTGTTCCTGCACTCACACAGAAGAACCTCTTCTTGGAAGTCATAAATCACTTTGGATTTGTGCTGGCACAGAGGCAGGAGCAGGAGCATTTCGTGGGGAGCGATTCATTTTTGTCACCTGCTCTCAGAACACCCTCTCCAGCACCAGGGATGGCAGCAGCTCCAAGGATGCTCCACTGCAATTCCAAGGATGCACCACTGCAATTCCAAGGATGCACCACTGTTGTTCCAAGGATGCACCACTGTCATTCCAAGGATGCACGACTGCAATTCCAAGGATGCACGACTGCAATTCCAAGGATGCACCACTGTCATTCCAAGGATGCACGACTGCAATTCCAAGGATGCACCACTGCAATTCCAAGGATGCTCCACTGCCACTGTCATTTTGCACTTTGATGCATCTTCCTGGGGCTGATGTGTCTGCACAGCGTTCCCAACTGCAGCAAACTGAGTGTTCCAAAATGGGAACTTTGTGCATGGTCAAGAGGGAGCTGCTTTCATTCCAGAAATGAAATGTGGGGCTTGGACAGAGGACAATACTTCAGAAGGAGGAGGAATGTCTAATAACTATTTAAACCAATTATGTGTAGGGAGTTAAGGGGCTGGAAGTCAGGGAAGGGGAAAAAACAAATGCAGAAAACAGTGTGATATGTGCAGACTGACTTAAAACCAAGGATAGAATGGAGGAGGGGATGATCTCAGGAAATCTGATGATTTTATGTTTCAATGGAACCAGGCTCACATTGCAGGGCAGAAAATGGTGTGTGAAGGATCATTAAGAGGAGAGGATCTCTCTGTCTCTGCAGAAGACCGTTGCCAATGAGGTGAGAGTGCCTGGAGCACTGAGGGAGAACAGCTCCTCTGATCCTGAGCACGTTTTATTTATTAATTAGACTGAGCAGCTCAGGGACGTGAATGTGGATGAGGCTTAAAAATTCCTTAGGATGCACCTGGAAATAAATGGAATGGGAAATAAAAGGCAGCGTGGATGTAGCAAAAAAATAAGTTCAGGTTTTGTTTGGTAGCATTTGCTAGAAAATAAAAGTTGAGAAAATCTAATCCAGTTGGACCTTATTAAAACATCTGACACAGCAGTGGGAAATCAAGAGAGACTCTGAAGGGATGGAGAAGAGCAACAACAGTGTAATGCAGAGGCAGAATCTGAGAGTGAGTTAAACAACAAAAGCCTATATTGGAAGGAAAACTCTCGTGTTCCTATTTCCAGACATTGATTTCTGCTGTTCTTGGAGCCAAGGATTTCTCTGGGGTCTCATCTTGGCACCCTCAGGTGAAATAATGCAGCAGCCTCAGTCTGCAGTGGGGAGATTCAGTTTAAGCTTTGTGAAAACCTTTTTTAATGAAAATTATAATTAAGTACTGCAATA
This sequence comes from Campylorhamphus procurvoides, assembly GCA_013396655.1. Lineage (NCBI taxonomy): Eukaryota > Metazoa > Chordata > Aves > Passeriformes > Dendrocolaptidae > Campylorhamphus > Campylorhamphus procurvoides. Next base: position 30,250 of record WBMV01007619.1, on the reverse strand, counting down.
GGTTGCTAAGGACACCAAAGAATAACCACCTTTGGATGTTTTCATTGCTCAAAGGTCTCTCAGGAATAATTTTGGTGTATTTATTCACTAAGAAGAAAAATGAAGCTGTTAGTAGATATCACTTTTTCTAGAGTGGACTCCACCCACACTGTCTTCTCCTCCTATTTGTCCTCTTTGTCCCTACATGGACACATGGCACAGGGTGGACTTGATGGCCTCAGAGGTCCTTTCCCACCTCATTGATCCTGGGATTATTCATGGGTGAGATCCAAGTTAAAGGGTATGGCTGGATGTGCATGGGAGGTACTTAAGAGGGAATAAGTGCATGTTGTAATAAGGTGAACTGTTTGCAACACGTATGGGATTTCTGAGGGAGATTTAAAAACCCTTCAGGGCCCCACTCAGAGTCCACTGGAGTGGGCTTGTGTTCCTGATAGTCCAGGGGGCACTTTAGGAAATCATCTTATAGTGTTCTTATATCTCCTTTTGTGTGCACAGCCAGGTGGGCTTGTCTGGAGCTGCATCTTATAAAGTGAAGAATTTGCTTCCAAACTTTCAAGGGGCAACAGTGCAAGGAATTTGCTAGAGAACTACAGATCACATAATAAACTCCCTGTGAAATATTTAAAAACAGTCAATCAAACTCGAGAACAAGAATGTTGTTCTGCATTAAACACCACAAATTGAATTATGTTCCCAGTTCAGTCCAAGGCAAAATGCCATTGATTCCTGTGGGTCTGGAGTGACACCTTATTAATTGGTTACAAAAATCCTATTAAAACATTGCTACTATTGATTATTTTGGGTCATTTATTAAAGCAACTTTTATGGAATTACTTATTTTTCCCTAGGCTTGCTTTCCTTACATTGTTGCTTATCGTGAGTGCATGATCTTGTTAAAAAACATATTGTTTAGCTTGTTTTAATGAGAACTGTGAGAAAATACTACTGATGTTTATGTTCCTTCTGCCTGTAAACTGTGGTGGTGGGAGTGGATCTCACCAAAAATCGTGGCCTGATTGCACAAAAGACCCTTATTTAAAACATATATCTATTTCACAGAGCCCTGTGGCAAGTAACCAACCCAGTGTTTGTGTTCTGTGTGATAATAGAAAGTGTTGTAAGGCACGAGGAGTTTGCAAGGCAATACTGCTGCTTCTAAAAAGAAGGCTGGGAATGAGTTTGACCTATATGGGCTACAAAAGAAATATTAACTTTCCCTGAAAGGATGATAATTAGGACAAACAGAGAGAGCTATGTTTATTCTCTGAAGCAAGGGATATTTTTCATATATTTCAGCTTACCTTCCTCTGCTGAATAAATTCTCCATGCAACCTTCCATTAAGCCTACAGTAAATCAATCCCTTAGTGAATGCTTTCCTTTTAAACTATTATTATCTTGTCTTTATTCACTGTTATCCCTGCTTTCCCAGGCAGAAAAAAAAAACCAAAAACCCAGCAGCTTTGCTCTGCTCTGCTTTGCAACAGGCCAGGATTTCATATCACAGTGTCATTTTAAGCCCTTTATTACTCTTTAACACATAAAGCGAAAGCAAAGCCGCGCAACCCAAAAGCTATTCCAAGTTGCTACTGAACCAGCATTACAAATTCACCTTCCCATGCACTCAGGTTGTCCTTGCTGTGGGTTTAGAGCCTTTTGGGGGGGTGGCTGCAGCTCCAAAGGCAGCTCTCCATCATTCTCAGACCCATCCAGCAGATTTTGGGGAGGAGGAAGGAGGCACCTACACATACTGGCTCTTGGAGTAGGAGCTCTCGGTGTGCCGGCTCGGGGAGGAGTATCCATGACCTCTGGGGTTCTCGGCACAGCACAGGGAAGAGCAGCACAGCGTGGATCCAGCAGCCACCAGGCAGAAGGAGGACACCCAGCCCACGTACAGAGCCTCCCCCAGCTCCCTCTTCTGAGCCACGTTGACCGCAGGGTTGTAGAAGTCGCTGATGATGGAGTTGGCCACCCAGCAGAGGGGCACGAGCTCCACGATGCTCGAGAGGATGAAGAGGAGCCCAGCAGCGAGGAGGATGCATCCCTTGGCTTGGCAGGGGCTCCGTGGGCATCGTGTGCACCTCATGCCCAGCGTGGCCAGCACGAGGGCGAGCAGGGAGAGCCCTGAGCTGGCACACATCAGCCCCCTCGACGCCTGCAGGTCCGCGGACAGCGCCAGCATCGAGTCGTAGCCCTTGCACTGCATCCTGATGCTGAGCTGCCTGATGCAGTGCATCCACAGCCCCTCCCAGATGGCCTCGAAGACGATGATGTTGTGCTCGATGAAGGCAGACACCCTCCACTGGGGCATGGCAGTGGCAGCCAGCGTGCCCACCACGCCGAGACCACCAGCAACCAGCCCAGCGACCTGCAGAGCCCCTCTGACCATCCTCACCTTGGCCAGGAGGAAGGAGAGCAGCTGCTTCCAAAAAAGCCCTGGTCCCAAAGGCTGCAGAGCCCAGGGCTGCACAACCTTAAGTCAGCCCAAATCTGGCACAGGGACTTGGCTGCACCTCCATCCCCTTTGTGATTCCCCTGACACGGCTGCTCAAAGAGGCAAACTGAGCAATCAGGTGGAACAACTTTCCAGAGCAAGAGAAAGGACAGGGGAGGGTGTATGTGTCAACCAGCAGGAGCCACTTGGGATAAATTTACCTTCTGAGGCAAATATTGCACTGAAGTGGCTTTTTTTTTTAAAAAAAAAAACATAAATGATTGAAAACCCCCAAGCTCTACCCTAAACCTGGCTGTGTTCTGCAGGTTTTTCTGTGCTGGTCTCAGCAGGGACACTGGGGTGAGACTGGTGCAGTCACTGGTCCTGTTGCATCAAGCAAGCAGGAATATTCTCCCTCTGCTCAATGGCAAAGTTCCAGGAGGAAGGCAGAGCCTGCTCCCTGCCAGGGGCCTCTGCTCCCAAAAGCACTTTTGTCCCAAAGCTCGGGGGAGAGAACTGCAGTGACAGCATCCAGCAACAAAGCAGATCCCAAGGATAAAGGGAAAGTAACTCTAAACCTGCAGGAGTTCTGCAGGGGACAGTCAGAGCTGCACAAAACCATCTAAGAGGGAGAAAGGAGACTCAGTCCTGCTGATATCTGGTCCCATATACAGCTCTATACATTTCCCCTGCTCTGCAGTGTCTGGGGAGTAGACACGATTCCAGGGGTATCCATGATTGGACATTCAGGTCTACAGATTGGGCATTTCAGCTCTATTTCAGTAATAAATTGATTTCCTGTGCAAAAGCAAGCCCAGCCATCAGCCTGTGTTGGAGTCCAGTGCAATGGGAAGCATCAACACTCCTGTTAGAGCTGTACCTATACGAAAAAATACTTTAGAAAAACATGATTTTAATTAGAGGATATAATTAAACACTAAAATTATGGAAAGGAGGTTCATTCAAGACTTGTTTTGTAATGTCACCATCGAACAATCCTGAAAAATGTCAGGTGAAAGATTTTGTGAAAATCAGAACAATGAAACCACAGTCAAAAATCTTGGGAAAAAAAACCCAAACCAGACATGTAACAGTAGATTCTTTCACAAATTCTGATAACTACAAATGTATGCATGAAATATTCAACCTGATCTCTGCATGTGCCCTGATAAGAAAAATTAAAAAATCAGGCTTAAACTGGGAATTTTTTTTGTTGTAAAGTAGTACTCCATATGTTAAGAGAAAACCTAATTTGTTACCCAGGAAAAAGATCAATTTAAGATATAACTACCCAGATACTGAAATACCATCCTGCTGCTATCCATTTGAACTTTCCTGCCTCTAGTTTTCCTTTTTGCCATTTATATCTCTCCAAAACCAGAAAGTAAAGGCAAAAGAAACAAAGTGGTGCAGTGCTAAATATGTGCCAGCTCGTTGGTATATCAGGGACACAGGAAAGATAAAAGCCCCATTTACAAGGAATATTTTCTGCTCCCCAAGTGTGTTCCTGTGTGTGCAAAACTGGTTAGGGGGGAAGGCAAAATAAGAAGCACTTTACAACTCTTTCCATTTCCAGTTTGGCTTTCACGTCCACTGGTTTTTCCAACCTCTGCTGCTTGCAAGAGCCTGGTAAAATACATAATAATGTTAATTACCATTGCATGGCTATGGAGCCCCATGGTTGCCACTTAAAACCAAAGAAAAAGCTCCCAGCCTCCAGCAGAACAAATAAACAAGTACTTCAATAACGTAGCAGTAAATAAACACAAATGTGGTACAAGCAGCAGGACTGATTTTTCTCGGAGACTAGTGCAGTTCTAATTTGCAGGACATGGAAAATAATTAGCTGAGCAAATATAATTTAACCACGTTATTGATTAATTTACAAACCCGTTAAAGCTCCCATATAAACTCATGGTAAGATTGTGTCTGCATCAAGGATTCAGTATTTGCACATTCTTAGAAGGATTAAATTTAAGTGCCTTATCTCGCTTAAAACCATTTTCAGAAGGAAATGTGGGGAAATCTTATTTAGCATTATGGATTGCATCTGCTTGTTTACAATTAAAACACAGGGAGGGAGCAAGTCAAGACTCTCATTTCTGGTTCTCTGTATTCAAACATGTCATTTCTTCACAGGGAAATATCAGAAATGCCTATGACATTGTTCACTGCCAGACACAGGATCCTATTGTTTTGTTATAAAACAAATATGTACATACATAATTTAACCTTTCTTTCCTTTCCCTTCCCTTTTCCTTTCCCTTCCCTTTTTCCTTTCCCTTCCCTTTTCCCTTTCCCTTTCCCTTTCCCTTTCCCTCTCCTTGTCCTTCTCCTTCTCCTTTTCTCCTTTTCATTATCTTTCCTTTTCCTTTTCCTTTTCCTTTTCCTTTTCCTTTTCCTTTTCCTTTTCCTTTTCCTTTTCCTTTTCCTTTTCCTTTTCCTTTTCCTTTTCCCTTCCCAAACCTTCCCAAACCTTCCCTTCCCCTTTCCCTTTTCCTTCCCCTTCCCTTTCCTTTCCTTCCCTTTCCCTTCCCTTTTCCCTTTTCCCTTTTCCTTTTCCCTTTTCCTCTTTCCCTTTCCTTTTTTCCCTTTCCCTTTCCTTCTCCTTTTCCTCCTTCTCTGTCTCCATCTCCTTTCCTCCTTTTCCTTTTCCTTTTTTCCTTTTCGTTTTCTTTCCCTTTGCTCCTTTTCGTTTTCTTTCCCTTTTCCCTTTCTTTTCCTTTTCTTTTTTTTTTTCCTGCCACAAAAGGTGCTGTGGAAATACACCAGGAAAACGTGGTTTCGGCACAATGTCCTTCCTGAGCACGAAGCAATTTTAATTTCAGAGTTATGAAGTGCTAACAGCAACCCCTGGTGCCCAGGGGGAGGTGGGGAGAGGGCTCCACACCTCCCAAAATCTCACCCTGCCTCAGCAGTGGAGTGAAAAGACTCCTGATTATTGATGGAGAGGAGGAATGTTGATGCCAGACGAGTTGTTCAGCATTTCCCCCCCAGGAATGCTGTCATTACCCTGTCCCTGATGTGCAGTCTCCACTGCTCACCCCAGGAACACCAGAACCTGCCACTTGCTCCTCTCCAAGCTCTTGTCCCTGATGCAGCAGAACGTGAAAAGCCAGTTCCACGTGTCTGGTGGGAGCAGAAAGGGTCACAAACACCCAGAAGCAGCTCCACTGGAGAGCCACTTGTGTTGCACTGGGCCAGTTTTCCTCCTGTGCTTCCTCTCTCCACTAAGGATTGTCCAGATGGCCAAAGGGACCAGGACAGAATGCAAACAGGACCAGTCCTTGGCTGCTCATGTGCCAGCCTAACATCCCAAAGAACTTTGTACATTTGCCTCTTTCTCCTCATGCTTTAAATCCCACCTCCAGGAGGGATGACAATGTGATGATGTTCCCCTTGTGCAGAAATGTCACCTTCCCCTGCTTTTAACCTCTGGTTGTTCTGGGAGCTGTTGATGCAGGAGGTTTGCCTAACTTGGAACTGGGACACACAGTTCCAAAATAGGATTTCTGAAGATACCCAGTGGCTAAAGAGCATCAGAGGCAACAACTTTGTGCAGACTCTGGCTCTGTACCCCTTGAGAGGCAGCTGAAACCTCAGGGGGATACAGAGACCTGCCAGAGCTCAAGGAGCACTTGGAAGTGCCATCAGACACAGGTTGGGATTGTTGGGGTGTCCTGTGCAGGATCCCTGTGGGTCCCTTCCAGCTGATGACATTCCATGGTTCAAGGATTCCATGGAAAGGTCTCCACAGGGACTACATAAAGTTCATAAGGAATCATTCTGCACCAGGACAGGTTCTGAGGTGGCTGTAGGACATTTCTAGCCCTGGACTGAAGCATTTGGGGTGTGTGGGAGCTGCCTGTGAGTCAGAAAAGGTCCCAGCAGGGACATCTGACTTACAGACCCAGCTCATGCTCACTGAACCCATGAAAGGAGCAGGAAAGTGCAGCATTTTGTATGAAGTCACTTCTTTCCCTCGTGCAGAGAAAGATGGGAACATTTATATGGAGTGCTGAGATTAATCTATTTCTTCACTCTTTTAGAAAAGGTTTCATTCCCAGTTTATCCCACTGGAGTGGCTGCCTCAGTGGCATTCTCTAGCAGCTCCTGAAATTAGCCAACAATTTACAGGTGCCAGACCTTCTTTAAAATGAAATGTTGCTTGAGCTGATTTGATTAAAAGTTTTACATCTCCAGCCAAAGCCTATCATTTGCGGCATTTCCACTCCAACCTCCTGCAGGTTGCATCACCATATTACATTGCATTTTCTTTTCCTAAAGCTCCCCAGGCTTTTATTTTCAGCATTCCAAACATTCTTGCTGTGAAGGGCTGCCCATCCTGAGCCATAACACTTTTACAAATGTGACAGGATAGTTCATTAAAGGTAAAAACAACCAGGCACTGTTTGTCTTCTGTTATATCCCAGGTGCCTCCATGGAAGGATTTCCCAGGTGGGAATTAAAGCAAAATCTCAGTTTTACCTGCTTGCCTAGAACCTTTATTAAGAGAAAATGCTCAGAGGAGATAAGGGCTGTTCTCAGTTCTGTTATCAGTGTTTAATCTTTTGGGGTAATAAGATCATTGTGGTGATAATGTTCATAGTGTAGGAATAATCTGGCATTTTTGAGGCACACCAGTAAATCTGCAGTTTTAGGGGGAGGAAGGAAAGGGGAACTCAGCCAAGCAAACCCAGACATTTAGAACAGGACTGAAGGGGGAGAGCTGTTTCTTTAGCACAGCAGTTCATCTGACCCACTCTTTAGCTCTGACCCCTTCTCTTCCTCCCTCTGCAGCGTCCCAAATAATCCTTATCCAAATATTTTATTCTGAGACGATGTTGCCTCTTATCTCGTTACACCATGGGTTTGTATTTGATCTTAATCTTCTTCTATTTAGCTCCTACCAGCCTCTGGCCTTTTCACATTTAAGGATGTTCTGTCTGCAGAAATTTCCCATTAGGAGCAGAAAAAAAAAGTATTTCTGCAGATAAATAATCACAGACAATATAATGTTATATTTAGGGGGGAAAAAATAAAGGGACGTTTCATCATGAATTCATTTCCCTAAAAACAAGTCACATAATCTATTTTTCTTCTAATGCTATTTTCCATGGGATGGAGGCAGTGCAGGGAAAATTACACCAATTTACAATATTGCAAGGCATCAGATTCCAGCCTGCTCCCTCCAGAGTGTGCCTCCAGCTCCCACAAACAGCTCTGGAGCTCTCTGGAGGAAACATTTAGTTTATAATTTCACCACAAACTGGAGAGTCAACATCAGCTCTAGTGCTGCTAAATGACTCCCCCCTCCCAAAAGCAGCTGTGAAAGAACATTATCATTACAGATCTCCAACCTGCTTTTTTGTTGTTGTTGTTACAAATCCTCGTGTAAGACTGCTGATGAATATTAATTCTCATTATCCCAAAATACCACGGAATGTGCATTCAGTGATGAATTCCTCATCAAGACAATCAGATTTGTGGCCTTCCCAGTACCTGAAGGAGCTACAAGATGGTGAGACATCATTTACAAGGGCTTGGAGGGACAAAGGGGAATGGAATCCCACTGCCAGAGAGTAGGATTAGATGGGATATTGGGAAGGAATCCTTCCCTGGGAGGGTGGACAGGCCATGGCATGGGTTGGCCAGACAAGCCATGGGTGTCCCATCCCTGGAAATGTCCAAGGTCAGGTTGGAGCAACCTGGGCTAGTGGAAGGTGTCCCTGCCCATGGGACTGGGGGAGCTTTAAGATCCCTTCCAGCCCAAGCCATCCTGTGATTGTGGGATTTTCTCTTGCCCCTGGAGTTTGTTTTGGTGCACAAGGAGCTCCTTTCCAGAGCTGAGTGTGTAACTGGGGTAACTCAGCCCTGTGTCTGGCAGAGCCAAAATCCTGGGGTTTGTGGTGCTGCCAAGTCAGCCCGTGTGCCAAAGCATCCTTTTCCTCCCCTTCACCAGAGCATGGAGTGGGGTAAATAAATACAAACACAAAGAATACCACATTTTCTTTAGCAACTGTGTGTTTACTCTGAGCTTATCGTGTACCAAACCAAACTGGACTGGGAATACAGGAATTCAGGAGCACACAGGGAAAGGCAGGTGCTGCTCAGAGGGGCTGCCACACAGGTTTGGGATGTGTAGGCTGGGCACGACCCTTGGATTCATTTTGGAAGCTCATGATAAAGCCATTGAAAAACGTGAAAAAATCAGTGAAAAATCAGGATGTGCCCCAGAGCTTTATTTTCTGTTTGAGTAGAGGTGGCAATTATCGTGCAGAAATATCTGCAAAAAGCTGGGCAAAATATTTACAGTGAGTGATGAGTCCTCAGGCTTTTATTTCCAGGAACTTGGCCTCGGGCTTCATAATTACACCGAGCCCTCCTCCCACTCAGCCACCCTCACACCAGGCTGCTTGAAGTTTTCTAAACCCAGAGAGAAAATGAAGGCATCGGGGTCAGGCATCGCTGGGAGGGAGGAAAAAATCTGCTCTGATGAATTCTGCCTGGCTGTTTCTTAATTTTCCTCTTGTAAAAACACAAACAAACCCTGGTTGCTTCCAGCTCTGACCCAGGACTGAGAGGAGATGGATAATCCAAGGCCAAGGAGTGTTCTGGTGCTGATGTGGAGCCCCCAGGGATGCAGGAGGAGCGTGCTGAACGTGCTCCCTGCCTGGTTATCACCTGCTGCTCACAGCAAAGCGAGTCCAAGGGCTGTGAAACCCTGCTGTGGTCCCAGGGAATGGAATCAGCCACACAAACAACCCCACTGCTTGTTGTTGGCACGTCCCAAAACAAAAGCTAGGAGGGATACATCGCTCCTCTCACTTATTCTGGATGTGGTTCTGCAGGTGAGGTTTTCCTCAGCACAGATTCATTGCAACAACAGAGAGGCAAAGCCAAAGGAAACCTCCACATCTCCCTGGGGAAGCACAATCCATTTCCAAACCCTTTTCCCCCCTTGTTTTTGGTCTTATGCAGGTTAATCAGACACAGCAGAGCTATGGGCTATTCCCAGGCTGTGGTTAAGATTGGCTGAGGTCAGCCTGATCCCCAGTTTGCTGTGCAAGAAGAGGGAAAGAGTGACAGCAGAGGGGGGAAGAATTATCATTGCTCTTCACGAGGGATGGACAATTTGTTCTCTGAATTATGGAAATATCCAGCTTAAATATACTTATTAGCAGAGAATGGCACTGGAAGTTTCTTTCCTAACAAATAGTGATTACCAGAGAGGCCTGGCTTTGGAGGTTAATGGGAGTTTGTAATGAATAGGGTACTCCAGAGTGGATGTACAGAGAGCAATTTAATCAGCCTGGGGGTGTAAGGGGTCATGGTCAGCTCCAGTCGGAGCAGTGGAATAGAAAACACATGTATTAAAATACCAATAAAGGAAAGAATGAAGCCAAAGTATAGGCTAGGAGTGAGTCACTGTGTTTCTCCAGACTGCATGGTGCCTCCAAATCAAAACCTATTCATTCTGCTCACCTGGGAAGTCCAAGCAAAAAGGAATGACTTGGCCATATGTTGGAAATGCAGGGAAATTCTAAGGCAAGCAGAGAAAAAGTGGTGATGAGAGGAGGATATGGGCAAGAAGGAGGTAAGATTTGGCAGAAAGGGAGGAGGAGGTTAAATCTTCAGGGAAAAAGAATATAAAACAGAAAAAAACAGAGTCCCAGGAGCAGAAGGAGGAGGGTGGTGCCCTCAAGTGTTCCAAAATCCCAACAATGTGAATTAATCTTGCTGTGAGATTTTTGACTTGATCCATCTGTCTGTTCATACCTATCAACAGTATCTTATCCTCCAGCACCTGCAGAAACATTAATCCCAATATTGGCCTTCCCAGGTAGGTTTGTAATGTTCTTGTCCTCACCTCCACATAGGACAACAGAGAGATGAGAAATGAGGCCGGACAGAAGGTCTTAAACTGTGTCTAAACAAGGTGTCAAGTGGGGTTTTAATTCCTGTGTCTCAACAAGGTGTCAAGCAGGGGTTTAATTCCTGTAGGCAACACTGAGGGTTTCTGAACCTCTTCTCCTGGTACAAACAAGTCCCAGTGAGTCACAATTCCTCCTTCTTCCCAGCATAAACTGCCATTTAGGCCAAAATTGCAAATCATAGGTGAGGAAGAGGGATCAGCCTTTATAATAAAAGGGTAAAGAGGGAGCCTAATGAAGAAGGATTGATCTGGCTGAGTGCCCAAGAGGGGAATGTCACCGTGGAGCCAGGGGGGTGTGACACAGGCTTATTGCAGGCTGGATCACATCCAGGGGAAGGGGGAATGAGGAGCCATCCCTCAGCTTTGTGGCTCAAAGCCCACTGCAGTGAGCTCCCCTGCAGCAGCAGATCTCACACTGCCATCCAAATGTTTCACTGCATTTCCCCAAAGTGCTCTCAGTAACTCATCACTTGCATCCTGAGCTGATTTGGTTTTCCTTTGGTGCCACCAAACAAAACCAGTGGCTGGAAACTTCAAAGTCTAGCACTGGTTCTCACAGCAGTTTCATGCCAGGGTTCCTACAGGAGGAGGTGGAGGAGGGAGAGGAGCTTGCTAGGGACACATTTGTCTTACATCAGTCTGGAAAGGTCCTTGTCAGACACAATTCTTCTGCATATTGCTCAGGCATAACCCATCAGACCACAGGTCCACCTAATGAACTGCCCTGTGGCCAAGTGATGTAGTAGTGCAATGGTGTGCCAAGTGACATCCTTCCCCAGGATATTCCCAGAAGCCCCCCATGTGCAATTTTTAGCTTACAGCATTTCAGTATTATTGTATTTAACAGCCCTCAGTGGCTTTTGCTCCCAGTCATTTGTCCAAGAACAAGTTCAGCCAATGTAACCAGCTGTGTGGTGGTGCAGCTTCCAGCCCTACACCTGAACTGCACCTGTCTCCTTCACCCAGCTCCAGGGATGGATGGATGTCTCATTCCTTCTTCACCCAGCTCCAAGGATGGATGGATCTCTCCTTCCTTCTTCACCCAGCTCCAGGGATGGATGGACAGCTCATTCCTTCTTCACCGAGCTCCAAGGATGGATAGATGGCTCATTCCTTCTTCACCCAGCTCCAAGGATGGATGGATCTCTCCTTCCTTCTTCACCCAGCTCCAGGGATGGATGGATCTCTCCTTCCTTCTTCAGCCAGCTCCAAGGATGGATGGATGGCTCATTCCTTCTTCACCCAGCTCCAGGGATGGATGGATCTCCTTCCTTCTTCACCCAGCTCCAGAGATGGATCTCTCCTTCCTTCTTCACCCAGCTCCAGGGATGGAGGGATGGATGGATGGCTCATTCCTTCTTCACCAAGCTCCAAGGATGGGTAGATGGCTCCTTCCTTCTTCACCAAGCTCCAGGGATGGATGGATCTCTCCTTCCTTCTTCACCCAGCTCCAGGGATGGATCTCTCATTTGATCCCTCAGCATTTTTGTCAGCAACCAGCCATTCCCTCTTCCCTCTGTCCTTGTCACTGGTGATTTAACACTCTTCTCCCGTATCCCTCTGCTGTCATTTCTTTCTCAGCCTGGAAAATCATTCCCACACAGAAACTCTTCCATGTGTCTGATCATCCTTGTTGTCCTTTTTGGTATTGTTCCTGTCAGTGCATCCTCTCCGAAAAGAGAGGGCCAGATGTGGCAGCACATTTAGGATGCAGGCACAGCAGGAGGTTGTGTGATGGCAACATCCTGCTCTGTGTTTTGATCCTTCTGCCTTTCCTCTCAACCCCTAGTTCTCAGTGTGATCAATAACAAGCCCTGTGATGGTGTTTTCATGCAGCAAATTGTTAGAAACCCAAGAGCTCGGTCTTGTGGAGCAGCAATCACTTCGGGGCCCATCATTTCATATATGAAATTAGGATTGTTTCTCCCAGGGACACCACTCCACGTTTCCCTGCAATGAATTTCACTGACCACTTCATCACCCCCTCATTCACTCGGATAATGTCCTGCAGTTCCCACAATCAGCCTGGCATTCACTGCTCTGAATAACTTCACGTGATCAGTGGATATTATTGTCACCTCGTTTTCTCCGTTTCTGGGTCATTTAGGAGCTCATTGAACAGCACCAGCTCCCCACACACATCCCCGCAGGACTCCACTCCTGACCTTCTCCTGCTGTCAAAGCTGACCAGTCATTTTTGCCTCCTGTTTCCTTTTAATGAATCCTTGCACAGACTTTCCTCCTGACCCATGGCTGTTGGTGCAGCAACAGCTCATGGCTCAAAAACAAGCTACCAATTAAAATAATCACCCTTACCTATGTGCTTGTAAATAAAAGTGTGTGAGTGGACACATTTTTTTTAGTCTTCCAAAGCCACATCCCAAGGCAGTGAAGTTTCTAGCAGTGATTCACCACTCGTCAGCAGCTTTATACCTAAATAATTCTGGAACTGCAGAGTGAATCCCTGATCTTCATCATGGTTTATGCTGGTCTGGGCACTTCCAGGGAGCTGCTTTCATAAGAAAGGCAAGAATAAACTGTGAAATAACTCAATGGGTGTCGTAGCCTGCAAAGGAAACAGAATTTTATGCCAAATTTGATGTTCGGTATTTCAGTTTGGGTTTGGCAAAACGTGATCTCTTTTCAGCTCTTTAAACATACACTTATCACAACCTTCTTACTGCACTGAGGGTGGTTCATTCATGTTTTAATTAGCTGATTTTTGTTTTCTGTTAGTTCAATAAAAATCCTGTAAAGTCTGGGTTGGTGTAATTTAATCAGCTGCCTCTTTTTATCCAGCTTTTGGAAAATAGCAAGTGAAAGTAATACATCAGTTCTCCAAAGCACATAAGAGAGGGATGTGAATTGGTGATTTGTGGCCCCAGCACTCGGAGGATTTTCAAGCCAAGACCTCACAAATGCTGGGGCTCAGCTTCTACCCTTTTACTTAAAGAGTGGAAAACAAGATTTTCTGCTCCTTCCAACTGGCTGCCACGTTGGGAGTGAACCAGGCACTGACCTGAGCTAGCTGAATAAACTAAAATGGAAAAAATAATCCCTCTACAGTCAGAAAAGGCTCCTCTTGTCGGGGTTTATTGGGCACCTCAGCAGGTCAGTAGCCATCCCCCAGCCCAGAAATCTCCCTTTTGGCTAAAACCTGGGCACCAAAAATGTCCTGCTTTGTGTCATCATCACTTTATAAACTGGTCTGGCATCGTGAAATAGATGGTTAATTTAAAATCACAGAATTGTGGCAGAATTGTGGCATATGCTGCGTTGGAAGAGACCCCTGAGGACCTTCAAGCCACACTGGTGAGGTCTGACCTCAGGTTCCTCTTGTCCAGCTGAACAAACCCAGTGCCCTCAGCCCCTCCAGACCCTTCCCCATCCTTGTGGCCCCCTTTGGACACCCTCCAATACTTTTATATCCCTCTTACACTGTGGTGCCCAAAACTTCACCCAGTTGTTGCAAGGAATATCAGCAAAGTGAATAAATTTCACAAAAAACAGAGAAAAAAAATGCTTTTCAGTGCTTCTTTCAGGCCAAAGAACACTTAAAAAAGTATTCTTGCTTTAAACAAGTGCTGGGCAAGACCAGCAGAGTGATGAGTGGACATGTAGCCCTCTCAGATGAGTGTTACACACCATCCCTTGCAGTCCTCCACCGCAGTATTTAAATGTTTTATCTCTTCCCTGCACTCAGGATTATGTATTAGGAGAAGGAAGGATCTGGAAGATTGTTTTCCTGTGTTCTTGTTAAGCTTCTCTCCCTCTCTCAAGCCTGATGCCCATATGGCCTGTTAATAATGCAGCACCATCATTTAACACAGTTTGCCTTCAAATAAATCCCAAAGTAAGGATGGTGTGGGATAATGCTCAGTTAATATGAAGTGCATGGCCCAGAGGGAACAGAGAAGCAAATCAAACCACAAATGGGAAAAGGTGGAGGAAAAAAACAAGGCATTCCCAAGCACTTAGGAGTTGGTAGTTGTTGTTATTATTATTATCATAATCGTTGTTGTTATTATTGTTGTTATGCTGTTGAACTTTCATCCTGTCAGCTTGAATGAAAAAGCATTAGATCTCAATATCCTCCAGCAGTTCCAGTGATTTCCAGTGAGGTGCAAAGTTTTAATTAGAAAAATAAAGGTTGGGTGGTTTGGTTTTTTTAAAAAAAGTTTGTAATTTTGTTCTAATAGGTTTTGGGAAGGTGCTTCAAGGCAGCTGGTGAAGCATGAAGTCCACAGGGTTCAGCCCACCAGGGCTCTCCAAAGGCCTCCAGTTCTTCAAAAGAGAGAGCAAAAAGTTTTACTGAATGTGAAATTCAATTCCTTTCATGTGTTTCCAGGGATTCTCCCCCAACAGGAACACTTTCTATTTGATTTCTGCCCACGGCACCCCAGGTAACATAAATGCTTAAGTATCCAGAGGAGACAGAAATAATTATGCAATTCTGGGATATCTAAGCAGTAATGATGAAAGAACCCCGTTTCTATTACCATTGTAGAAAAACAGGAGCTATTACTCACATAACATTTAACTCTCTTTCACTCTGGCACTGCAGCTCTGCTGTCTCAGAGCATCCATAAAATGCAACTGCACTGCAGATGCTGTTGGGAAAGCAGATTTCTGCCAGAGATTTCCTGAAATACCTGAACCTTTCTGCTGAAGCAGGAACAAGGAACTGAAATATTAGTGCAATAATGAAACTAATGGCTTTCCAAAAAAAAACCACCAAAAACCCCATCTCTTCCCAAAGAGCACATGGGGCCTGAAAAAAGAGATTAGAAATATGAGGTTCAGAAACACAATATCAGTTTTAGTTCCTGTCCTAGAAAAATAAGGTGTTTGAATGACAAGTGTAAGGAACTCTGCCCTTTTTCCCCCCTTTTTTTGGGGAATGACACTCCAGGAGTGCCATAGGAAGGATGGAGAGAGCACAGTGGCAATGCCTGCAACAGGTTGGTTGGTCTTTGTGAGGAAACACGAAAGGAACCTACTTCTGAAAATACATTTTTTAAAATGTATTAAAATATTTATAAACATATTTTTGAATTTATTACATATACACCACCCACCACATGTCTGTTTGCTAAGAATATACCTAAAAGTCAATGGCAGTGGCACACAGAGCCCAAATTTGGGATGCTGTGAATGCCAGGAAAGAGCTCACAGCCCTAATGACACAGCCCAGCCCAGCAGATCTCCCGAGGAACCATTTGCTGTATTGATTACATGGCAAACCTATGGCAAACCTACATTAGCTATCCACAGAGAAGCTTAGGTCTGGGCTAAGGATTAATTTAAGAGTTTTTATGTGATGCAGGCAAATCTCCTTTAGCTTGGCAAGACTGTGACATTCCCAGGTCGGAGAGAATTTACTGTACAAAAATCCGCTTTTCCCCATACTTAGAGCGTGGACAAGAATATTATAAAGCATAATTCTTCATGATCTACTCAATGCTGTCGTGCCCCAGTTACACCAGATTTTGGAGATTTCAGCTTCTAGCGCTGCCAATGGATGTATTTATTTCTGTTCCCAACTTACCTAAAAGGGATTCTCGAAGTTTTTTTGTTTATCTGTTGTCAAAGTTCCCTCTAAAAGAAGCAGCACAGCATGGAGAGAGATGAGCGGAGGAGGAAGCTGCCTCTGGATTCCCACAAAGGATTTGCACCCTTAGCATTTCCATGGCTGCTGACTCTTTAAATCTTACTTTTACAGCTCAGATTTTTAACTTGCTGAACTGGAAGGACACGATGGTTTTGATACAGACACTGATGATTTTTTTGCTGAGCACTGTCTGCAGAGAACAACAAGGAGATGATGTGAAAGTCCCTACAAATCCCTCCCCAGTCCCCAAATGGGACTGTATCACACCAAGATTTCCCTACCCTGGGAAGCACTTAGAGAGTTTAGCTATCTATAATTCAACACTTTTGCAGTCCAAAGGACATTTCACACCAGACAACTACCAGATGCGTGTTTCTGTTAACTACATTTCTGTCTAGTAACGACGTATGGTTTGAAATATTCATGGGTTCTCTTGTTTGCATTCACATCCAGTGGCTGGGAACAGCACGAGTTGCACCCCAGCAGGGAGGAGAGGCTCTTCTGGAAGACTCCACACCAATTCCAGGAGGTTTGGCAGGGATCCCCATCCCTGCAGGTGCCCAAGGAACACCTGGACATGGCACTCGGGGCTGGGGGACGAGGTGGGCATCAGGCACAGGGTGGACTCAGTGGTCCTTTCCAACCTCAGTGACTCTGTGATTCTGAAATCCCAATCCCAGCAAAGAGGATCCCACTTCTTGCTACTCTTTGATCTCTTCCAAGCAACCCCTCTGTGTGTGAATTCCAGGTGGGTTTCTGTTGCCTCCTGTGCAGAGAGCATTTTCCTCAAAACACATGTTTCTGCTAAGTCTGACCAAAGGCTTTGTTGGTGACTAAAGATACTTGAATTACACAGTTTAAAATGTGTGGGTGTTGCATCTGTTAATTTATGCTCATGGCACGTTTGGTTTATGCCTCCAGTGTAGTGTTTGTGAATACCCTTCTCACTGGGTTCATTCCAAGCAGGGTACTGCTTTTTGCAGGACTTCTGGAGCCCTGCTACACTGATTATTGTGTTATCCCAAGAAATAGCACTGGGAGGGCAGTTGTGGGGTTGGTTGGGGAATTTTTTGCCTAGAAAAAACAGATTTAATAGACATGTTCATTAAAGGCATGAAGCCAGAGCATGTTGATGGTGGTGCCAGATGTTTGTTGCAGGTGAAATTCAGGCAAAGGACACAGCAAAACCCCCAGAAGATTCCTTCATATGAGTACACTTGCAAAGAACTGGCTGGCAAACATCATTGGGATGCAGAACCCAGTGATTTCACCACTCCTCACAACTCCCAGGACATGCCTCAGTTGCTTTTACTTCTGGTGATGAACCAGCTAAGAAAAAATGATGGCTGTGGGTTTCTGGAGTTGCTTTCTCCACGAGCCACTAATGATGCCTTATTTGCTCTGCTTTTTTATTTTATTAAGAGGACTGCATGTAGATTCTCAGGCACTTTCTCTCTTCATGCTGCACAGCTCCATGACAATACAGAATCCTAACTCAGAGGAGGCTAAATTAGATTTGAGAGATGCAAGGTCCCCAAAAAGAAAAGGGAACAAAACCCCTAATCAGCGTATTGTGGTCATGGAAGAGACTCTGAAGGAATTTAATGCCGTGCAATACATATTTATAAGGCAGCTTTTCACAGTCCCACACTTTTCCCTGTTTGCTTCTGTGTGGTAACAAGTAGCACTGAGACACAAAGTGCATCAGGAGCCAACTCAGAGCACAGAAAAGGCAGATTTTGGAGCACCAGCCTGAGGCAGCTGCTTGTCCCATGTCCCTTTTATCCCACTGGGATCCCCCCCTTTCAGCTGCTCTGCTGGGTTGCCACTCTGATGCTTTGCTTCATCACCTGCACTTTTCTTTCTCTTTACTGATTAAATCACTGTTTGAGGACCTGTTTTCCGTGACAAGCAAGTCACAGGGGTGGAAATGTAGTTTCTTCCACGAGTCAGGGCACTTTCTGCTCATGATTGTGAAGAGAAGGCTGACCCAAAGCTAACAAGACTGAAGGATGTTGGTGAAACAATTCTGCTAATGGTGTTCAGCTCAAGGGGCCAGGCTGGCACTAATCCCACGTCATCCTTCCAAAATTCCCCCAGTGTGGGTATCAAGTCCCCAGCACCAAATATTTTCACTGCACAACTGTTCCCACAGGACCACAACACTCCCTGATGGGGACAAAAGCACCATAATAATAATAATAATAATCCAAGCTGTTCAGCCACATTATTGTCCCTCTGAGATTGAGGAAGGCTGAGCTGCTCCCTGCACAGAACCTTCTCTCATGAATCACTGCACAGACAGGGGTGGGAAGGTCTTTCCCCACCTTTCTCCTAACCTCCCTATTGGGAAAGCACAGGTACTTTATTTAGATCACCCCAGAAAGGTGAGCAGGGAGTCTGAATGTTTGTTTTTATCCATTCATGGGTCTGTTTCCAACACAGCAATCCCCTCCTGCCTCCAAACTGAGCTCTCCCTTCCGTCCTTGGTGTGTGATCAGCTCTGGGAGATGTTACCCCCTCTCCAAAATACAAGAGCAATCTGCTCTCACTAAACTTTATTTCCAAAGGAAGCCCTTGCTGTTTCTGAACAGGGCTGGAGTTGATCCAGTGAACTGCACTGCATTCTGCCTGTGCAGAGTTTTGCCTCTGAGTGGGTAAAAGATCACGCTGGGAATTCATTTCAGCCCGTGCCTCCAGTGGCAGTGAGAGCCAGGAAATTGTGAGGGCTCCCATCAAATCACTTGCTGCTGCCAAATGCACAGAGCAACTTCATTAAGGCTAAAAAAGAGACAATCATATGCAATCAGGATCCTATTATTAAGAGAGAAACCCATTATTCCAGCGACCCTACACCTTTCAGAAGGCACAGAAATTGTTTCTGCAGGCAGATGGGAAAGTAGCCTTTAATGAGTCACCTTTTGGCAGTAAAGAATTAAACTTATCTGGACTTCAAGAATTCTGAAGGGTTTTTTTAAAAATGTTTCAGACATGTTATTTTTTAAAGCAACAGAATGGAATGAGTAGGTTGGGGCAGCTCTCTGAGCTCATCCCAAAAGGCTGTGGCTCTTTTTGTGATGGAGTATCAGGGAAAAGGTTACCTGAAAATGTAAACCAACTCCTCCTGGACAAAAAGCAGTGGAAATCTTGGCAAAACATGTGAATTAGGGATGGCAATTGTCTTCCTCTTAAAAAACCCAAGGAGTTAAGAGGCACTGAGGCTCCAGCATAGTGGAAACCCTCTTTCCTTCTGCCAGAGGAGGGTGGCTGCATAAATCTCCTTTTTCACGGGTTCTCTGTTCAGAAAACTGTCTGCTCCAAAATCTGATGAAATTCTGGGATTTTTCCCTTTGATCAAGAAGTCTCTCTTTAGAAATAATTGAGATTTGGAGGTAACATTGTGCTGATTGAGTTTCTAGGAAACAGTGAAAGCTTTGAGTGGCTTTCCTCAGTGCAGAGCTTCATAAAATACCTTGGTGAAAATCCTCAGAATCAGTAACATCTGTAAATCTTCTCCAGCTCACCTCCCTGCTATCTCCAGCTGAGGAATCCACCAGGTTTATTGGGTCAGATAAGCTAGGCTGGCCTCTTCCTGTGCTCAGCATCTCAGCAGGGCTAATCAGTGCCCTGGGATATAATTGAGAGCAGAGTTTGGGAGACTCCAGGCAGAATTTAACTATGGCCAGTGTAGCAGAGTCCTTTTGTCCATCCCTGAGTAAAGAACTTGCTGTGACAAATCATATCCATGTCAATTCACTTCCTGAGCATTTGCCCTACAATAATTTTGCTCCATTATGGACAAAACACTTGAAGCTTTTCACCATCTGGGTATAAAAATATTATCTGAAATGCCTGATTATTTTATAGCCCCCTATTTCCCACTCCCAACGTGCAGAATGTACAAATGCAGAATGCAAAGACAGTCTGTTCTTCTTCCTGCCAAAGCTTTAGTCATTCTTATGGCAGTTTCTGTCTCCTGATTGTGACATAAATAAAGAGCATATTGTGGAATAAAGTTAATATAGAGTATGGAGAGGGGAAACACATGAAAAATACGAGAAGAAGGCAAACTGGTGCCAGTGTAAGGTCTGGAATAGGATTAGTAATTGTGCCTTTATTGTGCAGCCTCTCTGGGTACAGCACTGGCCATCCCTTCAGAGGGCCTGATTTCTCAGGGATATCTGCTCAGTGCTGGGAAATAAAGTGAAATCTGTGCCTGGAGTTCATGCAGCTGCTGAGCCAATGTGAGTGGCTGAAATTATTGCTCCCTCAGCCAGAAGTTGCCTCCCTGTGGATGTGATGAGCTCAGTGAGCTGGCCCTATGCATGCCCCAAATCTGTTATCATGTGCAATAGAATAGGTAGCTTTTATCACACTTGGGTCTATTTCTGTCTCCAGTAAATGGAAATAAATCTGTCCTGTCACCTTAGTAGGCAGGATTTCCCCTTCCTCTCGTGGGCATTAAGAGCTTTTGACAAGAAAAGTACCTTTTGTTTGAGGAAAAGGGGAGGAAGCAAAAATAAACTTAATGCAGTGTCTTGAAAATGCAGTCGACCTCACAAATATGAATTAACCAAGGAAAAGCAAAGCCCTTCATCCCTGGCCAGCCCAAAATCCCCAGCAGGGACCTGTGAGACCTGAGGGGAGCAGAAGGGCACCCACCTGGTGAGTGAGCCTCCCCCAGGCTCCATCAGCCCATCCAGGCTCAGTGGTACAGAGCATAAAAAACCCACACAAAGCCCAAACAAACATCAGGAGAGGAAGGTTGTGCTTTACATAAATAAAATAAATGAAGGTCACGATCAGCCAGTGTGGGAAACAGCATCAAGGGCTTTCCCAAAGTCTGGGCTGACACATCCACAGCCTTGCCCTGCTCTCACATCCTGACTGCAGGCAGGTCTGGCAGGTTCTTGGGAAGAGGATTTTCACCTTTGCAATCAGGGGTCTGTACCAGTGGCACCTTGCCCATCCCAAAATTCCACAGGAACCCTGAGACTTAATATATTCTCTGTGTGCTTCTTCTGAGCACTAACACCTCTGGGTTATAGACTCCCTGTTTTCCTTCCTGTTGGCTTTTACACCGGTGGCATTTCATCAGGCTGATAATGCAGCTAAATGAGAATCCCCTGATATCAGCACTGGTTCTGTCAAGTCCCTTATCCACTGCGTGAAAACAGACAGGCGTTTTGTTGAAACAATAAATCCATTATGTCAACACAATTAATTCTGTTCACTGCCTAAAACATTCTGTCGAGCAACAAAAGGCATTAACTTAATATCTTTATCTACTTGACAAAAAGCAAATTAGTTCAGAGCCTTTGATGTCATTGTGGTCTATGCCAAGGAAAATCCTTCTTGTCATCCCATTGACATCCCATTTTAGCATCATTTTGTGAGGACTCAGGACACGGGGGCTTTACCAGGGCTCTGCTGAATGAGCCAGGCACAGTCACTCCCTCTGCTTGCCCCTGAATTTCCCTCTGTCTGTCTGGACTGGCCTTCTGTTTTGTAATTCTGTGCTTGCACCAGGCTGGTCTGTTCCCTGGGCCACAGACCATTGGGGTCTGGTTATTTTTACAGCACAAAAGGAAAGGAAGGGGATCCCCCTTCCAATAAGTGCTTGACTTCTCTTGGCACTAATTAATGCCATTAGAGCCCAAATCACTTTTAAAGCCATTGCTGAGCACAAGGGGCTTGGGGGCTCTGGGTTTCTAAATGAGATCAGCCATCCATGCATGTCTCCATGTGCCTTAGGGAAAGTCCAACTCTTCTCACGTGTTTTTGCCTACAGCCACTGAAATTAGCAGCTCAGATTTCACATTATTTCCTTGGGGAATTACTTCATGAATGGAAAGGTTGTCATGGAAAGGATTCTGGCTGAAGTTTATGAAATCTGAGATTTATCAGGTCAAAGCTAAGCCTCTGGTGTGCCAGTGAAAAGCTGTGCCAGGCTCCTTTTCCTTCAGTGCCCCTCTGGAAATGGCCACAGTGGCACTTCTTTTCCTCACAGTGAGGACAGAGACACCTCTTGGGGGCAAGGAGGGTTTTGTGCAGGAATCTGAGTTAGAACTGAGCACAAACACTCTTGTAGGGGATGGACATCTCACAGTGGTCACTTACTGTCCACTCCAGCGTCCTCGTGTACCCTGAAGGTCTTTGGGCTTCTGTAGGTCCCACACAGAGCTCAGGGCCATGTGAGATTCACCCCAGCCACACTTGCTTTATCTATGGGACTAATATTTGGTAGCAGATTTAAGAGGTTCATTTGAAAAGAAGAAAAAAAAAATAGAAATCATTAAAAAGGTGCTTACAATAAACATCCAAGGAAAGCCCTCAAATTGTACTTCATCCTTTCTAACCCTCCTTCAGAGAGCATGCCTGTGGTTCCTTTCCAAACTGCCAGCAGTGAGTTTTTCCTCCTTACACTGTCTAAAAGGCAACAGTGCAGCTCCACACGCTGCAGATGGAATGATTGGGAATTGTGTGCCTATCAATAGACTCCTGATTAGCAATTTTTCTTCCCTTTCTGCCTGCAGTGATTAAGCAATATCCAGCTGTTTCGTGCACTTTTTAGGAAACCTCTCTTCTTTTCCCCCTCTTCTGCTGGAAAATGAAGTGTCTTGGTTGATGTGAGGTCGGGCCCTCTGCTGTGGCCAGGCATTGTTTCAGAGGAGCTGGAGAGCCACAGCTGGGAGCTGAATTTCCAATTCATCTCATGCATGTGCTTCCCTTTAGGATGGCAAGTGATCCTTGCCAGATCAATAACTCTGTTTAACTCTGTGCTGAGGGGCTCTGTTGGACTGAACCTCCAAGGCTGAATTCCTGGTGGGTGAGTTCTGGAATTGGAACAATCTTTTGGGAATTGTTACAGGTTTCATCTCCCAGCCAAGGCTTTCCCATTTATTGGGTAGCTGCTCTCCCCCAGCACGTTGGCTGGGACACTTTTTGGAGTATTTATCTCCATGCTCCCTGTTGTACCAGCTCAGGAAGTCCATCCCCTCCCTGCATTTCAGAGGGAGCACAGAATTTGGCAGCAGGATGAGATGATGGGGAAGCTGTTTTGCTGATCTGGTTAATGAGATGCTTTTCCAGGGTGAGACAGATGTTGCCTGTGCACACAGGCACAGGGAGGAACCCGGATCTCTGGGAACAGAATTACTGCCTCTGGGAAATGTTCTGCTCAGAGCACTTGCAAATGGCCCTGGGAAGCTGTCCTGGCTCACCGAGCTGAGCTGAAGTGACTGGCCAGGGATTTGCCACCTCCACTTTGAAGTGCTCCTGATAGTACCTGGAATGCTTTGGCACTTGGTCTCGGAGATTTTGCAGTGTTTCCTAAACTGTGTTCACTGAAATCAGCTGCAAAACCTCATTAAAACATTGCTTGGAATCATTTCATGGTCAAAGCCAATCTGATGTATTGCTTTACTACTTTAGTTAGCATTCGTACAGAGGCTCCCTTAAAAAGAAATAGTCTTAATTATCCAGTGTTCCTCTATTCTGTTTTGCCATTTATTTTCCCAGTACATTAAATCTTCTGTGCACAAACCACCCATTCCTCCTAGACAGGAAAATCACCTTAAACTTTTAACACAAACCTTTTTGCACCCCTGTGGATTTCCCACCCCAGAGCAGGCAGAGCAGATCCAGCCCCATGCAGGGTTAGCAGGGGTGGCTGTGGGAACCTGGCAGAGCAAGGAGGAGAATGGAAAACACCTCTGGAGCAGGGGAGGCTCCATGCCAGGACAAACTGGCTCTGGATGGGGGGGTCTCTGTGCTGCCACCACCCACAGCCCTCCCTGCTGCAGGTCAGGGCAGCACTCTGCACGTTCAACCTGTTCAGCCTAAATATCCTAAATGGAATTGCACAATCCTGTAATGTCTCCTCTCCACTTCTCTCACCAGTTCCCACCCATCTCCTACCCCCATTTACATCTCCACACTGATATTCCTGTCCTTCCAACCCCTTCTCCTGCCCCAGCACCCTGAAACAGCTTTCTGGGCCACCTACAGAAACAATGCCAGTTATTCTCATTTCCCTGCAATGCCTGGAAATCCACTGGGGGAAAAGCAGAGAGCTGAGCCCACAGCTCCAACTCACCCGTGCCAGGCTGGGGTGAAGCTTCCCAGGCCCAACTACTCCTTTCAGAGGGCATTTGCTGTGCAAATGTGCAACTTTATCCCCACGGTTTTATTTTACTCTTAACAACAGCTCTTTCTCTGCTTTTCAAACAGGGGTCGTTTAAAAACCTTTCCATTACCAGCTGCTCACTTTCTCGTGCTTCGTGAGGTTTAGAGGGGGAAGAGGGTCGGATTTTCTTATCTTTCCAGGTAACTTCTAATATTTTTGCTGCTGTTATATCCTTTTCCTGGAGTATTCCAGTTTATAATTCAATGAATAGTCTGATATTGCAGCGACCTCGAGGAAAACTGATGCTCTTCCTCTTCTTGAGTCTTTTATTTTCTTACTGGGGCTTTTTTAGCACTGTGTTAGGAACTTGTATTAGGCAAAGGACAGATTGGATTCACTCAGCTGCTTTCCTAGCAAAGCTTCCTTCCACACCCCTCTGCCTTCTCCAACAGTGAAGTTTCCCCCAAAACTCTGCAGCACCATGGAGAACTCCGGAATGCTCCTCACTGCCCGGTTTTAAGGACAGGGCTGCAGTTCTCACAGCAAACTTCAGTGTCCCACCCAGCCAGGGCTTGCCAGGAAGGCTCAGGACAAACCTCTAAATGGTCTTGGGGAGAGGCTGCTCGATCCCACCTGCCCTGCAGAACCTGCAGAAGCAGCAGGGGAGGTAGAGATGGAGGTGGAAATCTTTCAAGATTCGCAGGTACAAAACCTGCTTCTCCTTTGTGCAATATTTGCTTGTTGTCTGAAACCCAGGATGGTGCTGGAGGGATGGGTGTTATCCCATCCTGTCTCTCCTTGNTGCAATATTTGCTTGTTGTCTGAACCCCAGGATGGTGCTGGAGGGCTCTGACCCTTTTACCTGTTGGGAGGTGTTATCCCATCCTGTCCCTCCTTAGTGGGATCCTGGGGTCCCTTTGGGGTACAAAACAGCAGAGAAGGACAATCCTCCCTCCTGCATCAGCAGCATCACTCCCAGCCTCACTGGTGCTTAAGCAACTACAAAGTTACTCAGCTCTGTAATACCTCCTGAGAGGTTAATTAAAGGGGTTTAATCTCTGCTGAGATGAAGTGAATCTGAGTCCATCCCTGGGAATTACTTTCCCTAATGGAATGACGCAAACCCCAGCTCGGGCGGGACGGGATGCATCCCGCAGTGCCAGGAGGGAGGATGAGGATGCTCCACGGGATTCATTTGCTGTGGATTTGCTCCATTACAGATTCCCGGCGTTCGGAGGAGCAGGAGCCCCGGAGAGCGGCGGGATTTGCGGGGCAAGAGGGACCCCCGCTGGCCGCGGCTGGAACGGAGCTGCAGCCCCGGGGTTTGGGCAGCAGAGAGTGCCCAAATTTACCCCAGCAGAGCGCTGGGTGGGCAGGACCTGCTGAAACAGCTCCTGAGCTCTCTCCTACAGAGCACCGGGTGGCACTCGGTGGCAGCGATGCTGCAGGACAGGAGGGTGCAGTGATGCTGCAGGACAGGAGGGTGCAGAGCAGAGCACGGGGTGGCAGTGATGCTGCAGGACAGGAGGGTGCAGTGATGCTGCAGGACAGGAGGGTGCAGAGCAAAGAGTGACACTCGNGTGACACTCGGTGACAGTGATGCTGCAGGACAGGAGGTTGCAGAGCACAGGGTGACACTCAGTGACAGTGATGCTGCAGGACAGGAGGGTGCAGAGCCCAGGGTGACAGTGATGCTGCAGGATCAGAGGGCAGGGGCACAGAGGGACTATAAAGCTCACCGGGAGGGCATCAGGACCAGGTGGCACCAGTCCCCCCAGCCACAGCCGCTGGCAGTGCCAGCTCAGCTCAGCCCAGAGCATTATTTCTCTCTCTTCAGGCATCACTCACGAGATACCCTTCACAAAACACTCAGAGCACGTCAGGAGTGGCAGGGCATCCAGAGCATCTTGGGGTGCAGCCAAAGGAGACCTGCAAGGCTCATGGAGCTTCCAGTGGGGGAAACAGAGGAGCCACAACCCACCCAGGACGGGCCCAGTGGCTGTACAAGGCACCAGGTGTTTTCTCTTGGAACTGGGAGAAAAACTGCTGGAATAGGATCTCAAATGCAGAGCCAGAGGCTGCTCTGTGGCCCTGGCAGCAGCTGGTCCTGAACAGCCTGTGTGTTTGTGCTGCAGAGCATCCACAGTCTCCCCAACACTGCATCACAAAATGCTCCCGTGGCCATGTGGAATGAACACGGGGGAGCCTGGGGGTCTGGGCAGCAGGGGAGCAGCTGGTGCCTACGATTCCTGTAGGTACAGGGAGTGCAAAGGTTCATCCAGCTCTTCTTTAGGAGCACAGAGCTGTGTGCTGGCCCTTGGGCACAGAGGGGTGTTTGGCTTCCTCCCTGCCCCACTCTAAGCACCCCAGGTGTAGATTTGGAGCCTGCTCTCCTTCCACGGGCAGCCTAGCACACATTTAATATTCTATCCACACCTCTCTGCAGCTTTATGAATCTCAGTTTCCAGCTCTGATCTGGTTCCTGAAACATTAATTAATTTCAGGCCCTCTTGCTCCCTCTTTGTTTTCCCCAGTATGCTATTTCTAATTATTTCTCTTTTCCTCAGGTTACCTATTTTGTTTCAAACAATTTGTCCCTCAAACAAGGTCTGGGTGTTCCCCTCTCCAAACTGTGCATGGATCACCTGCAGGAGGAAGTTTCCCTGAGTTTTCCTGTGTTTGTGGCTCACGTGGCAGAGCTTTAAAGCAGAAACTTTAAATACACGTGTCACTTTGCCACTGCCCGTGTGCCTTCTCTTCTAGGTATGTGCTGCTTTCTGCTTGATTCCCTCATTCCCTGTCTCTATGTCACCCCTTCCCTGGTTTCCTGAAGGTTTTGGATTAGTCTGGTAGTATTACAGGCTGAAGACAATCCCTTAAGTGGCAAACATTAAATGGCTGCAGGAAATGCCACTGCTGTAGAAATTCCTGCATATGCTGTGCCCCACTTTAATGGCAACAATTATTCACCAAGTCGTGTCCATCCCTGCCCCTCTTATTAAACTGACTGGAACACAGACCTGCACATCCTGGACACACAAATCCCAGCTGCCCAGGCTGTCTGTGGGACTTTTCTGATCCCTCTGCCACAAGAAAGGATCCCTTACCACAAATAACTGCTTTTTTATATTAAGGAAACATTGACCAGACTGATGGCTGGACATGTGAGCCTTCCACCAACACCCCAGGCCAGCTGTAGGATGAAGAAAAAGCAACTTTTCAAGGCTTTCTTACCCCCCACTTCTCCTGCTCCTCCCTCCCTGGAATAGGGCAGTCAGAGCAAGGTCCCAAAATGCTGGGCCAGGTTCATTCAGCAGTGCTGACACACTGAGAGTCTTCACTCAACACGCACAGCAGGTCTGGTGATGGAAAGGATTCCAAAAGACAAGTCCAGTGTTCACCAGAAGCACCTCAGCAACTGCTGAGAATAAAATTAAAAGGAGAACAAGCTGCCCAAGTTTCCAGGAGAAGGAATATGAGCTGTGGAAAGCAGTCTGCTGTCCCCACCATTATCTGGCCACAGCAGGGTCACATCCTTGACCTGTTACTTGCAGAGACAATACCCCAGAAACAAAGTCCTTCCTGCAAGGACAGCAGGTCTGCTGCAGCAAATAACACCAAACAACTCATGGGAAAGTGAGAGTTCCAAGCACTTCCCAAACCTCCAGGGTACAGGGTGCCTGTGCTGTCCCACTGCAGGCAGGACCAGGGGCTGTGCAGGGCTCTTCTCACAGCTCTGCCAACACTTTGCTTTCTAAAAAAACCAGTTTCCTGATGTCCACCAGCCCAGTTTTTAGGGACAGCCTGCCAGAACCCACGCACAGAACCCACCTGCCTGTCCCTCAGCACTCCTAGTTCCCCTAAGGAGAAGTGGTGGGAGTCAGGGTCTCACCTGGGGGCCACAGAAACCCCTGCTCAGGCTGCACAAAACACCGACCCAGAGCACGCTCCTCAAGTTTGGGCTAAAATTCAGCACCCCAAAAGGAGAGGGGAGGGTCAAAGAACTGGCCACGGAGGGAGCTCTTCCAATGGAATTGGAATTCTTCTGGAGTTTGCTGGTTTTTATCTTACTTTTTAAAATGCACACTGAAGGATCCCTGTGACCAGCCCAGCAGAAGAACCAGGTGGGACAAGTTCAGGATGTCACAAGGAAAGTGGCAACACTCCCCTCAGCAAAACACAAGCTCAGCCTTACCTGAGGGCTCCTCCCTGAGCTGCAGCACCTGGGAGGGGAGGATGCAGGAAATCCTCCCTGTCACACCTCCTGAGATACGTCTGATGTGTGATAAATGAGCCACACAAACCTGTAATTTCTTTTTTTTCTTTTTTTTCCCAGTATTTTATTTCTGACAGGCATTTACAACGTTCCATTCATAGAACTAAAAACATAAAAATAGACCTTCTTTCAGCTTATAAAAGAAATATATAAGAACCTTTGACATAGACATGTCATGACATTATGTACAAGAGCCACGGTACCTTCCCAGTACCAGCCTTCCAGTATTTGAGTGAATCCACTGGGAACAGCCCAGGGCAAAACCCGCTGCTCCTCCAGCACGCTGGGACACGACTGACAGGTGGGTGATACAAAACAATGCTGGGATCATACAAAGGGGGTAGAAACTCTTCTAAAGCTCTTAGGAAAAGAAATCAGAAGATAGCAAAAGAGCTGATAAAGAGAAAGCTTTCACAGGGTCAAGTATAGTGCACCAGAAACCAGGAAGGGGAGGGGGGGCAAGGGGAGAATGCTAAGTGGGACACACAGACAGTGATGGATATTTTGGGGGGAATAGTTTTTTTTTGTTATGTTTTAAAATATAGTCAGAGTGGATTTTATAAAATATAATCCTAAAGCTATTATAAAATTTCAGGTTTTCAAAGTACCTACCGATGTGTCAAACATCAGTAGATACCAACAAAACAAAACAAAAAAGAGAATTTCATATAATCTTCCTTTTCTTTTTCCTATAGGTGAAACTGCAATGGGAAAAGCTATATAAATCTTTTAAAAAAAAAAAGAAAAAGTGCTATTTTGTGTTTCGCATTTGGAAGTCTACTTAAAAACCACGAGATTTGAGTCACATTTTACCCTGTTTCAGATGTTTAAATAAAAGATTTAAAATGCTCAAGGTTTGCTTGTGTAGAACTTGTTCATACTCTACTGCAGTGGAAAAGCTTTTATAAAGGAATTAAAATACACTAGTTTCACCCACGGGAGGAGAGTGGGTGAGGTCAGTTTTTTGGCCATGAATTCCCTGTCCCCTAAAAGCCCAAACTCTGCCAGAGAGAGGGGACCAAACAGATCTGTGGCTCCACAGGTCAGCTTGGTCCACCACAATTCAGTCACGTCGTTTTATTTATTATTCTTTTTATTATCTAACTAAACTCCAGTCTCAAACATATACAATAATCCTTTTCCTCAAGAAAGTTATACCTAAATAAGAGTTTCCAGTTCATATTTTAATATAAAACCACCGTTCCTAACCCTCTGCAAAAAAGCTAGTCCTGGATCCTAGACGTGGAGCTACGTAGAACTCTTATCCCTTTGTGCCCCTGCATCTCAGGTAAAATACAAAAAAATAGTTCTTCAAGTGTTAAATTTGGATCTCTTTCAAGAGAGTTTGGCATCTTTATAACAGTATGTAAAACTAGAGCTTCCAACATTGACATTAAATTAGACCAGCCACAGACCGAGAGAGGACTTGACACAACAGAAATCCCAAACCTTTCCTCACACATTCCTAAAATACATGTATATTCTCTTACATTTAAAGAGGGGAAAGTAAATAAGAATACTGCGACTGTACAGGTTAAAAAGGCAGTTTCCTCATGAAGGAGATGAACCTACGCCCGATGCTTTCACAGCTGTAAACCCTCTGTCCTTGTGCTCTTGCTCGCTGCACGTAGGTTAAGACATCCAGAGAAATTTGCTTTCCAGTGATTCTGTTCTCCCCGTATTTTCATTTCAGCCCCTGATTACTTCGGAATAAATAAAAGAAGTGTGAAAAGCCCTTGGTAACCTAAGACAGGACCTTGAAGCTTAATCCGTTCCCGGTTTTCAGAGCGTTCTCCAGCTGCTCCGGCCTCGGAGCAACTCAGCTGCCGGAATGGTGTGTGCAAGTGTGCAATCCATGGGGACC
>WBMV01007618.1:209625-223701 GCA_013396655.1 Campylorhamphus procurvoides | reverse complement strand
CCTTCGCCCCCTCCCCAAATAAAACCCCGAGAGGTGTTTGTACCAAAGGGGTTTATTCGAATGGAAATAAACGTGATCTCTGCAATGTTTCCCCCTCCCCACCCAAAAAAAGAAAAACAAATGGAAATTTCACTTTCTGCCCCAAAAACGCCTCGGCGGGAGCCGGGATATTTGATATTTACAATTCCAAGTGTTTTTCCAGCCAGGGGGTTATGTACATCATGATCAGGGAGGAAAGAACCAGCTTCTTTTAATCTCACCACCTGAGATTAAAAGGTTTGGCTTATACTTTTATTTTCACTTTATCTTTCCAAATACTGAAAGATGTAAAATATATGGAGAATAAGCAAAAATAGCTCAAAAATAGACCATTTCTCAGAGCCTGGGCACTGCCAGCCCGGAGCCTCTGTGAGGTCACACACCTCAGCTCTCTCATGTCCATCATTGCAAGGGGACAGGGCACCAAAATGCGGGGAAAAGCTTTAAATTTGGGACCAGCAGCCAGAGGAGACGTTGTTCCCTCTATTCCCACCTTCCACAGCAGGGAATTTTGGATACTGAGCTTTGGTCTGGGTGAAGGGACACAAAATGTGTGCAGTTTGTTCCTTTCAAACACATTTTTTGTGTTAATTTGGCTGCTGCACGGGATTTCCTTCCAGTTTTGTGTTTCCAAGCAGGACAACACGGCTCTGGGTAAGGGCAAGCCCGTCCCATGGGATTCCCTGCCCACATTCCACCTGAAAGTATTCCTTTGGGAAGGGATCAAAGGGGTTTTGCCACAACAAATGGATTAAATAAACACAGGACAGGGGCTGGGGTCCCTCTGGAGACCGAGGGGCACCATTCCCACTGCAGGGTCTCCACGGAAATTCCTCTGGGACTGTATTCCTTATGTTCTCTGGTGGCAGTCACATGATTCCAAGGCTTTGTGAGGGAACAGCATTTGCTCCAGGTTTGGATTTGTTTCCCATTTTCCTATCATTCCAGCCCCTGGAGCACTGGGGGGTGCCCAGGACACCTGGAGCAAAGGATAAATACTGGATAACACAGGAAGGGAAAGTTCTCGTGGGAGAAATTCAGGCTCCCACACTCTGGAATTCAGCTGGAGGCAGGAGAAAGAGGTGGAAAATCCCTGCAATTAACGGGATTGTTGCCATCCGACAGAAAAGACTTTCCAAAAAGCTGGAAAAGAAACAGCTTTCCTGGGGGATCCCTGGGGTCAGCCCAGGACGGGGGAAATCTCAGTGGTTTTAAGGAAACTCAGATCCTTGACATCTTCACACGCTGTGTCCCCAAAGGTGAAGAGGCACCTCATTCCCACAGGGAAATCCTGCCCTTCAGGAACAGACAGCAAATTCCAGTGGGAGCAGGACCCTGCTCAGCATGTAATTCCAAAGGAGATGTGTTTGCAGCACTCCTGGTTTCCCACATTCCTCTTCAGTGAATCAGATGAAACTGCTTTTAAAAATAAAACCACCACCCTGAGTCTCCTTTCCTTTCAGGGACCTCAAGACCAGCCTGGAGGGGATGCCTGAGTCGTGCTCCTAATTCCAGCCAAAAGGGGGAAATCCATCTTTGAAGGAAACCAGCACTTCTGCTGCTTCTTCTCCCAGCTGAGCCACTCCAGTCCTGTTTGCCAAGCAGGGCACCAGACTAATCCCTGCCTGTGTGTGTGACCACAACTCCCAGCTGAGGAGCACGAGGAGATTCCAGGGAAGCAGCACTTGGATGAAGACAGGAGTCCCTTTCCAATTGAGATTTGCTGGAATTTCACCAGGCCAGAACGTCGCCAACGTCACCAGAGCCACCCAAATTCCCTCTGGGGAAAACAAGGAGCACAGGGCATTCCCATGTGGAGCTGCATAAATAGCTAAAAGCAAAGGGAAGTCAAACCCAAGGCAGAAATCCTTCAGTGCTGTGACCTGGGATAAAATCCTGATCTCCAGGAGGACACAGAGCCCGGCTCATGCTGGAGGCACCATACTGAGCTGGGCATTGGGTGGAGAAATGCCATGGAAATCAAATAAATTAAAAACCTTACGGTTTTCCTTCTTCCAAGGAACGAAACCCAACCCTAAAACATTTCCTAAAATAATTCCTTTAAAACTTCCTACACCCAAAAGGAACTTCTCCTGAATGGGAAGAGGGCAGAGGGACGGGGATGTCCCACACCAGCCCATGTCTGTGCTGGCCCCAGTCTGGGGCTGCTCCCACGTTCCCAGTGACTCGGACAGGGATGATAATACTTGTAAATTCAGGATGAGTGGGAGTGCCCACAGGATGAAGGGACCTGTCTGCTGGCACTCCCATCTTCTGCTCAGACCTTGGAGATCTGAAAAGCTTGGAAATACCTTGAAAATACTTTTCTTCCCCCTCTCTCCAAAACACACCCTGTGAAGATCCACGTGGCGGGTTTGGGATGGATCCTTCCTTCCTTCCTTGCAGGCAGCTCGTTTGGGAGAATTAATTACCAATCAGGGCCACGTCCATGAGATCATCGTCCTCCTCGCCGATGAGGAACTCGGGGCTGGCGCGGGACGGCCGCTCTGCCGCCAGGATGGCACTGCCACCCATGGCCAGCGGCTGCTCCGCCGAGATCGGCGACTTGGACCAGCTCTCCGGCTTCATCCCGTGCGACTTCTTCTTGTCCCTGTCCTTGTCCCGCTCCCGCTCCCTGTCCCGGTCCTTGTCCTTGACCTTCTTCTTCTCCTTCTTGTGCTTCTTGTGCTTCTCGGCGCTGTACTCGGGCAGGGGCCGCACGCCGTCGTCGGAGCTGGGGCTGTTCTGGTAGGACTTCTCGGCGATGGAGGAGCCCGACTCGCTCTCGCTGTCGATGTTCTGGGGCGTGTAGGCCGGGGACTTGCTGTGGCTGGGCGAGCAGCGCTCGTGCTTCGGGGTGGAGCCGCTGATCAGGGGCGACCCGTAGCTTTTGGAGGAGGCCATCTGGGGTCTCAGCCCGTCGCCGCCCCCCTCGCCGGGTTTCTGCAGGGTGACCTTGGCCTTAATGCTGGGGGAGCCCCCGTCGTGTTTGCTGATGATGATTTTGGCCA
Source organism: Campylorhamphus procurvoides (assembly GCA_013396655.1). Classification (NCBI taxonomy): domain Eukaryota; kingdom Metazoa; phylum Chordata; class Aves; order Passeriformes; family Dendrocolaptidae; genus Campylorhamphus; species Campylorhamphus procurvoides. Next base: position 220,651 of record WBMV01007618.1, on the reverse strand, counting down.
CCCCGGTGCTCCCGACGCTTTTGGAATCCGAATTCTTCTTGGATGAGTCGCCAGACCCTCCGGAAACAGAGACCTTGGATTTCTCCTTGTCGCTCTTCTCCCGTTTGCCCTGGAACTCCCCTCCAGACATGTTGTGTTTGGAGGACATGGCATGGCCTGAGGAATTGGAGCTTGGCCCCATCTGCCCGTCCATGGGGTCGTCCCCACCAGGCCCACTGGTGACCACCCCGTGCTTCAGCTTGTCTATGACTGCAGTCAGGGATGGCTTCTTGTTTCTGCTCGGAGACTTGCCTTTGGAACTCCCATGCTGGTTTTGGGAGGAGGACATGGAAGACCCACTGGACGAAAAGGAAGATGAAGATGCCGTGGAGGAATTTGATGAGGGTGGTGGTTTCTGTGACATAGACCCGGAGGATCCCATTCCTGAAGATGATTTCATGCCCGAGCTCGATCCAGTGCCAGACATATGGGACCCCCCAGACCCTGAACTGATGGGTGACTTCGCTTTAGATGAGGGGGGAGTGCCTGGGACGGGTTTCATGGGAGAGGCAAGTTTGTCAGACCCTCCCGAGGGCCTCGAGTGAGAGGGGGAGATGTTTGGTTTGCTCATGGAAGGGTTCATGAGCGACGATGGCTTCCCTTGGGGTTTCATCTTGGTGCTGCCAGAGCCCGTGCTGAGGCCGTGCTTGGTGATGGGGGACGATCCCGGTTTTCCCACTGACTGGGCCGAGCTCTTGGACTGCCCCGACCCGGAGCCACCCTGGCTGGAGTAGAGGCTGCTGCTCATCTTCGAGCCAGAAGACCCCTCAGATTTGCTTTTCATTTTGCCTGAGGTTGAAGAGGAGGAAGAGGAGGAGGAGGAAGAAGAATGGCTGTGATGGCTTTTGCTGCTGGAGGAGGTGACAGACCCACTACTCGTGTACTGGCCGTGTGATGATGGTTTGCCAACAGTCACTGTTCCCTTTGGGATTTGGATGGTTATTTTTGGGATAGGAGGAGTAGCTACCCCAGGAGGAGTCTGAGATCTGCCCGAACTCCCTGGAGATTTGGACCCACCTGTGCTCGCCGGGGGCGTGAAGGGCCTGTTTGATGAGCTGTGAGATGGAGATTTCCCATCTGTCTCCTGCTTCTTCCTCTTTGGAAGCTTCTCCTTACTCTTCCCATCACTGGATGGCGTCCGGCTGCGCTTCCCTGGCTTCCCATCTATCCCAGTGCCTCCCATGGCACTTCCAGACCCATTTCCTTCCTTTACCCGTTTCTGAGACTTCTCCTTCCCCAAATCCCCCGTGTTCAGCAAAGGGCTCTGGCCTCCACTGTGGTGCTCCATGATGTCAGAGGACCCCAGAGCTTTGCTGGCAGCTGCAATAATACTAAAATCCACCGTGTCAGATGGATTGTTCCCCTTAAACTTATTTTCCCCCCCGTCCGCCCCTAAGACTTGCACCCCCAAGTTAGTCAGAGCCTGGGATGCATAGCCCTTGAAATCATCAGTGTCCCCACTCTGACTGCTCTCATCAAAGTATTCCTCCCCAAAACCACTCTGGCTCTGGCTGTTGAGCAAGTCAGGGTTGAAATCCACCCCATCTGGGAAGAAATGGTTGGAGGAGTCGCTGTTGGGGCTGACGGCGGCGTCTGCGATCAGGTCTGCGGGGTCTGTGTAGGGGTTCTCACTACTGTTGGTCTGAAAAACATCGGGGTCAAAGAGGGCACTTTGTGAATGTCCTGAACTAGAGGAGTCTCTGACCGGGGTGCCGATGGGAGGGCAGTCCTCGGTGCTGGGGGGCAGCTTGGAGGCCTCCTCGGCGATGTCGGAGAGGATGTCGGTGACGTCGGCCCCGATGCTGTCGGAGCTGGACAGACGGACCATCCTCTGGATGTTGGGCTGTGCGTGGGGCAGCACCTGGGGGTAGGTGGCGGGGGGAGTGCTGCACTGGCTGGGGGCTGGAGTGATGTGGGGGGGGTCCAGGGTGTCTGCAGTCATGTTCACGTCAAAAATGGGGTTCTGGGAGTCAACGTCCATGGAGAAGAGCTCCCTCTGGAAATCGTCCTCAGTCTGGTGCTTGGGTTTGTCGGCCGGAACGCGGGACTTTTTTTTCTTTTGCTTGTTCCCCCCCGGCCCCATCTCCATTCTGGGGGAGCCAGAGGAAGAGTTCTGCCTTTCCAGGGGGCTGCTGCCATACAGGGTGGAGAAATCCTGAGGGGGATTCTCCTTAAGAAGGTTCATGAGCATGGGGTGGTTCTTGGTGTTGCTGGCTGGTGAGGATACTGGTGGTGGTGTGTGGTGGGGGGGGGTTGGACTTGAGCCAATGGTTGACCCCACATTCCCTGTGATCTGCAACAAACTAGTGAGAATAGGGTTCTGAGACACTTTGCTGAAGTCCTCCCCATGGCCCACCGAGTCATGCCTCTCTTTCATGCTTATGCTCATGTTAAACAAAGTAGTGATGGGCCCCCCAGGAAAAGTGTTGGTTGGGGTGGTGGTCCCACTCATTGGGTTGCTGCCCGTGGTCATGCCATACCCTGGGCTGCTGGCGGGGGGCAGGTTTTTCTTCACCATGTCTTCGACTGTCTCTGCAATGAGGGACAGGGCTGGGGTGTCAGCTTGGATGGTTTCTGCTTTCCTACGGATCGCCCTCATGGTGACAGGGATGGACATGCACCTGCAAGACACAGCACAGGCTCAGGCTGGGGTTGCTGCTCTGAGCAAAGGGGTTTTACACCTCCACCAGGTCTGAAACAAGCACAGGAGGAGCAGATCCAGGCAAGTGTCCTTCTGTCCTGGTTGGATTTGCACTTATCCCTCCACGCTTACCCAGCCACGAGACACCTCTGTGCACCTTCTTGCAATCACAGAGGGAGAATGAATCAATCAGGTAGCTCTAATTGCTGACTGATCATGATCTTGGAGTTAAAAAGCACAGGATGCAAACACAGAATCATGGAATGGTTTGGGTTGGAAGGGACCTTAAAGCCCATCCAGTCCCACCCCCTGCCATGGGCAGGGACAGCTCCTGCTAGACGAGGTCACTCAGAAATCAATGATAACACCTCATTCCACTGAGGGATGACAGGTTTATAATGTGATGAAAGCAAAAGCAGCTCTCCTCCCTCAAAAGGTGAGGGGTTAACTGGTGTCCTGTGCCCTGGGAAGGCTCTGCTCTGTTCTGAAGGTGGCTGAGCACTGGATAACCCTGATAAAAGTCCTGTACAAACAACCAACTCCAAAATAAGTAGCTACAGCTCAACATCCGGAGTGGAATTTTCAGCAGGGCTCTGAGCTTACCTCTCTTCCAACCACCCCCCCACAGACAGAACAGCTCCAGAACTGCTGGATAAGCTCGAGGCAGAGCAGAGCTCCTCTGTGTGACTGGGAGTGCAAGCTGGGACAGAATTCCAGCTTACCTCTGAACAACTTTGGCAATGAAATCATCTGTGCAGATGAGGGCATCAGACAGCCCTTTGTACAGCTTACAGTTCACATGGGTGGAGTCCTGCACATCCATCACCACTGAAAGAGAGTTTGGGAGAGATCAGAACCCTGGACATGGTGAAGGAGACCCAAAAACACCCTCCTGGGGTTGCCAAGCCCACTTACCACACACCAGAGAGTCGTTCACAGGGTGCTGAAAGGAGACACTGAAACAGGAGTCAGAGAGAGGGCAAACTTCAAACTGCAGGATCCCAGGAGAATCTGAAAGATACAGGGCCTGTTACCTGAGGGAACACAGGAGATGAGCCAGAGGCTCAAAGGCCCGGAGAGAAGGGAAAAACCCAAGGGAAACAGCTCAGGCCTCAGCACTTATTCCTACACATGGGAAAAGTACCCAGGTTTACTTATTATGCCCACAGCAGATTCCACTGGCTGTGGCACCCACCTTCCTTGAGGACTGTCCTCTTGACACAGCTGCCAATGAGGGTGTTGTAGGCCACCTGGTGCCTGATGAGGTTGAGGATGAGGGGAACCCGGCCCGGGTGCTGGAAGGCGATTTTACTGATCAGAGTTCCCTGGAGGCTCCTTCCATCCGGGAGAGGGGCGTCCTTGTTCAGGAAGTAACAGTGCTGCTGCCCTGGAAGAGCCTGACACACAATTCTGGCTTTACTCCAACTGGGTAGAAGGGGGTAGGGGACATCCAGGCAGGACAGAGCAGTGCCCAGATCCCACTGACACCAAACCACCCTTCTGGATGAAAGGGACAATTAATGGGGGTGTTTTCCTTCCACTCTGAACAAGGAAAACGTGATTTTGGCTCATCAGAAGAGGTACTGCCCAACAGTATTCACTGCTCTCACTAGAACAGTTTCACATGGTATGGCAACCCTTCCAAGGGGAGAAATTTAAGAATCAAGATTGGAGCCATGGAATGGTTTGGGTTGGAAAGGACCTCAAAGCCCATCCAGTGTCACCCCCTGCCATGGGCAGGGACACCTCCCACCAGCCCAGGGTGCTCCAAGTCCCCTCCAACCTGGCCTTGGACACTTCCAAGGCTGGGGCAGCCACAGCTTCTCTGCCCAACCTGTGCCAGGGCCTCGTGTCTATCCAAATCCTACTGCTTGGACAGCTCAGGTTTTGCCTGTGAATAAATTCTGAGCCAATTCCCTTTATCCTGCTTGGAAGACACCCGAAACAGCTGGAACCCCCCCAAAATGCTGATGTAAAGGTGCAACAGACTCACTGTGAGGACACACTTACTGCGTAGAAGCGCATGTTGTGGTTCAAGGGCAGAGGATCAGCCTCCTTGGAGAGCTCAAACTGCGTGATCAGCTCATACAGGGGCACAAACGTTGGGGGGGTGTCAAACAGTGGAATCCCTGAGGGAACAAGAGGGCACAGAATGATGCCAGGAGCCAGGAAGAGAAGCCTGTCCAGGTTTTACTGCAAACAGCACAAAATCCTGAGCAAATCCCCTGGCCCAGGTTGGAAATGAGAAAGCAGGGAACATTGATAAAGCCCTGGGAGTGCATCTGCCAGGCTTGGAACCCACCTGTGCAGCTCTGGAGCTTCTGGATGAAAGCTCGAGACACTGGGATGGGACGGGGGAACTTCAGGAAGAAACAGGCTGGTAAATCCACACTGTTGGCACTGGTGATGGAGGAGAAGGACGGGGTCCTGAAAGATTGGGGGCAGAAAGAGTTGGATTAGGAGCAGGGCACAGCTTGTGTTTGCCCAAATGCACCTTGTTACACCTTAAAAATAAAGGTATTGCTCCATAGCATGGCCCAGCCCCAGAGAGGGGGTTCTTGGCTTGGAGACAGCACATACATGATTTATAGGATGGCTCCAGCTGAGGATGGAGAGCTGGACCCACACCCTGCCCTTACCCTTTGCTGTCAACAGGGTGGGAGCCCATGATGAGAGGAGCAATGGGAAGTTTGTGCATGGCCATGGTGCCCTCGACTGTCACCGACACGTTCATCCCCAGCAAGCGAGGAACTGCAGGGGAACCAGGAGAGAACCCAACAGTCACAGAGGCTGAGGGAAAACACCCCCCAGAGCAAGTCTTATGCATTAAATACTTTCTGAATTAAGTACACTGCCCACCCCTGGAGGTGTCCAAGGCCAGGCTGGAGCAACCTGGGCTAGTGGAAGGTGGCCCTGCCCATGGCAGGGGGTGGGATTGGATGAGCTTCAAGGTCCTTTCCACTCCAAACCATTCTGTGATTCTATGTTTCTATTCCAGTAATAAAATAAATCACAGAATATGCTGAATTGGAAAGGACCCATTGGGATCATTCAGTGCAACTCCTGGCCCAGCCCAGGACACCCCAGGAATCACATCATGTGCCTGAGAGGTTCATTCTGTAACGTGGGAGTAAACCTTGGTGACTGAAGGAGATTCAGGACAGACCTGAGACACCAAACAACTGAGATATTGGTTGTGCAGTTTTCAAGGACTATTCTGTATTAAAATGAGACTCACTATAAGGAAAAAGGCTCTGCCCCCATCAGGAGCCCAGTTCTATCTCCACAGGGTTCAAGCCAAGCCTGACCTGGGCTGGTGTTTGCACTTGGGCTCACCAAACCCGTGTCCTCCACAGGCCAAGCTGTGCTTTCCCCCCACAGAGGGTGACAGCAGAGGGGAGCCAGCCTGGAGCTGTGCCTTCTCCTCTCCCTCAGGCAGCAGGAGCCCACCCACCTCCAAAGGGGACCTACCATTGTTCTCGTGCAGCATCACGGGGGCTCCGGTGCCATCTTCAAATAAATCGTAGGGGGAGACGTAATATTTGAGGTTCATCAGGAGACCTGGGGACAGGAGCTCCTGATCAGCCACCCTGAAGGGTCATCCTGGTCACTGCCAACCCCCCAGCCCACACAAACACCCAAACACCTCGTCCCTCTTTTGTTTTTCATTACTGTTTTCCACCTGGGCCCTCAGCAAATGTGAAACCAACATCCATAAGGGGGGCCCTGAACAAAGATATTTCCATTAATCCCTTTTTGAAGTGCCAGTCACAGGTACCTCCACTCCTGGGGGTGAGATATCCAACACTGCCATGGAGGATCTTGTCCAGAGGGTTTGCATTGGTGGCTTGCCTGCAGGAGAGGAAATCACACTCTGTAACCAGCCAGAGTCACATCTCGAGCCCAAAGACAAGATTTTAGCTCAAAATACACATTTCTGGGTCACTCAGAGGGACTGGTCCTAAACTTCACACTGTTACAGGCAAAACAAAAGTTACTTTGCTCTCTAGAGCATGACTGGTTTATCCCCTGAATCTGCAGCAGGGAAACATGGCCAAAAGGTTCCCAGTTTCTTGGCAATCCATCTGATTACAAACCATTTACTTTGCCTTTTAGACTCTGTTTCACTTGAATTCTGCAGATAAAAAGGAATTTCCCAGAGCTCTGAGTATTTATGCACCTTTATAGAACTCAGCCATTCTTACCAATACATCCCAGCCATCTTTTGGAGATCCAGCTCCAAGGATTGCAGAGCCAGGTACATTTTAGTTTTCAGTTTGCTGAGGAAAAAGAGAAACAACAACAAAACAACGTAAGAAAACTTGAAAGGGACAGTGCAGTGCAAACCTACAAGCTTGGAGGTTTGTTTCATGTTATACATGTGGATATGAAAACATGTAGTCTAGACTTGTTCAATTTTATGTGGTTATAATACATTCTAGACTCACTTGTCTCCTGGCAGCTTATACAGGTTCACAAGCCCCCTCAGATGCTTTGAAAACTCATCAAAATTTTTCTCTCTGAAAGGAAAAGGGAGGAAAAGTTACCAAGTATTCAAATTGGTAAGGAATTAGATCTTGTTTTAAAGTTACATTAACACAGACACCGAGTCACTTCACTCAAGACTTTTGCTACATGAAAGCTACAATATCCTTTAAATGATTGTGTCAAAATTGTGCTGTGACTTCAAAGACACCTTGCACAACAGCCAGAACCACAAGGAGCTGAACCAAAGCCAGCAAACCCCCTGGAGAAGTGGAGAGACTCTCTGGCAAGGAGCAGTTATGAACCACTTTGTGTTTGCAGACAGAAACCACCACAGCAAGGACAAACCCGTCAGAAAACACAACCAACAACCCCTGTTACTCACCTCAGGTGCTGCACCAGCTCTGGACAGCTCTGGGAAGGAAAGAACACAGAGGGATATCAGTGTGGAACGTGGGGATTTCAGGCTTTGTGCAGCACAGAAACTGGAAAATGCTACAATATCCTAATTCCTGAGCATCAGCTCCTCCTGAGGAACAACCCAGTGCCCACAGCCACACCTTGCTCTGCCTCTAGTTCTGCTCATTGAGCCCCGCTGGGACAAACTCAAGCAAGAATATTTCCTCTTATATGACTAATTAGGTTGAAAACTCTATGACTTTACAGATATCAGAGATGGCCTGTTTTCAGGAGAGGCCAATCAAAACTCTCCTCCACAAGCAGAAGGGCAATAAAGCCATTTTCTCCCAGCATTCCCCCTTTTAGTACTTTCCATTCCATTGATTTCCCTTTCCTCAGAAACACAGTGGGAACTTCCACAACATGCTCAGAACCACAGAAACAACTTTCTCAAATAATTTTCCCAGCTATAAATCCACTCTGTACATCCATCAGAGTATCCCAGAGGAGCAAACTACTCCATGGAGGACTTTCCTCCCCACTAGAAGGGGCAGCAAAGTTATAGGGGAACATTAAATACAGCCCATTCCCTCTGCTCGAACTAAAGGGAGGTAAATGGCAATTCCAAAGCCACAAGGCCATTCCCAACCCTCACTCCCAGGAATACCTACCACAGGGTTTTCTCCATGGTGGGCCACCTTCACATCACAGAGCAGCCCTGTGGGATCCAACTGCACTTCCACGTAGAACATGTCTGAGGTGATGTAACACTCGGTGCCGTTGGCACTGAGGTGGGATCCAAGGCTTCCCAGGGAAAACAGAACAGGAATTGCTGTGAGATGCACACAAACCCCACAGCCCAAGCAGCAGGAGGTGCTGCTGAGGGCAGGGAAGCAGGAAAAGTCTCTGCTATGAACTCAAGGAGGAGACTCACCTGCTCTGCCTGGCGATGGACTCCAAGCGATCCGTCATGGCAGGCAGGGAGGACACTGGGGAGGGAACAACAACAGGGCTCCATGGAAGGACCTGACACTCCCCAGGGAATAAACCAGCAACAAACTCCCTCCCATGTCTGCTCACTCCTCCCCTGTGCAGCTGCAGAGGGTCTGTGCTCCAGCACAGCCACAACCATCTGCACAGAGAGAGCAAAACGCCCCCAAACTGCAGAGGGAGAAGGGAATTTCTGCTCCTCGTGGAATCCAGGGATGGGCATTCAGAGAACTCCAGGATGGTTTGGGTTGGAAGGGACCTTAAAGCCCATCCCATCCCACCCCCTGCCATGGACAGGGACACTTCCACCAGCCCAGGTTGCTCCAAGCCCTGTCCAGCCTGGCCTTGGACACTTCCAGGGATGGGGCAGCCACAGCTTCTCTGGGCAGTGAGAGGATTTCCCCACTAAAAGCAGCACAGCCAGTCCTGCCTGGCCCTGAGCTCAGTGTGCTGGTGTTCCTGTGAGCACAGGAGCAGCAGGAAAGGTGCCAGCAGCACCCTGGGTGTTTTTAGGGAGCGTTCCCATGGGATTTCACCCCCCAGCAGCCTGTGAAGGGCACCCAGAGAACAGCCCACCTTTCAGAGCCTTCTGCAGCGTCTCCAGGCAGCTCACCAGGTGCTGGTGCCCCCCCGAGTTCAGCACAACTCGCTTTTCCTTGGGCACAGAGAAGAAAAAGGTCATTTTTTGTGTGTTCCTCAGTAAGGGGGAGTTATTGCAACTTTTGCCAAGCAGGCTTTATTTAGGAAATTAAAAGCAGGATAGATGTCATCCCCAAATCACAACATTATTCATGCAGGAGAACAGTATCTGCTTTGCAAACAGGGAGGCCTGGAATTGCTTTATTTGCTTCTAAGTGACTTAACTCAGCTGGAGAAACAGACTGTAGCAACTTTTAACAGGTCTAAGCTCAGAGTTACAAAGAGATGACAGAGAAATAAGGAGCCAGGCAAACATTTAACACCTAAATAAGTTCACAAGCCTTTTCTGCAGGTCTGCCCTGCCTGCTGCTCCTCCTTCTCCCACCCACACCAGACAAACACTTCAGACTCATTTCTAAGCCAACACTGAAAGAAAATCGCTCTGCAGAACAACACCTTGAGAGAGTAAATAGCAAATACAACTTTGGCCCTTTTCCTGGCACTGAGCTGACAATTAATCTCTAATTTATGAAGGTAAAGGCTCATCAGGAAGGGAGGGTTTGGACATCCCTCAAGCCCAGGGACCCAGGAGGGAGTGAAGCCTTGAGCAAAACCCAGACACCTCGAAATGACCTGAGAGAGCAGCACAAGAGCACCAGTGAGCAAACCCCCAGCCCCTCGTGCTCAGGGCCTCACCATGACCTGCCGGACCAGCTTCATGGTCTCTGCCCAGGGCCTGTTCTGGCTGTACTTGGCGTGGAGCCTCTCCAGGAGGGAGCTCATCTTGTTCAGCTTCTCCGCCTCTGTGGGATGGCAACAGTCAGGACAGAGCCCCAGGAAGGTTTACAAAGCCCTTCCCACCTTTAAGCTAAAGATGATTTCAAAACACTTAGCTGCTGCAGCTTTACCCCCAGCCCTCGGGGTCAGGGGGATGTTATGGGATGTCACAAGGACCAGAAGAGACCTATGGGATGCCCACTAGGAAAAGGAGACCACCCAGTGCAACCCCCCTATCCAAGCCAGGCAGGGTCACCTGGGGCAGGTGACACAGGAGCAGGTCCAGGTGGCTTTGGAATGTCTCCAGAAAAGGATCCAAGACCTCCCTGGGCAGCTGTTCCCCCTCATGGGAAGACACTCTGCTTGATGTTGAGGTGGAACTTGCTGTGTTTTAGTTTATGGCCATCCCTTCTTGTCGCGTCACTGGGCACCACTGGGAAGAGCCTGGCACCATCGTGACACCCCCTGGAGATGTTTGTGTGGATTGGTGGGGTCTCCTCTCAAAGGGGATATTTGTATGGATATTTGAGGTATTTGTACGGATATCTGAGGTATTGAAACGGATCGGTTGGGTCCCCTCCTAAAGCGGGTATTTATGATTATTTGCATAGATTGGTGGAGACCCCTCCTCAGCGGGTATTTGTATGGATATTCGGGGCATCGCACGGCTTGGCGGGGTCCCCTCTCAAAGGGGACATTTGTTGGGGGATTTGCAGTATTTGTACGGACTGACCGAGTCCCCCCAGCCCCCTCACCTCTCCACGACCCTCTCCCCTCACCCCAAACCCCGGGGGCTCCTCAGAACCCCGACCCGTCGGGCCTGCCCCGTCCGCTCACGGGCCGCGCACTCACCCTCGGCGCCGCCCGGCGCCGCCTTCATCTCGCGGTGCCGTGGCCGGTGCCGTGGCCGGTGCCAGGAGCGGTGCCGTGTCCCGCAGGAGGGGCGGCGGGGCCCTGTCCCACAGGAGGGGCGGCCGGGCCGTCCCTCCCTCCCCTCACACCGCGGCCGCCGCCGCCATCACTGCCGCGCCCCCGCGCTCTCGCGAGACTTCGCCC